>CM053789.1:463921741-464269241 GCA_028749045.1 Cupressus sempervirens
GTGGGTGGAGGGATTTAATTAATTAAATTAATTATATAGAGAAGGGTTTCAAAGATTAAATTAAATAGGTTTTGCATTTATTTAATTTAAAAGAGGAAGAGTGATTGTATTAATAAATTAGACTATTGGTTGTCTATTAATTTATTAGTTTGACTATAATTAATTAATTTAATTGATTAATTAGAGGATAGTGCTAAAATAATTAAATATTTAATTAAAATATTCTTTAGAAGATGTCTAAATTTGATAACAAATTTATGTGATCATATTACATCAAGGAAATTAAGAAATTGAAATAAAAAGGCAATCTGTCAAATAACAAATCCTATAGTATCCTAACTAACACTCAATCTTTCACCAATGGGACAAAAAATACTTCTAAAAAGGACCATGAAAAGTGTCTCAAATCTCTAGACAATTTTTTTTTTGTAAGGTCTATGATATCATTAGATTTGAGGTTGCAATATGTAAAACAATAGTGGATAATACTAGCAAAGCTCTTTGAAGGCTAAATGAGCATGTGTGGAGTGCTTTAGACAATGTCCAAGGGTAACTCTTCCTTTGTAAGAACACTATAATTGGTCAAGACTGTTGGTGTAGTTCCTCAAACCAGACAAAGGGTTCCTTCAGAGGATGTGGATATTGATAGGGAAGATATTCAAAAGTCCTTATGTAGTCCTTCCACTAGACTTTATAGTAAGAATAAGGGTATGACCTTTGTTGACAATATTAGTAGGAAAGTCAAGTACACTTATAAGTATATAATTGTTAAGAATTATAATATAGTTCAAATGTTTTAATTAGGTTGTTTGGGGTTCTCTTTTGTTGTGGTTGCTATTTCAAAAGGTTGTTTTGCTCTATGATTTTAATAGTCTTTCAGGATTTGGTTTGTTGCTAGGTCCTAATTAATTTCTTTTTAAATCTATTTATAATTCTCTATTATTAACATTTGAATTTTAAAATTAATATTATTACGTTTTACTTTGTAGTTATATATAAAATTAATATTCCCCTTTAATGAAAACAAATAGTTGTACATATATATATATACATATATATGGATATTACATATATGTACATATATACATGTGTGTGTGTGTGTGTATATATATATATATATATATACACATACATACATACATACATATGTCACATATATGTGTGTATATGTGTGTGTATCTGCATATAAACACACAAACACAAACACACACGCACACACACGCACACACACACACACACACACACACACACACACACACACACACACACACAGATATACGTATATAACCTTCCAAAAATATAGTCTATCAAAACCTTGAAGTAATGTGGATAAATCAAACTTGTTTTAAACATTTTATCTAATGTTTTCATTTGTTTAACATCTAACTATAATTCTTATGAACAAGGATAAAAATCAGGTGTTTTCCTCATTAACATTCTAGATGTTTAGAGAGCACTAAGTAAATTATCATTTTAAATAGATCAAAACAAGGATTCTATCTTTTCATCTGCTTGCATTGATAAAATTCTATGACACTATATTATTTATTAATAGAAGAGAATTATTCATCAAAAAATTCTATGACACATTACTTACTTTTAACTTTTTAAAAGTTAAAGGGAAGATTATTCGTATGAAAGCTAGTCTGAAATTGATAGAATCAACTCTCAATTCCACATATAGTAGGCTCCATTTGGTGAGCAGAATAGGAATACGTGTTCTAGAATAGAATGTATTCGTGTTCTCCATTTGGTTCAACCAATATTTGATGGGAATTCGCGGACCCAAAAATTTATGTTTTCTAAAATTTAAAAAAATGGAATAGGAATACATATTCCAATAACACCTATTTTGGTGGAATTGCAAAACCTCATTTTTGGGCTAAAAATGGAATATGTATTCCATTTTTGCTTCGTATTCCAATCCCATTTTGGTGCATCCAAACAAAAAATTCAAAATTTTTGAAATACGTATTCCTATTCCACTCACCAAATTAGGGTTTCACATTCCTCAAAAGAGTATTCAACCATCATCTCCATTCTATCTCTTGGAAGCTTTGATCTCTCCTCTACGGAATCCAATTTTGCGAAGACTAAGATCGTCAACTGAAGAAAGGTATCGGATGATTTCATCCCCACCATGCATTATATGGTGGGTAGATTTAAGTGCTTTAATGCTATTTTGTCCAACTACTAAAGAATGGAATCTACTTTGATTTTGTGAGTGCGCAACGACAAACCTTTACCCACTAATAGTTACCGATAAAGTAGATTCTAGAAAGAGACATCTACATAATTTCTTGCACGGCATAAAATGGGAGCTAAAAGAAGAATAGGAAGAAAAAGACATGTTTATTACATGATATGGGGTTGTGGAGATAGAGAACAGTTTGTTATGGAATTGATCTATTGTATGTTGACATCAGATCTATGTATGTGGAGATCTGAGAGAAAGACAACGTGTATTGTTTATTTGAGGAGGAAAAGCTGGGCAGAACAACAAATTTTATTATTAAAATACATCAGACTAGAGATGAGATTATAATTTAATGAGGTATTTCTCTTCTTTGAAGATGTGTGCTAATGTGAAGGTCCTACATGTTATTTTGGCCTTATAGACATTATTAAAATGTTTTATTCATTCATTTGTTCATTCATAAGAAGCTATTACTAATACTATTGTTTTATAGTTTATTTAATCATATTTATTTTCAAATTATCATGCAATCAAATGTTTAAAGTGGACATATTTTATATTTTAATGATTTTTTTAAATCTATTAAAGAATTTACTTATCTATTTCCTAAAAAATTATATCGATAATTATGATTTAGAAATAAATTAAACATACTTTTGAAACAATATTTCATAAACCACAATTAATTATTTTCAATCAAGCCACAACTCTCTCTCTCTCTCTTGAGTGTGCTGATGTGAATCTTCACCAAACATGGTTTTTTTTTCGAGCCTCCAATAGTAGTAAAAGATATTTATCTTGCTACAAACTTACCTAAACTAACCAAGAGCTCATGTTTTGAAGTAGCAAAAAGTAGACATGCGTACACTAATGTGAATAACTACTACAATACTTATAATGAGACACTAAAGCTATTGAGATGAATAGTGGATCAAATATTTAAATAAGTCTATGGAGAATGTGGTGAATGAGATGTGGTGTTGGTGTTCATGAACCTCTAGATTCTTTTATAACACTTGTTAATATATGTTGAGAGTTTTTCTCACTTTAAATATAAGATATTGAAGTTGTAGATAGTGGAATTGGGGAATGACATCGTAATCTCGCATTTTTAAAAACAAAGAAAGGATAAGAAGAAAGAAACATTTTGAAAATCACTCACTTTTAATCTTTTTCAATTATTCCCTTGGAGGAAAGTGATACCTTAAATCATTTTCAAGTATTCTCTTAGAGACAAATGATTAAGCCTAATGTTTACCTTTACTAATAACCAAAACTACATTAACTCCAGCTATGTAAGGATAACATTGAAACACTTCGTCTAGAAGGGCATATTATTAGCATTGTGACCATAATTAGCTTTTTTTATTAGACACAAATATAGTAGTTTTACCAGTTGACTTGTTTTCTATTAACCAACACTTGCACCAAAAGGAGGTGCAATGATTGGGCTAATAGTAACTTATTCTAAAGGTATCATATTAAACTAAAATGAAATTTCTCATTTTTTTGTAAATTTGAAGAATTTCATGTTTCAAATTTTCCTAACAATGCATAACTACAAATATTGAGCTGGTGTATCTTGATTTGTTAGGAGAGTAGAAAAAGAAATCAAAGTCCATGTTGAAACACTTAGAAATAAAATAAAATGTTATTAATAATTAACTATAATAAAAATAAGTAAACCTTTTTAAATGTCTAAGGGATTTAGCTTATTTGGTTGAAGCAATGAGTTCTCATTGTGGACACCCTGGTTCAAATCATAAGAGGGGTATCTTTGTTGAATTCTAAGTTGTGACTCTTAGTTTTCTATTGGTTGGATTTGTCTCATTGTAAAAAGGTGTACTCTAACATGTGACTCTTGGTCTTCCAATTCTTCTTTCTAGTGTCATTGCTCATAAGGAGAGCACCTAGTTTGTATAAGATCTCAATATTTTTTTTTAAAATAACTTATTCTAAATTAATACTTTACATAATGAAATATCCTATTTTTTGAACATTCTTAGATTATAATTTATCATTTATTAATTACAAAATAAAACTTATTTATTTATATATAAAAGGCAATAAAAGCATATATATAGAGTTAAATCACATAATTAATATATCATTCAAAGATAATCCTTAAGACCCAAAAAACTAAAGACTTAAAGCCAACAAACTTATGATACTTAATACAAAAGAATTTGATGCATTAACTATATCCCAAACTTCTTCCACAAAGTAAACTCTACAAGAGGTAGTTGATCCAGACTATATAACACAACACCAGAGATCAAACCTTACATATATATCATAGGAGAAACCAATCTATACTACCTAACCCATAGATCAACTAAAAAATGTAGAACACTTAAAACTTTTCAAATGTGAAAGTAAAAGGATGACAACAAAAGGATCTTGCACTCTTATAACAATATTGCTTAAAGGATAGAAAACTTATATAATCTAGAAAAATCCATCACTCTTTCACCATTTTAAGATAGTCACGTGCCTGAAAAATTGAAGTTTTGAAGACCACAAACTAGATCGTCTATGTCATCCTATCTTGAAAGCTATGGTAACAACATTGGAGCTTCACGATCTAGAGCCAAGCCATTCTCCAAATTCCACTAACATGGAAAATAATTGTGCATTTCTAGCTGCAAATTTGGGTCAATAGGAGGAATGAGTTGATCATCACCATGTTCAAAGAACACGTTAAAAATTGCAAAAACCCTAACACAAATTTTTGTAACCAATGAAGGGTTGAGGACTCAACATTGTCTTGCAAGAAAACCATATGTATGTTCCATGCCATATGTTTGGGAGGAGAGTTTGATTTTATCAAAGGTTGATATATACAATATTTTATGCAAGAGAAAATCTCTTGAGAAGATGTCACCCAAAAAGCCAACTTTTTGCCAAAGATTGTACTTCAAGAGCTCTAAACGCAACATTTTATCATGAACTACACCTAGGAGAAAATATTTCAAACAAGAAGTGATGTAGGAGCATCCTAGGTGTAAGAGCAATCTTGCATCACCCAAAAATATTTTTATTTTATTCTTTTCTATTTTAATAAGGACTCAAAGAAAGGGTGGTTACTATTTATGGGAACTTGCTATTTTTATTAAGTTCATCATATGAGCTCAAAATGTTCTCATTTTCTATAGGAGGGTTCATTTTAGAGTTGTAAGCCTACCATAAAAATCTCATTACCCAAGCATAAGTATCAAAGAAGTTATTGTGAATTTTTGGTGAAAAAATTTGCAGAAAAATTTTCAAGCTCATTGTTGGAGGTATTAGAGTGCCTAGATGAGGTTTGAAAACTTGACAAAAGCGTGCTTGCATAGTTTTGAACCTATAGATCAAAAGCTAGCATTTTTGAAAAGTGGTTATAATAGCCAATCAGACCAATGGTTCAAGAGTTATGGCATTCTAATGTTGGGCTACCAAAATATCTAAAATAATTTATCAAAAATGTATTTAGCTAACTCTATATGTATTGTTAGGGTCTGTCAACCCTAGGTATTAAGTTTGAGCATCTAGAACCTTCCAAGGTGACATAAAATTGCCTATTTAAGAAAAGCTCGAACATTGGTTAGGACGGCTTTGGGTGATAGATCAAAGCTTTCCTTGTAATTTATTGTAATGAAGGTGCCCATGTGGGTTAGCATATTGTACTTATGAATTCTATAATTCTACATTTGTAGTGCAAATAAGAAGTCCATATTTTATTCTCACATTTGCTATTGTTTCTTTGTTTTTGTAATGTGTTTATGGTATAAAGGGGGGAATCCTTCATCAAGTGGTATTAGAGATAGAGTTCTTGAGTGTGTGGACACATCGCCAATTGTGAGGCAGTTCACACTAGGATCATGGTTTGGGCTAAGCATGTAGATAGATCACTGATTGTAAGGTAGTTTGCACTAGGGTTTCAGTGAAAGCACGAAAATTCCTACATGAAGATAACATCTCGAAAGAGCTATAGGTGTTACACCTTAGGGTTTCCAAGCCCTCCAAAGAAAAGTGCAAGCATTGGAAGAACAAATGCACGTAGGAATAAATCTTCTCGTAAGAGATGAAAGTGAGGATGAGGACAAAGTAGAAGAAAATGCCAAAGCGGAGGTAGTTCTAAACCCTAAGGAAGAAAGGATTTTTAGGGTCATCTCAAAGATTGGAAAAAAACCTTAAGTTTGAAGCTCCCACATTTTTATGAAATCTTAGCCTAGAGGAGCTGATCAATTGAATCAATGAACTAGAGGAGTACTTTGAGTATGAAGATACTGAGGATCCAGATAGCATCAAGTTTGTGAAGGCAAAACTGAAGGGACATGCAAAGATTTGGTGGTAGGAGGTTCTGTTGGAGAGAAATAGACAAGGAAAGGACAAAATCACCAGATGGGATTAGATGATAGTTAAACTAAAGTGACAATTCATTCCTATGCATTATGAGCTTGATCTATTGAAGAAGATGCAAGGGTTGAAGCAAGTGGGGAAAATCTATTCAAGAGTATACTAAAGAGTTCTATCAAATTCTCATTATAATCAGCCATGCAAAAGCTTATAAGGAGAAAGTGGCCTATATATCTTTATGGGTTAAGGCCAAGCATTTAGGACGAGTTGAGTCTAGTTTGAATGAACAATATTGAGGAGACATACCAATTTTCTCTAGTAGTTGAGGAGAAACTAAGAAAGAAGTTCGACAACAAGAATAATGGAAGAGGTCATAGTGGAAGATCTTGTAGATGATCTTATGGTGGCCATAATGATAACAAAGATGAGGCTAGAAGTAGTTGTTAGAGCTAGAGGGGAAACAATTCCAATTGTTTCCATTATCAAAGCAATAGAGATTAGAGAGGAGGAGGTAGAGGAAAAGGATCTAGAAGAGGAGGCTTTTGTGGGAAACATTTCACTACCGAGAAGAAGGGAATAGAGTATTTGAATGTACTTAGTTCCAAGGAAGGATAGATTGAAGAACAAGAAGGCAAGGCCAAAGTTACACATGCTGATGAAGATGCCAAATCATCACATTCTGAAGATGCTGAAAGAGGAGAAGTCCAAGTTAATTGAAGAGTCCTACTAAGTGGTGAGAATGAACCTGGTGTAGATGTGAAGATAAGTTTTGTGATGTGATCATTGATGGTGGAAGTACTGACAATCTAGTGTTAGAAATAATGGTCACCAAGTTGAAGTTGAAGAGGCAAAAACACATGCCTCCACACCATATTGCTTGGGTGTAAGATGACCACAAGGTCATGGTCAATGAGCAGTGGTCAATAAATTTCAAGATTGGAAGCTACCAGGATGAGTTACTTTGTGATATCATACCTATGGATATATGCCATAGGTTGTTGGGTAGGTCATGGCAGTTTGATAGGCATGTTATACATGATGGGCGAGAAAATACCTACAACTTGACCAAAGATGGAGTGGAACATAAGTTGAATTTATTGAAGGATAAAGAAGAAGAGGTATGTAGTGCTGCCAGAATATGTTTAGTTGATGAAAAAGAGTTCTTAAAGGTATGAAGCATGAGCACATGTGTTTTTCTATAATTCCTAAAGATAGTAATGAAGAAGTAGATGAGGTTCCTGTAGAAGTTATAGATATGTTGGGAGAGTTTTCTAATATTGTGTTAGATAATGTACCTAATGGATTTCCCCCAATGAGAAAGATCAGTGACTATATGAATTTGGTTCCAGGAGCTAGTTTTGCAAAAAAAGAAATACACAAAAGGACAGCATCAGAAAGTGAAGAGATGAATAGGAAAGTTCATGAGTTATTGTAGAAGGGGTTGATCCATGAGAGTCTAAGTCCATGTGTAATACCAATTGTATTAGCACCAATGAAGAATGGAGGATGGAGGATGTGCACAAATTCTTGTGCTATCAACAAGATCACAATCAAGTACAGATTTCCTTTTTTGAGGATGGATGATATTATAGACTATTTGAGAGGAGCTGAGTATTTCATAAAGATAGATCTAGAGAGTGGTTGTCGTTAGATTTGTATCAAAAAAGGTGATGAGTGGAAGACTAATTTCAAGACAAGGGAAGGACTATATGAGTGGTTAGTCATTCCTTTTGGGCTAACCAATGCATCAAGTACTTTCATGAAACTCATTAATGAGATACTAAGGGAGATTCTGCGTAAGATTGTCATTGTTTACCTAGATGATATATTGATCTTTAGTAAGACATTGGAGGAGCATTTGATTCATATTCACATGGTGTTTGATAAGTTAACGGAAGAAAGTTGTTGATAAACCTAAAGAAGTGCAATTTTGTAAAGAAAGAGTTGGTGTACTTGGGATTTGTAGTCTCCTCGAAAGGTTTGAAAATGGACTCAAATAAAGTGAAGGCTATCCTTGAATGGCCTACTCCAAGGAGTGTGACAAAGGTAGGATCTTTTCATGGATTGGCTAGCTTTTACAGAGAGTTCATAAGAGGTTTAAGCAATATTTGTGGACCCTTGATTGAAATAATAGGAGTGGGATAGGAAAGAATTTAAATAGACTATAGGAGCAAATAAGAGTTTTAATCTATTGAAACATAAAGTTACTGAGCAACATGTTTTAGCACTTCCTAATTTTAACAAGGTGTTTCAAGTAGACTATGATGCTAGTGGTACTAGAATAGGAACTATTATGAGCCAAGAAGGTAGACATGTTGCTTCTTTTAGTAAGAAATTGAATGATGTAAAAATAAAATATTATATTTATGATCAAAAATTTTATGCTATAGTTCAAGCATTGAAGAAGTGGAGACATTATCTTCTTCCGAAGGACTCTATTTTGTATACTGATCCTCAAGCTTTGCAATATTTGAATAGTTAAGGAAAATTGAACCAAAGGCATTTAATGTGGGTTGAGCTTTTGCAAAGTTATGTACATTTATTTTGAAACATAGGAGTGGGAAGTCTAACAGAGTTGCAGATTCTCTTAATAGAAGACAACTTTTGTTGACAGAAATGCAGATAGAAATAGTTGGGTTTAAGGAACTCAGTACTTTGTATCCAGATGATCCTAATTTTGGTGAAGCATGGAAGGCTTGTATAGAACCTATTAAACCTAGTAGGAAATAGTGGTTGGATTTCATGATCTAAGATAGTATGTTGTTCAAAGGAAGTCAACTGTGCATTCCCAAAAGTTCAATTAGAAAAAATCTCATTAAAGAGAAGCATAGTGGAGGGTTGGCTAGATATTTTGGTAGAGATAAAACAATAGCTTTAATTTTTGAGAATTATTACTAGCCAAAATTGCACCAAGATGTGAAGAATTTTGGACAATGTTATAGAGTATGTGACATGGAAAAAGGAGTGAAGAAAAATATAGGGTTGTATTAGCCATTACCTATACGAAAGAAGCCGTGGGAGGATGTTAGCATCGATTTTGTTCTTGGATTACTGAGGAGACAATGCAAGCATGATTCTATTTTTGTGGTGGTTGATAGGTTTTCAAAGATGGCACATTTTATTCCTTGCAAGAAAACTAGTGATGATGTTCATGTGCAAAGTTGTTTTTTAGAGAAGTGGTGAGACTACATGGTTTGCCAAAGAGTATAGTTTCAGATCGAGATACCAAATTTGTTGGGTATTTATAGTTTACATTGTGGAAGAAATTGAAGATAGATTTGAAGTTTAGTTCATTACATCATCCATGGTTTGATGGACAGACAGAATCTGTGAATCATAGTTTGGGAAACTTGCTGAGATGCTTAGTTGGAGATAAACCAAAAAGATGGGATATGATTTTACCATAGGCAGAATGCACATATAATAATTATGTCAATAAGAGTACTAGTAAATTACTATTCTAGATTGTAAATGGGAGGAGTCCCATAAATTCTTTTGAATCGAAGCATTTGGATAAAGGAGAGATAAGTAGTGTTGAAGGAGAAGAATTTTTTGAACATTTGAAGAACATCCATGAGGAGGTGAGGAAGGACATTATAAAGATGAATACATAGTACAAGGCTAAGGAAAACATGAAAAGGAGGTAGAGAAAATTTAAAATTGGAGATGAAGTCATTGTTCATTTGAGAAAGGAGCATTTTCTAGAGGGTACATATAATAAGATGAAGATTAAGAAGCTTGGACTATGCAAGGTAGTGAAAAGGCATGATTTTGGAAATGCTTATGAAGTGGAGTTTCATGCTAAATTGAATATTTAACTAGTATTAAATATTTTAGATTTGATAGAGTATTATGAAGAAGGTGATGGAGAAGAAGTTACAAAAGTGTAGTGGAGTATTCTAGTAGCTAGTTCAATTACAAAGGAGATTGAGGAGATTCTGGATAGTCATGTTGGCAAAATTACAAGAAATAAAAGTTATGAGGAATACCTAGTCAAATGGAGAAGGCAACTAGTAGAGGATTCATCATGGCTACCAAAGGAGGAGGTTAATGATATTGGTTTTCCTCTAACCACCTAAGATGCAAAGAGGTCACTTCTCAAATTACCTTGGGTGTCTGATGCAGGAGCATCCTCGATGTAAGAGAAATCTTGCATCACCCAAAAATATTTTTATTTCAGTCATTTCTATTTTCATCAAGACTAGTAGACAAGGTGGTTACTATTTATGGGAACTTGCTATTTTTAGTAAGTTTGTCATATGAATTAAAAATCTTCTCACTTTCTATAAGAAGGTTCATTTTAGAGTTGTAAGCCTACCATAAAAATCTCACATTGCTCAAGTATAAGTATCAGAGAAGTTATTGTGGATTTTTGGTGAAAATTTTTCCAAACAAATCTTCAACCTCCCTGTTGGAGGCTTTAGAGTGCATGGATGAGGTCCAAAAACTTGATAGAAGGGCACTTATGTTGTTTGTGCTTATAGATAAGGAGATGGCATTTCTAAAAAGTTGTTATAATAGCCAATCAAAGCAATAGTTTGAGAGTTATGGCATTCCGAAGTTGGGATACTGAAATATCTAAAATAATTTGTCAAAAATGTATTTAGTTGACTCTATATGTATTGTTAGGGTCTATGAGCCCTGGGTATTAAGTTTGAGCATCTAGAACCTTCCTAGGCAGCATAAAATTTCCTATTTAAGAAAGGCCTGAACATTGTTTAGGATAGCTCTCGATGATAGTTCATAGCTTGTCTTGCAATTCATTGTAATGAAGGCACCCATGTGGGTTAGCATATTGTACTTATGAATTATGTAATTTTTCATTTACAATGCAAATAAGAAGTTAATATTTTGTTCTTGCATTAGCTATCGTTTCTTTGTTTTGGTAATGTTTTTATGGTATTAAGGGGAGCATCCTTCATCAAGAAGACTATCCATGTGGTCGAAGCTAGGGTTTCCCTTCAGTATACTAAGTTGGAAAAAGGGAGAGGTGTTTCCAAACTTTTGCTAGAGGGAGATTCACTTACCATTGTCAATTGTCTTACAGGCCTCTCTACTCCCTCTTGGATCATAGAGAAAATTGTCAAGGAAAATATAAGTCTCCTTAATACCTTTCATATTTTTTTGTTAGTCACACCTATTGGGAAGCCAATGGGGTTGCAGATGATATTGCCAATGTGGTTATGAGGTGTCATAATTTGAGAACTTGGAATGAAAACTTTCTAGATATCATCATTTCAACGATTAATTATAATGTGAATTTAGGGAGAGAAGTAGTCATTATTAAAGATAGTGATGGATGCTAAGGATGATATGTTTTTTATTACAATGAGTTTGAGGATTGATGGTGGTACTTGTAGTTACTCGACACTTAATTCACATGCTTTATGGGTATATATGGTTGTCATTTTAACAATTCTCTTTTATCCAAGAAACTTTTCTATTAGCTTTGGGAGGAAAGCTTCAAAGAGAGTTGGGGGTCAGAGGAGGTGAAGTGAGCCAACAAACTACCCAAAATGGAGAAATAGGGCATGGATATGGGAAATATTGGTTAATTTTAAGGCTTATCTACCTTCATGGATAGACTTCATGGAGGTAATTCATAGGTCACCCAATTTTTTCCTTGAAATTAGAATGAAGGTTGTTTGACTGAATGACAGGGAGATTTCCATCATGGAGGAGTACATTTTGAAGATCATTGGCATCCTGATCATGGAGAATAAGCTTTATAGGGGTAGGAAGATTTCTAACTCTACTATAAAAATATTTCCAAATATTCCCAAGCAGAGGAGGGTAGAAGCAAGAAGTTGGGTGTCAATTCTATAGAAGTCTACAGATTGAGATCACACTCTTTTAGAAATGGGTACCTAATTTTTAAAAATGGGTACCCATTTTAGGCTTAGTTTCCCAATCCAAAATTTAAAAAATAGGCACCCATTTTTTTAAAAATTGGGTACCCATTTTTTAAAACATAAAAAATTTGTACTTTTTAGGAATAGATGCCTATTTTTGAAAAGTAAAAAATGGGTACCTATTTTTTAGTTTTAAAAAATGGGTACCCATTTCTAAAAATTCAATTTATTTATTTTTTGTTGGGGGGGTGGGGGGGGGAGGGTGTGGATTTTATGTCGATTTGACTGTTTTCAAAATAGGTACCCATTTTTTGAATTTCAAATAACAAGTACCCATTTCTTACAACATGGGGTAGAAATTTTTCCTCCTACCTCGAATTTTGGTTCAGCATAGGCTTGGTGAGACCAAGCTTATGCCTTGACCTCTCAAGATTTGGCTAAGACATTGAACTAACAAACTCATGCTTTGCCATAATTTTTAGAGGGTCTTCCCAATCAAATTATTTTATGAAACAAAAACCCATTAGAGCTCTCACCATCCTAATTTTAGAAACATAAATTTTATAGAGCTATGATTTTATTTACTATTATTACATTTTTTTTTAATGAAAGGTGCTACCTAAATGTAAAATAGTGAAGTTCACTAAAACTTTAATAAATTTTTTATTTTATAACTTTTCTTAAATTAATTTATATGTCATCAATCCACATACAATTTTTTTGAGGTTAAGAAAAAAGAATTCTTGGAAAAAGTGAAATTTTTATCAAATTATGCTGTCCATACACAAGAGGTTATAAATTTATTTCTTTATAGTCAATTAATAATTAATAATAATAAATTATTTAATAAAAAATTAAAGAAATATATTTTCATCAATCTTAGGTGTATTAGGTAACTCCCTTTAAAAGGATTTACAAAATTTCATTTATTTGTGTCAAATTATGGTGTCCATACATGAGTGTGGTATGGTCATGAGATAGGCATTTTGAAAAAGTGGTTTTTAAAGATCCATACCAAAAACAAAGTCTATCATATGGGTACACAAATAAATTACATATTCAAAAATTAGATTCTAAGCACTAAAAAGTATTATTTCTAAAGTTTTTTTATAGTCAATATCTAAATGCCTCAAATTTTGACATCAATTGACAAGAAATTTCAAAAAAGGGAAAAACACTTCCACTTTTTACCCAAAAGTGAGACCCAACTTCTTGCACTAACCTAGGAAGAAACTTTCCAAGAAAAAGGTATCTCTTACTACTAGACCAATTGCTTAAAGAAATTCTAGAGATTTATTCTTAGGACCATTGTGTGATATATCACCGTAGATGGGAGATTTTATAGGGTTTACTCCTATGATTTTGTCTTGCATAATCAATTTAGACACAATATGAAGATCTCTATTCCATTTATCTTTACCCTTCTTTGGACCATGACATTAATGGATTTTTAGACCATATTATTAGAAACCCCCTTCTTCATGATAATCTTATGCTCCTAATAAATGAGGATATCAAAGCTAATTTTGTGGGGAAGTTCACTGAAACTAAGGAGGCAGAGGCTAAAATAGATGATTCTAAGGGAGAGGATGAGTATACAGAGATAGAGGACAATAATGGCCTTTATTCTAATAAGGATTTAGAGTTGATTAAGAGTAAACGGGAAATTTTCAAGGGAAAACACATACATCCCAATTCCATAAAGGGGTCTCTAAAGCTCACCAAGTAAACATAGTGTTTGGATCCTTGATGCATTAGAGGATGAATTCAATGAAAGTGATGAGGACATGGACATGAATATTGAGTAGGTAGAGGCTATAGGAAAGAAGGGATCTTTTAGAAAATAAAGGAAAACTAACAAGTCCAAGAGGCCCTAAAAAAGGAGAAATGATTCTTGCTATGAGAATATGGTGAGGAAGGAGTGGAAATGGACACAAACTTGGAGATTGAAATTGTTAATAAGATGAAGGGTCCTAAACATAAAGATAGATGACCATCTTAGGAGAAGGAAGACAAGAATTTGGGGGTGGGGGATAAAAGTGCAACCAAAGAGATGGGCTTAGAGGATCAATAAAGGAAAGATAGCCCTATGAAACCTATGGATGACTCAATTTCAAACTAGATGGACACTATCATGGCTTCTTCTCAAAGGAGGGTTACCACCTAGAAAAATATGGATATAAAGACTACCTAGCTGGGGATACCTAGAGAAAAAATTAATTCATAAATTCAAGAAGACATATAGGAAAAAATTGAACTTCAAATGCTCATTCACCCAGCTATTAGGATAATGAGTGATTTTAGAAAATAGGAGCATATGAATGTTCTCAATAATGCAAAGAATATTATGATGGACAAATCTAGGTCCTTTAAATGGATGTACCATAAAAATAATTAGGATTTATGAAATAACTCAGCAGCTAGAAGGTAATGGTAAGAAGGCTACAAGGATGGGAAGAGTGCTATCTCCAACCGATATGTGTATTTGGTGGTCTTCTATGGATTAGAATCCAAAGTGTTTGACCTTAATAAAATAGTGGAAGGAATTAAATCTACTCTAAGGCACATAGCTAATGCAATTTATTAGATTTTGAAGGTGTCCAATGAGAACCTCAAAGCTCGCATTATCGGGTTGGAAGGTTATGGAGGCAAAAGGATGATTATCATTGTAGAGGAAGGTGGTGTTCGAGTAGTGATCATTGAAGCACCTAGTAAAAGGACTAGAGCTATAAAGAAGAAGAAATCCTTGGAGGGTAAGAATGAAACTACTAAGATCAAAGAGGTTGCTAGGAAAATGGATGTGCTAGAAAAGGAGGTTCCTAACCTTCTTCTGAAAATGGGTTACTATCTTTATTCTATTATTTTAGCTAGTTTTGTTTCTTTGGTTGTCCCTATTTTTATGGCCTTTTTTGTTGGACTTGTTGTTTATTGTCCTTTTTTTTGTGCTTTTAAAGATTATCTCTTTATCTATTGTGCAAGGTTTTAGGGACCCTTCAAAACCTTTTTTTCATATTAATTTTTTTTTGCAAGTCCAACAAACTTTATTATAATAGATGTACACAAATAAATACTATAAAAACCTAATATACATTAAATCTATCAATGTTTCTTATTGTATTTTATTATATGTAATTTTCTTATATTTTATTTTACTTTTTATGAAGATGTTCCACAATTTCTAACATTGTCTTATTTTCCTTACTACAATTGTCATGAGTCCAAATAATAACTCATAAATACTAACTATATTGTCATATGGTCATATTGCAATCATTATTTGATTTTCTAGTGTTTGAGTCAAACCCATCGACCTATATTTTATGATTAGTGATTCAACATGAATCTATCACTCATGAGAATAAATGGAACACCTAGCTCTGATTGGATATCATAGAGGTGAAACACCGAGACTTCTTAAGAGGTCATGGACAACCAATAATTTATATACAAACATATTAAATCTAATGATATATACAATCATTTATCTACTTTGGTAATAATGAAATGTAATATTGAATCACATATAAAAGTCCTAATTGTTTAAACAAAATAAATGCTTGATTTGGGTATACAAAACTAGATAATCATTTTTAAAAGTTAAATGTGAAAAGCTAATTACATTAATAATAATTTGATATTATTATTGTTATTAATTCTATATTTGTTTGATATTTTTGATTATTCACTCTATGTTACTTAGTAGTTATATCATAAATTCAAATGTTATTTTTTCATGACAATAATGCAAATAAAAAAATGTTATATGTGTGTGTGTGTGTGTGGAAAATTATAATTATAAAAATTGTTACATATTGTCATTAATGTCAAATCTATTTGATGAGACATGTGTCTATCTAATCTGCATGTCATATATACTTAATTAATGAAGAGTATTTCATAAATTGATCATAACCAAAGAACCTAAAGGAAATCTTGGGTTAAAAAAAGAAAGCTATAATGAATATCTAGTTAGTTAGACCATGGAAAAATAATATGATTGTTCATGTTATGAAGTTATGTGAAGTCACTGTTGGATTCTAGTTTTGACCATACAAGCCAAGTAAAAATTAGTGTTGGTGTGTGTGTATGATCATGGTGTGCCAAAAAGTAGTGACCTGAAAATTATTTAGTTCTAAAATTCCTCAAAGCATTTCAAAATCTATTCCAACTTTTTTCCCCACCCATCTTCATACAAAACCCAAAAAATAATACCTTTATAAGGCCTATCATATCTTTGGATAGCAACCCTACATGGTCAACTTTAAAAATGTCCCAAAAATATGTTTTTGGCTTGTTCTTATTTTTTCTTTTACTTCAAACATGTAACTGGCAAATTTCTTTTCCCCCAAATTTGATGAAATGAAAATGGTTTCTTAAGAATGTTCTTAGCTTTCCATAAATGTAATGTCTATCAAATTATGAGTTTACTAAGTAATTATTACTTATTTTCTAATGGAATTGTTGGATAAAATTGATTAATTTTATGTTCTCTTTGATGTTACACAAATGTCATAATCATTATCAGTCAACATATGCTGAGCTCACTCAGGCAGTGAAGATAGTTCGCAGTGTCTATCAAGCATTCTTGTGTTTGCCTAATTCAGAAGGCAGTGTCTACTGAGTTCACTCAAGTGTCAAAGGAAAGTTAGATGGAACTAGTGCTAATGGATCTCACTCAGTTTCCAAAAGATTTTTGTAAGTTTGCAGTGTTAACTAAGCTTCTATTAGTTAACAAAGGAAATCATTTCAAATTTAGTTTCTACCAAGAAGGGTCAGCTAACAAAGGATTTTCTTATCTATTGATTCTAGATAACTAAGGTGATGAATATTGATTATTATAAGTTATATTTGAGTCAACTTGACAAAATGGAAGGTATAAGTATAAGGTCAAGTTGTGATTTCAAAGTGTGCAAGTGAAAAAGTGGAAGTGAACGTGTGAATTATGGTGATATTATTGAAGATCTATCGATGAGTAGAGGAAGTGAATTTGAAGGATAAGTAGAATATCCTTGTGGTCTAGCAAAGTCATATTCGATTAGAAAGGTTCAAGTACAAGATAGAAAAGAGATTTGAAATTAGAAAATTAGTTGCAGTCAAATTAGGTCATCTCATTGTTACTCTCTAACCATTGTAGTAGTGATCTAAATCTCTTAACAGAGTTGGCTTAATAGCTATTTGCAAATCCTCTAACAATGTGGCAATTCCATTAAATTGTTCTCAAGACCTCTAACAAGGCCACTCCTAATAGGGTGATTAAATCCTTTAATAGGGTCACACCTAATAGTGTGTTTTGTAACCTTTGACAGGGTTGGCTCCTAATAGGGCTCACTTTAGAAGAGTAAAAATTAGAAACTAGTTGCTATTAGTAGTTTATCACAAATTGGGTTTCCACGTTAAATCCTAGTGTCAAATGTATTCATGCTATTTATGCATTTGCAACTAAGTTAAAATAATGGTAATCATAGATAACATCTAAAATTTTATATGTTAATCATTTACCAAGATAATCCAATTATTACTGAGTTATAGCATTCTGTGTGTTTACCGAGCTTCAACAGTATTCAGTTATCTATTTGCATTTTGTGCTAACATCAAAGAGATCTGAGATTTATTTTTGTGGCAATTGATTCACCTCTCCCCTCTTAGTTACTCTTCTTATATTTGCAACAATTGGAATCAGAGCTTTTGGTGCTTATAGAAAAAATTTCAAGAACCTATGCTAAAGATCAAGATGTCTTATAAAAGAGAGATTCCCAAGTTGAATAGAGACAATTTTGCAACATGGCAAGGACTTGTGAGATTAGATTTGGCTACCATCAATGATTCAATTTGCAAGTATCTTGATGATGAATATAATACTCCCATTGGAACATTATTAGTTGAATACATTGCTGAAAAGAAGAATCATAATATCATGATGATTGATATTCCATCTCCTCTTAGTTATGTTGAATTTGATCAAGTAAAAGATTGTGAAACTCCTTTTGAAATGTGGAACAAACTTAAAGACATCTATGGAGGAGATGATAATATAAGAAGAGCCAAAGAGAAAAGCCTTGGAGGACAGTTTGATCAAATGAGAATGAGAGAAGATGAAAACATTGAAAAATATGTGGAAGGGATCAAGGCTAGTTTAAGTGCACTCAAAGCATCTGGAGGAGACATCAAGGAGGAAATAGTTATAAGTAAATTATTCAAAAATCTTCTTCTTATTTATGCAATTAGATTATTTTCTATTCAAGAAATGAGATGTGATCCAACTAATAAGATAAGTTGGAAGATTAATGGCTTTTGAGATAAACAATTATGATAACTATGTTCCTGCTTCAAAGAATATTGAATCTACATTTAAAGCTAAACTCTCACTCAAAGAAAAGGGAAAAAAGTCAAAATCCAATCAATTAGGAAGTGAAGAAGATGGATCATCTAAAGAAAGTTCAAATAGTGATCTTGAAGTTGTTGAAGCCCTACTTCCAAGGAAGTATCCCAAAGGTAGAGGAAAATACAAGGGTAAATTTCCTCTGATCTACTTTTCTTGTGAAGAAATTGGTCACATTGTTTCTAGGTGTCCAAATAAGCAAATTAAGGATGAGAAGGAAAGAAATAAGCATAAAGGCAAGAAGGACTCCAAGAACTACAAGAGCTTCAATGACAAAAGTAAGAAATCTTGTTTTATGGCTAAAGATTTTCATAATAGTGAAGATGAAATGGTATATATTGCTATGAAAGATGAATCTGATGATGAAGGAGATAAGATGGCATGTATCTCTCATGTTAGAAAAAATGATATATGAATTATTGACAGTGGTTTCTCACATCATATGACTGGTGATAGAACAAAATTTGAGCATATAGAATATTATGATGGAGGTAGTGTAAGATTTGGGAACAATGAACCTTGTAACATAAAAGAAAAAGGATGTATCGTGTTGACTAAAGAACTTGTATCTAACAATGCCTATTGGGTTGAAGGATTAAAGCATAATCTACTAAGTGTGGTACAACTGAATAAAATTGCATTCAAGGTAGAATTCATGAATGGACAAGCCAAACTACTAGATGGGAGAGGAAATTTAGTTGCTTCCAGCAACCAAACAAAAGGTAATTATTTTATCTTGATTTTAGTGATTGTTCATGTTTTATTTCTCAAGTAGAGGAAAGTTGGTTATGGCACAAAAGGCTATGTCATGTAAATTTTGATAATCTAGTTAAGATAAGAAAACATAAATGAGTAAGAGGTATTCCTAGTTTGAAGAAGCTTAACATCGGTCTATGCAAGAATTTCCAAATTGATAAGATGGGAAAGACAAGCTTCAAAAGCAAAGACTATCAGTCAAAAGAAGTCTTGGAAATTGTTCATATAGACTTATGTGGACCTATTGGAATCGAGAGTTATAGTAGAGAAGAAAAAAATTGATATAAAAGGTGATGTAGGCATATTTTTAGGATACTCCTACAGAAGTAAAGAATACAGATGTTTGAATTTGTCCACTCACAAGATTATAGAGAGTGCATATGTTAGAATTGATGAATTTGTAGAAAAGAGTGAAGAAGAAAGCAATAAGGAACCTGAAGACTATAGAAGATTTATTTACTATGAACCTAATACTCTACCAAATCTATCTAAAGGAAAAGAAGATTCAACTCCCAAGTCCATAGATAATCCAATAGCTACCGAGTTGAAAGGACCAGAGTCACAATTAGAGGATACCAAACTAGTTCAAACTGAACCTGATGGATTTGAGTGATAGACATAAGGACCCAAGCTTGAAACTGAAATTCAAGAAGAAGATGGTGGAACTCATTCAAAAAATAATGAGCCTGTGTTAGTAAGATATGTTAGAACACATCATGCACCTAATCAAATCATTGGAGACAAATCAGATGGAACAATGATAAGAAAAAAATTAAAAGGTACATGTTTACTTGCTAAATTTGAACCTAAAAGTGTTAAAGATGCTCTAGAAAATGAAATTTGAATTGAAGCAATGAATGAGGAGATAGAATAGATAGAAAAGAACAAAACTTGGACTCTTATTTCTAGATCCAAGGATAAAAATGTAATTGGTACAAAATGGGTATTTAAAAATAAGCTGAATGGAGATGGAAAGGTATCAAGAAACAAAGCTAGATTGGTATGCAAAAGTTACTCTCAAGAAGAAGGTATTGACTATGGTGAGACTTTTTCTCTTGTGGCAAGACTTGAAGGTGTTAGAACTTTACTAGCATATGCAACACATATAGGATTTAAAGTATATCAAATGGATGTTAAATATGTATTCTTGAATGGAATTCTTGATGAGGAATCCTATATTGAACAACTAGAAGGTTTTGTAGATCCTAGCAAAGGAGACATGGTTTGCAAACTACACAAAGCATTATATGGTCTCAAATAAGCTCCTAGAGATTGCTATGAAAGACTCCATAATTACTTGGTATAGATTGGTTTTAGATATGTGCAAGATCATGGTCAACCAAACTATGCTCTTAAGTGGAAATAAAAAATCAAAAAATTGGGGTTCTGTCAATTTGACATGCAATTTTCTACTTGTTATTAACTTTATATCAAAAGGTTGAGATAAAAGAATCTCTAGAAAATTGAATCTAGTTTCTAAATTACTAGGACTTATGGGTATGTGTAGGATCATGGTCAACCAAACTATGCTCTTAAGTGACAATAAAAAATCAAAAAATCAGGGTTATGTCAACTTGACATGCAATTTTCTACTTGATATTCTCTTTATATCAAAAAGTTGAGAGAAAAGAATATCTAGGAAATTGAATCTAGTTTCTAAACTACTAGGACTTATCTTTAAAAAATGAAAATTGATTTGTCAAAATTTTGAATTTTAATACAATATTACAAAATTTTAGAAACAAAAATAAGAAGTAGACGTATGTCTGACCACCTTAATCAAAATTAAATGATAATATTTTTTTAATAATATTCTAGATATACGTAGTAGACTCATTCTTGGATGTGAGACATATTTTTGAATATTTTTATTCTAAATAAATAATTAACAATTAATTTTTGACTTTAGTATTTTTGGAATTAAAAAACTCTCATGTCTGACTACCTTAACTAATTCAAAACTCTGCAAAATTTAATTTTTCATTTTTTTTCCTTATACTGGAAGAAACATAGAATGTGATGCATCTTTTGGATTTAAAATTTTTTGTACCATTTGAAAGTTATAATTGTTTTACAAGTAGTGTGTTAGTTAGCACTTTATACATAACTCCATTAGAAAATAAGTAATAATTACTTACTAAACTCATAATTTGACAAACCTTACATTTATGAAAAGATAAGAATATTCTTAAGAAACCCTTTTCATTTCATCAAATTTTGGTGAAAAAAAGTTGTCAACTACATGTTTGAAGTAAAAATCACATAAAAACAAGCCAAAAACACATTTTTAGGATGCTTTTAAAGTTGACCATATAGAATTGGTATCAAAAGACATAGTAGACCTAATAAAGATATTAATTATTTGCATTTAGTATCAAGGTGGGTGGGAAAAAAGGTGGAATAGATTTTTAAATGTTTTGAGGAATTTCATAACTACATATTTTTCAAATCGCCACTTTTTGGCACACCATGATCTTGCACATACCCTTATCTCAAAAAATGAAAAATTGATTGGTCAAAATTTTGAATTTTAATGCAATATTACAAAAATTTTAAAACAAAAATAAGAAGTAGACATATGTTTGACCACCTTAATCAAAATCAAATGATAATATTTTTTAATAATATTCTAGATATAAGTAGAAGACTCATGCCTGGATGTGACACATATTTTTGGGTATTTTTATTCAAAATAAATAATAATTAATTAATTTTTGAATTTAGTATATTTTAAATAAAATAGCTCTCATGTTTGACCACCTTAACTAATTCAAAACTCTGCAAAATTCAATTTTTCATTTTTTTTCTTATAGCAGAAAAAACATAGAATGTGATGCATCTTTGGGATTTAAAAAATGTTGTACCATTTGAAAGTTATAGTTGTTCTTCAAGTAGTGTGTCAATCAACACTTTATACATAACTCCATTAGAAAATAATTAATAATTACTTACTAAACTCATAATTTGACAAACCTTACATTTATGGAAAGATAAGAACATTTTTAAGAAACCCTTTTCATTTCATCAAATTTTGGGGAAAAAAAGCCTTCAACTACATGTTTGAAGTAAAAATAATATAAAACTAGGGCAAGAGCACATTTTTAGGATGTTTTTAAAGTTGACCATATAGGTTTGGTATGAAAGATATAGTAGACCTTATAAAGATATTAATTGTTTTCATTTAGTATCAGGGTGGGTGGGAAGAAAGCTCAAATAGATTTTGAAATGATTTGAGATATTTCAGAACTACAGATTTTTTAGATTGCCACTTTTTGGCACACCATAATCTTGCACATACCCTTTTCAAAGGACTAATGATAAAAATAGTCTATATATGTAGGAAGGACTAGATAAAAAGATTGTGTTGGCAGAAATATTTGTTGATGATACTTTATTTACAAGAAATGATGATTTATGAAAAGCATTCTCAGAAGAAATGAGTAAAGAATTTTAGATGTCCATGTTTGGTGAAATAAAATTCTTTGTTGGATTCTAAATACAACAGAACAAGAATGGTATCGACATCACTCAATTTAATTGTATCAGGGAGATACTGAAGAAATTTCAAATGGAAGATTCAAGATTACTTGGAACACCTATGTCAACTGGACATAAGCTTTCCAAAATTGATGATTATAAAGAAGTAGATAAAACCACTTATAAATCAATCATTGGAAAATTATAGTATGTAGTACCCACAAGGCCTAATATTGCTCTAGCAGTTGGAATAGTGGAAAGATTCTAAGAAAATCCCAAAGAGAATCACATGATGGCAATCAAGAGAATCATGAGGTATCTAAAAGGTATTGAAGACTATGGTTTATGGTAGAAACTTGGAGGCAATCTGCACTTGAAAGTGTTTACTGATGCTAATTGGGCAGAAAGTCTTGATGACAGAAAATCACTAGTGGTGGAGCATTCTTTCTTGGTAAAAGATTAGTATCTTGGACAAGAAAGAAGCAAAATTCTACATCTCAATCCACAGTAGATGCATAATATGCAGAAGTAGCAGTCAATTGTTCTAACATTTTTTGGTTGAAACAACTGTTGGAAAGAATGAAGGTAGAAATCAAAGATCTAGTTGACATATACTTTGATAACACCAATGCAATCAAGATATCAAAGAATCCAGTAATGCATTTCAAAACAAAGCATATTGCTATAAAATATCACTTCTTAAGAGAGTTGGTACAAGATAAAAAGGTTAAATTGGAATATGTGAATACAAAGGAATAGATTGTAGACATATTCACCAAGCCATTACCTAAGGATGGATTTTTTTATCTAAGAGGTAAGTTACAGGTCTTTCTCCTATCTGAAATTCACTAAAATGAAGTTTAGTGAATGCATCAACCAGAACCTATTGAAGATCAATCAATTGGTGTACAATTGGTAAGGGCATATTGTAGATGAATTAGTACTTAAGGTACATTGGTATTTATCGAGATATTGTCTTTGGCATGTGTTGTCAAAGAGGGAGAAGTTTACTGTCATATCTCTAAGAAATTATTGAAATGAGAATAATTTAGAAACCAAAGAGGGAGAAGTCTTCTAAAGAAGAAGTATGCTAAAAAAGGGAGGATGTTCTAAATAAACTTAGTAACAACCACTACAGAAAAAATTCAATAAAAGGAAGAGCTCATACTGATAAACAGAGTTCTCAAATCTAAAATCTAAAATTTTATTATGCTATGACATGTTGTGTTGCCATCAATGCCAATGAGGGAGATTGTTGGATATAACTAATTAATTGTGTTTTGTCTATGATGTTACACAAATTTCATAATCATTATAAGTCAGTATATACCAAGCTCACTTGGGTAGTGAAGACAATTCTCAGTGTCTACCGAGCTATGTTTGCTTAATTCAGAAGGCAATTTCTATCGAGTTCACTTGGGTGTTGAAGGAAAGTTGGATAGAACCGGCGCTAACCAAGCTGACTCAGTTGCCAAAGAATTTTTGTAACTTTGTAGTGTTAATTGAGCTTCTATTTTTTAACAAAGGAAAAAAATTTAGAGTTAGTTTCTATCGAGTAGGGTCAACTAACAAAGGATTTTCTTATTTTTTTTGTATTAAGCTTAATTTTCTTATCTATTGATTCCAACTAACTAAGGTGATGAATATTGATTATTATAAGTTGTATTTGAGCTGACCTGAAAAAGTGGAAGGTATAAGTACAAGGTCAAGTTTTGATTTCAAAGTGTGCAAGTGAAAAAGCGAAAGTGAATGTGCAAATTATGGTGATATGATTGAAGATCTTTTGATGAGCAGAGGAAACAAATTTGAAGGATTAGTAGAATATCCTTATGGTGTAGAAAAGTCATTTATTTGGGATTTCTTTTTGTAGTAATTGATTCACCCCTCCCCTCTTAGTTACTCTTCTTATATTTCTTATAGGAGTTATGTATAAAATGTTGATTGTCATACTGATTTAAAAATAATTATAACTTTCAAATGGTACAACATTTTTTAAATTCAAAAGATGCATGACATTCTATGCTTCTTCTATTATAAGGAAAATAATGAAAACTTTTAAATTTTACAAAGTTTTGAATTAGTTAAAGTGGTGAGATATGAGAATTTTTTATTCCAAAAATACTATATTAGAAAAGTAATAATTAATTTTTTATTTAGGATAATAATATGCAAAAATATGTGTCACATCTGTGAATGAGTCTAATTTGTATATCTAGAATCTTATTAAAAAATATTATAATTTGGCTTTGATTAAGGTGTCCATACATACATCTACTTCTTATTTGTGTCCTAAAATTTTTGTACTATTGCATTAAAATTAATATATTTAACTATTCAATTTTTTTTTAGATAAAGCCTAGTATTTTAGAAACTAAATTCAATTTCCCAAAGATTCTTTTCTATCAAATTTTTGATAGAAGGTTTATAACAAGTTTAAAATTGAATGTCAAGTTGACATAACCCTAATTTGTTGATTTTTTATTGTCACTTAAGGACATAGTTTGGTTGACCATGATCCTGCACATACTAGTTGAGTAAGCATCACTATCGACTCATTGATAGTATTGATTCTGAGAAAGAAGCCTTATAGTGACTGAGAAATTTAATGATGATTGAGTGTTCAAAATTAGTACTAGACGAGCAATAGTATTTTGAATTCTTATGAGAAATCATGATTTCAGATCAACTCAATTGATTTCTTGAGATATCAAAAGTGTATTGAAGATAAGGATTGATGTGTTGGATCATTTAATTAAATAAAAGGCTTACATAAGATACCCAATGAATGGATTTGATGAGAAGTTTCTAGAAAAGATATGTAAATGAACATATACAATGAATCTAATGGATGAGATCGTAAACCATAAGATCTATAGTGATCATGGAAAATGAAAAATTACCAAAATTACCTATTTAAGAAGGTACAAAGACAAACTTTAGAGAGATGCAGAAAAAGAAAGAAGAGTGTGAATGTGATATATGAAGAAGAGAACATAGTAGAGTATATGTGTGTGTTTCCAATGGGATGGAACAAAGTTGCTAAGGTTGATAAGAAAATTTGAGAAGGAGGCTTAAGTTTTTTGTGAAGAGAAGGATTATCGCTTAAAGGGTTGCCAAGTGAATCAAGGATAGAGGTGATAAGGAAGGCTTATCAAGGAATCAAGACATGAACTGAATAGAGATCTGAAACTAAAAAGTGAGTTTTAATTATATAGATCAAACCCTACTATTCTCTTTCCAATCATTGTAAATAGTTTATATTTAAATCCTTCTAATCAAAGTTTGACCTAATAGTCATTGAAGGATATAATAGTCTATGTTAATTTTTTAGGGTATGCTTAGGATCATGGTGTGCCAAAAAGTGGCAATCTAAAAATCTATAGTTTTGAAATATCTCAAACCATTTCAAAATCTATTCCAACTTTTTTCCCACCCACCCTGATACTAAATGAAAACAATTAATATCTTTATAAGGTCTACTATATCTGTTGATACCAAACCTATATGGTCAACTTTAAAAACATCCTAAAATGTGCTTTTGGCCTATTTTTATGTGATTTTTACTTCAAATGTGTAGCTAATGATATTTTTTTCACCAAAATTTGATGAAATGAAAAGGGTTTCCTAAGAATGTTCTTATCTTTCAATAAATGTAAGGTTTGTCAAATTATGAGTTTAGTAAGTAATTATTACTTATTTTCTAATGGAGTTATGTATAAAGTGCTAACTGATGCACTACTTGAAAGATAACTATAAATTTCAAATGGTACAAAAAAATTTAAATCCAAAAGATATATCACATTCTAAGTTTCTTCTACTATAAGAAAAAAAATGAAAATTTGAATTTTGTAGAGTTTTGAATTAGTAAACGTGGTCAGACACGAGAGTTTTTTATTCCAAAAATATTAAAGTCAAAAATTAGTTAATTATTATTTATTTAGAATAAAAATACCCAAAAATATGCGTCACATCTAGGCATGAGTCTACTACTTATATCTAGAATATTATTTTAAAAATTTGTCATTTGATTTTGATTAAGGTGGTTAGACATACGTCTACTTCTTAATTTTGTTCTAAAATTTTTGTAGTATTGCATTAAAATTCAAAATTTTGATCAATGAATTTTTTATTTTTTTGAGATAAGTCATAGTAGTTTAGAAACTAGATTCAATTTTCTAGATATTCTTTTCTCTCAACATTTTAATATAAAGTTAATAACAAGTAGAAAATTGCACATCAAGTTGACATAACCCTGATTTTTTAATTTTTTATTGCCACTTAAGAGCATAGTTTGGTTGACCATGATCCTACACATACCCTTTAGCAAGGTGGCATTCTAATGAAATATTCTAATTTCCTCTAACTAGATCACATAAGTGTGTATTGTAACCTTTAACATGTTTGACTCCTAAAAGAGCTCACTTCAAAAGAGTGAAAAAGTGGTGACATTTTCCTCGTTGTTTTTCCCTAATTGAGTTTCCATGTTAAATCCTAATGTTGAATTTCTATTGAATATATTATGGTGTTTTATATTTTAAATATTTAGATTCAAAAAGTTTATTATATTAGGATAGTGCACTACTAGCAATTATTTTATCGGTATATAGTAGAGACTGAGCTACAATAAGTTAAGCATAACATATAATATTTATTGTTTGTTTGTTCAACTATCACAAAAGGACGTTGATTAATTGATTCACCCCCCCACCCTTTAGTTATTTTAAACATTCTAATAGTTGGCATTAGAGAACCAACACTTGTAAAGAGAAGTTTGAAAGGACTCAAAACTAAACATCATGAATCACAAAAGGGAGATACCAAAGCTGAACAAGGAGAACTTTTCTAAATGGAAGACATTGGTGAGGCTACATATATTGAATATTAGTGATGCTGAAATAAAATTTTTAGAAAATGAGTATGTGAAGATAACTATTATTCCTCTGACTACCAAACAACTAAAAGAAAATAAAGAACACAATTAGGCAATGTTAAGGATTTATTTATTCCTAAGCTATGTTGATTTTGATGATATAAAATAATATGGCAATGCAAAATAGAGGTGGGAAAAATTGAAGACCATATATGAAGGATATGCCAATGTCTTAAGAGCCAAATTAGAGTGTAAGAGGTAAATTTGATGAAATGAGAATGATGGAAGGTGAGAATATAGTACAATATTGTACAAGAATTAAGGAAGTTCTCAATACTATTTGAGGTGCAAATGGAGAAATCAAAGATGAAATAGCAATAAGAAAGGTATTAAGAACTTTATTCCCTATGTATACCATTAGATTTTCTACAATACAAGAGTTGAGATGTACTCCAAGTAAAAATTTGACTTTGGAAGGTGTAATTAATAGACTTACTACTTTTGAGATGTCTAATTTTGATAACTATACACTTGCTACTATTGAATCTAATTTTAAGTCACAATTAGTTTTTAGTGAAAGAAAATGCAAATATGTGAAGAGTGACACTAACACTTCTAATGATGATCTAATTAACTTGAAGGACTTCTTGCAAAAATATTTGGAAGTGAAAAAGTTTTATACAAAGTTAAATTACCTAAAATTTGTTTTTCATGCAACAAGGTTGGTCATACTATTGTAAGATTTCCTAAAGGGGAATACAATAATAAAAGAAAGGAAAAGAAGTACAAAGGAAGGAGAGATGACCAAGACTACAAGAATAATAAGGAAAACAAAGGTAAGAAGTCTTGTTATATTGCCAAAGAAGAAACTGCCACTAAATCTTAATCTAATGATGATCAAGTTGTCTACATTTCTATGAAAAAGGATTTTGATGAAGATGAGAAAACTACTTTAGTTTCGTATGTGAAAAAAAGTTACAAATGTATAATTGGTAGTTGATTCTCTAATATATGAGTGGTGATGAAAAAAAAATTGAAGATATTGGAACATTCAAGGGTGGATGTGTTAAATTTTGTAATGACATTCCATGTATTGTGAAGGGTAAAGGAAATAATCAATTAATTGACAATACCAAGTGTGAAAATGTTTACTAGATGGAAAGAACTAACAATAATCTATTAAGTGTTAAACATCTAGAAAAATCAAGATATGAAACTAAATTCCATCATAGAAAGGCCAAGATATATGATGTTGATGGTAAGCTGATTGGAAGTGGTGATCAGACAAGAGATAACTTGTTCTATCTAGATTAATCTAATGATACATATTTGTTTGCACAATAAGAAGATGTTTTGTTATGAAACAAAAGGTTATATGTTATGAAAATTTTGACAATTTGGTGAGCATTAGTAAAATAAAAAAAGTAAGAGGGTTGCCAAAACTAAAGAAACCAAACAATACTATGTGTAAATAATGTCAATTAGGAACAATGATGAAGTCTAGTTTGAAGACCAAAACATAGACATCTAGTGATATTTTTGAGTTGGTTCATATTGACTAATGTGGACCTACTAATGTTCAAAGCTATTTTGGAAATAAGTATTTCATTTTTTTATTGATGACTACTCTAGGATGATGACTATGATGTTTCTCAAAGCTAAATCTGATGCTTGTTAGTTATTTAACAAGAGTTGAAAAAGGAATAGGGAAGAGTCTAAAGTGCTTGAGATCAGAAAAAGGTGGTGAATTCATTTCTAATTAGTTCAACATATTCTGCAATGATAGATGAATTATAAGAAATATGTGAGCACCAAGGACCCCTCCTTAGAATGTGATAGCTTAAAGAATAAATAGATCATTGTGCTAGAAAGTTCATGATGGAGAAGAATGTACATAGAATTATTGGAGAGAAGCTATCACTATTATTGTCTATACCCTAAATAAAGTACAAGTCAAGAAAGGTAAAAATGCTATACCTTTTGGACCATGGAATGGATATGCTCCTAATGCGAAATATTTCAATATCTTTCGAAGAAAATTCTACATATTTAAAGATAATAGGAATGGTAAACTTAATGCAAAGAGTTATGAAGGTATATTCCTAGGATATTACACTAAGAGCAAAGGTTATACATGTTTCAACTCTAACACTAACAAAGTTGTGGAAAGTACAAATCTAAAATTTTATGAGTTTACACAAAGAAGTGATACTAAATATAAAAAGAAACCTTAATATTACAACACATTCATATATGTAGATGATGATACTCCATGCACTCCTAGTGAATAGGAAAATAAACATGATGATACTCCATGAACTCCCTAGGAGACAAGAAATGTTGAGATGCAATGAAAGGTTGATGAGAAGTAGGCAGTGGGTGCTGAGAAATAGATAGAGGATACCGAGTAACAAATAAGAAATGCCAACAATCAAAGAGACAACACCAAGCATGTAGAATCAAAACTAGAACCTAAAAGAGTTAATGAACTTGACATTACTTTTCAAGATGAACCTATTGAAGAACAAAGAAGGAGACCACCTATAATAGCCAAGTACATAAGAAGACATCATAAACCTAAAAAAATATTTGGTAATGCTAAATCATGTTTTATGACAAGAAAACACTTATAGATTATACATGTTTACTTTGTGAATTTAAGCCCAAATCAATGAAATATGCCCTAGATAATGAAGATTGGATTTAGGCAATCAATGAAGGGTTTGAGTAGATTGAGAAGAAAAACACTTGGACCCAAGTACCAAGACTAAAGGAAAAAAATATTATTGGAACAAAATGGATTTTTCAAAATAAGTTGAATGAAGAAGGTGAAGTTACAAGGAATAAAGCTAGACTGGTATGTTAAGGAAAAACTCAAGAAAATTAACTGTAGAGAAAATTTTCATCTTGTGACAAGATTGGAAGGAGTCATAACTCTACTTGTATATTCAGCCTACAAGAATTTCAAGGTATATCAAATAATTGTAAAATCTGCATTTTTAAATGGTATGCTTGAGGAAGAAGTGTTTATTGAACAACCTAAAGGATTTACAGACCCAGACAATAAGAATATGGTATGTAAACTACACAAATCTCTCTATGGATTGAAACAAGCTCCAAGAGAATGATATGCAAGACTTTGTAATTACTTAGTGAAGATTGGTTTTGAAAGGACAAATGATAGTAGTAATCTATACTTCAAGACTGGTAAGAACATTGAGGTATTGCTATCTAAAATATTTTTTGATGGCATTATATTTGGAGGAAAAGAAGCATTACTGAAATTATTTCTTGATGAAATGGAGAAGGAAATTGAAATACCAATGTTTGGTGAAATTAAATTCTTTGTTGGTTTGCAAGTATATCAAATGAAGTTTAGTATTTTCATTACCTAGTCCAAATATATCAAGAAGATACTAAATAGTTTTGGAATGGAAGAATCAAGGCCAGTGACCACAACTATGTCTACAAGACATAGGTTATCTACAAATGATGAACCTATTGATGTGAATCAAACACTATAAAGATCAGTGATTGGAAAATTGTAATATGTTGTTCATAGAATAACTAATATTGCATTAGCAGTTGTATAGTTGATAGATTTTCAGAAAATCCTAAGGAAAATCCCATGATGGAAGTGAAAATTATATTGAGATATCTAAGAGGTATAGAAGATTATAAATTGTATTACAAAAGGAGTGATATATTTAAATAGAAGGCATTCATTGACTCTAATGAGGCATAAAATATTGATGATAGAAAGAGAACTAGTAGAGGTGCACTCTATCTAGGAAAGAGATTTGTTTCATGGAAAAGAAAGAAACACAATTATATTTCTCAATCATCAACTGAAGCCAAGTATGTGGCAGCTATAGTGAATTGTTCAAACATTATGTGGATCAAGTAATTACTGAAAGGAATGAAGGAAGAAATTATAGATAAGGTGATTATCTATTATGATAACACAAGTTCTTTCAACATATCAAAGATTCTTGTGATGCACACTAAAAAAAATCACATTTCTATCAAGTATCACTACTTGAGAGAACTAGTGTTGGAAACTTACAATTGGAACAATTGTTGTTTTTTCATTGATGTCAAATCTATTGATAAGACATATTTATACCTAATCTAAATGTTGTATTACCCCAAAATTGGCACATTGCAATGCTAAACAAATTCTGGTCTATTTGGTCAATCCTAAGTCCTATTTTACTAGGCAATTCTAATTGTGTTAATCACTACTTGACCTAAGTGTCAAATGTAGAAAACCCTAATCTATATTAATTACACTCTTTATTTAATTCCTAGGTATTGACTCAAATTAGTGACATTGTGCCTATTAATTAAATTTAATTTAATTATAAGTCTTCATACATTAATTAAATTAAAATTACCTTTTTAGCTAATGTACAAAGGGATTAAATGTATTTGATTTAGTAATATTATATCCTCATTTTAATTTATTGAATTTAATTATTCAATTAATTAAAGATTATGCATTTATGTGGTCATAATCTATTTTATTAAATTAAATATACTATCCAAATTTTATTATGTGGTCATAATCTATTTTATTAAATTAAATAGGGCTTGTGAACTTCGTAGGGTGCAAGACAAGGGAATAGGGGAGTATGCTCTCTACTACTTGGAAGTGATTCCCATGAGTAAATAAAAAAAATAGATGCTTTTGAATGACAATACCCAAGGGAGGCAAGCAAGTTATTAGTTGTCTTGTATGAGTCTTTTCTATGAAGGGATGATGATTTCCTTTTAGGAAATCAAAATCTTGAGCAACGTCAAGATAGGATTGATAAGCTAACTCAGTGATAAATATGTCTTGCATGTTTGGGCAAGGTGTTGAGGTAGAGGAGTATGATCTTTCCCCTTGAGGGAAATCAAAAAATTGGACCCTTAGATCTGAACCATCAATTTGAGTCAACCTTTAGATAGCTTGTCAAAGTGATCCAACCTTTGAGAATGACCTAAATGACCACACTCCTTTTGCTAGAGATACCAATTCACTATAATAAAGAAGCTTTGTAGAGTGAAAGAATCCAAAGCCAAATTAATTTCCTTATCTTAATTTGTATATCACATATCAAGAAGAGGCTCTATAAACTACATTGGCCAACACTAGCCCCAATCTTACTAGTCAAGTGTGTGCACTTACAAATGCTGGTGTGGGTTGTTGGCCTCAACTTCTCTTGCAAAGCCACTAGGGGTTAATATGAATGGAAGCTAAGTTAAAACCTCTTAGTTACTTATTACCCAGTTCACCTCCAAAAGGGGGCATAACCTTCATCCAAGGATGGGGAAGAATCTCTCCTATATATACTCACCATAGGCATGTACCTAGATGTTAGAAGGTGGCATACATGCTTGATTCCTACCAAAATGGTGTTCATTCAGCATATATGTTATTGAGTCCTTGGAATACACCAAAAACACATGTGCCCTCTAGTAGTGTGACATGACTATGTGAGGTGAACACATGCACTTAAGTTGTATGAGAAAGTTTTTTCTTCCTCTACCATTTTTGGTTTTAGGGATAAAGCATGTTTTCTTTTGAGTCTTTAAACTTGTCCAAATCTATTAAAAAAAAAAAGGTCAAGACTCTCTTGTCTCTCCAAGTTTCTTTTTCCTCAGTTGGATTATTTGCAACTACTACTTGCTTCCTATGTTTGAGAACAACTATTTATTTGAAAACCAAAATGCTATCCAAAAATTGAAAACTATCCTAATATCTATTTGAAATGTGTCAACACAATCATCATTCTATTCAAAACTATTGAAACCATTGAAAAATCTCTTCAATTTTAGTCAAAACTATTGGTTTGATTCTTTCCTTGCTCCCAGTTATGTGAATTTTTGTGCAATTCTATCAGTACTTCCTTGTGCGGCTTTGTGAAAGTCCTTGTGCAACTCCCTACAAATCTTTGTGTAATATTTTTTAAAATAGAGTCTTTTTATGCCGAAATTCTACCTTTTTAGTCAAACTATCAACTCCTTGCACAACTCTATTCAAATCCTTACATGAGAAAACTAGTCAAAATTTGTTGTTCTAAATCTTTGCCTGGTATATTATACTTTCCTGTATAGTTCTCTATGAATCATCATGTGAGATCTTGTCTTGAAATTGTCAAACTGTTATGTTAGTGTTATCTGTGCTCCAAGTTTGATCTATGTCTGCAACACCTGATCACTTCTCTATTTGCAAATAGTCTCAAACAATAACTTCTTGCTTAGTTAACAAATTGTGATCTACACATGAACTAGTCTCCTCACTCAGTTATCTTGTTCTTGTCCTTTCATGTTTTTCATGCTTTGTGTCACAATAGTCATAATCCTTGGCTATTGTAGCCATTTCTTAGATGACTCATACCTAAGTATACAACACTCTTATCTCTCTTTTTTGAGACTATGTTCTAGTGTGGTCCTTGTCTAGGCTTTTTCTTTTTTTCCTTGTCTATGATTGTGGCAACAAGAAATGGAAAAGTGTTTTATCCCCATAGACTTAGATGAGGTAGAGCTAGGGGTCATAAGGTTTCTTCTTATCTTATACTATATCTATATCTAGTGCATCTATTGAGGTATCTTCATGATCTCCTTCACCTCTTAGATCACCTCGTGTTCAGAGAACATTTTCCATAAATTTACAACAAACTAGGAATCCCTTGCATCAAGAGGATCCTAAAACTAGAAAAGGTCATATGTCTCCAAACAACACAACTAAATTCTTATTCAGACAACCTTTTCAACCAACATACACTAAAACTTATCACATTCTTAAAATGGCTAATCAAGAGCTAGAACACAAAGAACATAGTAGAGAAAAATATCACCAAAGGAATGAAAGACATAAAGAATCTTTTACCAATGAGAATGAGGAAGATGAAGAAATACTTCCCAAACATATCATTAAATTTTATAAGGAAAATGTCATCTAGAAATTCATGGAAATCTTTCTTAACAAAGAGAAAGAGAAATACTTTCTCAAACTTTCTCAAGAGCGAGCCAAGCTACCTCATCACTTTAATGTCAAAACAATCATTACACCTAAAGAGAAAACTAAAATGTCTAAGTTGCAAAGACAACTTAAGATCATGCAATAATAGTTATCCTAAATAATGTGTGATAAGGAAAAACCTACAAAAACATACACCCTAGCCACTCTTTTTCCATTTCCTTTTGATAAGAGTATAGACATGCATCCTTTTCCAAAAGGAATTGAGTTACCTAAGTATGATAAATACTTTAGAACTTTTGATCCACAAGATCATTTGTCGGAATTTGGTGCCTTGTCTATGGTATTTATGCATAATTAGACATATATCATTCATATATTCCCATGAAGTATAGGTGGTCAAGCCATGGAATGGTTTTCATGATTGCCTATTGGTATCAAAACATTCAATGAGATTTCTAACCTATTTGTTCAACAATACTCTCACAACATAGATCCAGTTAACATACAAGACTTGTGTAACCTTAAATAGAAAGTTGGGAAACCTTTTCTCAGATTCCTTTAGAGATGGAGATAGATTCACACCAAATATTCATGAAAGATTCTTGAAACAGAAAAACTTTACATCTTTACTAATAATCTTTTACCTAAATTTGGGTATAAAGTTCAACTTCAAGGTCCATGCACCTTTGTAGACATGGTCACAAAAGGTATCTGAATAGAGGAATTCATAGTCAAAATGGGTTAACTAACCCTTAGAAAGGACACAAAACAAGCGTCAACCTCTAGTAATGACAAATCTAAGTATGTGAACAAGAACCAAGAAGTGGTACATGATGGAGTTGTTGACAACATTACTCCTAAACCTGCTAAGGTAGTTAATCTTTATAGACAATCCCAAAGCATCTAAGAATGTTGATAAACCTCCTTCTGGCAACAAGATGTTTGAAAAAAATCAAATAATTCATCTTGGGTCACATTCCAAAAATGAGAATATACACCCCTTGGTGAACCTTTGGATGTGGTCTATAAGACCTTGCTACAAAACATGCTCATTTCTCCATTGGATAACTTTCATCCTTATACTCCATAGCCACAACCTTCATGGTGGAATGAAACTACATTTTTTGAATATCACCAAAACAAATGTCACAAAACCAACAATTGCATCAACTTGCATTACAAATTCCAAGGCCTAATTGATGATGGTGACATTTTTGTGGATGGACATAACAAGAACACAAATCACAAGGCTTTCAAGGATTCATTCCTGTCTTATGAAAAAGGAGAAAACTCAAAGAAAAAATCTTATAATAAGATCAACTATACATACTCTAATGATGATGATGAGATAGTCCACATGGTTGAACCAATGGATGTTGAGTATTGTGGCATTATCACCATTAAGGAAAAACAAGACAAAACTAAATCTAAGACACAATTTGTCTTAAGGGGTCCTACATCCAATACATCTTACAATGAACCATCACAATCTTGTCCTAACTCTATTACGTGTTCCCATGTCAAGTTAGTGCTCAAAGGCCCTGTGCCTTCTATTCCTAAGTTAAAACAACACAAAGAAAAACCTCTTGGTGGTCCATCTAGAAAGGGATCAAAAGCTTCAAGATCTTGATCTTGAGAGGTTCCAATCTATGGTAGGTCATTTAACCTCACCTTACTTTATGTCCTTCTCTAAGGAGGAGGATAGTTCACTAAGTCGTCCACATAACCAACCTCTACATATCAAAGTCATGATAAACCAAAAATGTGTATGTTGTGTTCTCATTGATAATGGAGCTAGTTTAAACATTGCCTCTACTACTCTATTTAGAAAATTGGGCTATTCTAAAGAGTCCATTAACCCCCCATTGCAAGACAACTATCAAGGCATATGAAAAAGTTGAGCACAAATCTTTAGGTCTTTTGGTGTTTTCCCTCTGAGTTGGTCCTATAGAAAGGGATTTCACTTGTTGAGTCCTTGACATACCCTTAGCTTAAAACATACTGCTAGGAAGACCATGGATACATGAAATGTGAGTTGTGCCCTTAACTTACCATCAATGCATAATTTTCCATTTCATGGCTTTGAAGTCACCATAATTGCAAATACTAGTTATACTTGTAACATGTTGAAATCTATTGAAAGCTTTGTACCTACTAATAGGGTGTCTATAGACCATCATGATAATAAGCTAAAATGACTTGAGAAGTCATTTAAGTTGAAAGAAACTAGAATGGGTAAAAATCACATAGAACCAATTTTGTCTTTAACATCTCTTCTTGAGTCTCTACATCATTATGGGAGACCATTTGAAGTGAAGATACCTTTTCTGCTAACACCTCAAACTAAATACAATGATACTTTTGTTAAATTTAATGTACCTCCCAAGGAAGAAGATGAGAATAGAGCCATTATTGCATGAAGATACAAAGAGGAACCTCATAGAATAGTCTCATGAAATTACTCCTAAAAAGTATGGTCCAAGTTGTAAACACATGAAAAACTTTGGATACAAGTGGAATGGTCCTATTGGATGCAAAAAAAAACGGTTTGATTGATCCTATCAAAGTGATAGCTATAAGATCTCAAGATACATCTATTCTAGGCTTCAAGAGGATTTTGTTCCATCTAGGGATTAACAAATTTATACCAAAACCTAAGAGTTCATTTAATCATGAGTCACGGGCTGAGTTATATGACCATGAAGATGACTTTAATGATGAGGATCCTTATCCTTATCCAATTCCTATTGATCTTGATAGATTCTTCATGGAACTAGATGACCTTTTACCATTTGGTAGCATTGTGGATGGTGATAGTGAGTCTTTTGATGATATTATCAATTCTCTCCATATCCATCAAGAACAAGTAGACTCTAATCATGCATTACTCATTGAGTACCCTTGTAAAAATCTAGATGATGAAGGAGAATTTTTCCCTATCACTGTTAGGGAATACTACAGCCTATCACCATGTAGCACAGATTCTTGAGAGTATGAATTCAACTCTCTCTCAAAAGCAACTACAAACAAAGATATAGATCAAGTTCATGTCTATGAAAATCTACTTAGAGTAGGTGAATCATCTAGGGCTAGGTTAGATGAGTCTCATTCAACTAGTGTCATCGAGTCTTCGATTAACGATGATAGAACCCAAAGGTATTTGAACACACTTGTGGATGAAATCACTCTAGGTCTCAAATTGTTTGTCCATGGAATTGATTATTATACTGTGAGCACTATTGAACCTAACACATCTCTTTCACTCACCTTTCCTGAGCCTATAGACTATAATTTCAATGCATCTAGTGAAGTCCCTACATTCCAGAATGACTATGCTCTTGCCTGCTACTTAAACATTGTCAAACCTGTAACATCTTCCACTAGTTAACAAAGTGTCAACATTACTAAAGTTGACATAAAATATCTTAGTCATACATTAAAAAAGAAAAGAAATAGGTCAAATGGTGAAACTTACATTGTGGTAGTATTGAAACCTAAAATAGTAAAAATAAAATATGTGTCCAAAGGTGAAAACCTCTCTAAGGCACCTATGGATGAGATATTTGATGCACTTCATAGTCACTATCTCAACAGAAAAAGAGGAATTCATTGCCTTATTCCAAGAGAAAAAGGTTAAAACTTTGTGTGGACATACTCAGACATGCCAAGATTAGATCCTAATCTCACAATGTATCATTTGTCTGTTGTACCAGGAGTCAAACTAGTCAAATAAAAACTTAGAAAAATGCATCCTCATGTTGCATTACTTGTCAAAGCTGAACTAGAAAAGCTTTTGAAAGCTAGTTTTGTTTGTGCTATTAATTACGTTGAATGGATATCAAACATTATTTCAGTCTCCAAGCATGATAAATCTATTAGAGCCTGTATAGATTTTTGAGATCTAAACTCAGCATGTCTAAAGGATGATTTTCCACTCCCTAACATTGATATGATAGTGGATATGATAGCAGGATATGGAATGTACTCACTCATGGATAGATTTACTAGTTATAATTAGATCAAAATTGCACCAGAAGATTAGGAAAAGATTTCTTTCACATGGATTAGGAAAACATTTCTTTCACATGTGCATGGGGAACCTTCTATTGGAATGTGATGTCATTTGGTTTGAAAAATGCTAGTGCCACATATCAAAGGGTAGTTACTACAATTTTCCATGATATGATGCATAAAACCATGGAGGACTATGTCGATGATACCTTGGTTAAAAGCACAAAAATAGAACACTCACCTTCAAGATTTGGGACCCATCCTATATCTATAGAGAAATTCAATTTGAGACTTAATCCCAAGAAATGTTCATTTGGTGTAACATCTGGGAAATTACTTGATTACATTGTGTCTACAAAAGGAATCAATGTTGAATTAGAGAAAGTTCAAAAAATCATGGAAGACTTCAATCTATTCATAGATTCATCTCATAGCTAGCAAATAGGTTAAAACCTTTTACCAAGACTCTAATAAAGGTGTGAAATATAACTAGAGACAAGATTGTGATCAGAGTCTAACACAGATAAAGCAATACCTTGCTAATCCACCAATCTTGATGCCTTCTATCTACATGAAGCCTCTTATTTTGTACAGCAATGGAGTCATCTCTTAGTATTTTTCTAGCTCAAGAAGACAATAATAGCAAGGAAAGAGCTATCTACTATTTAAGTCGCACATTAATTTCTTATGAAATGAATTATAGTATCATTGAGAAGGCTTTCTTGGCAATCATCTTTGCTTCTTAAATGTTGAGACACTACATGCTTTCTCACACTACATCATTGGTTTCTAAAATTGATCCACTAAAGTACTTACTTGGCAAGGCAGCTCTAATAGGAAGATTAGCTAAGTGGTCCATGATACTAAGTGAGTTCAACATTCAATATATTGAGAGAAAGGCTATTAGAGGACAAGAAATCATGGATCAATTAGCAAAAGTGCCAATGTAGAGTCTTCTTCTACTAAACATTGACTTTCTTAATGAATTAATTCTAACATTAATGCATCAAACTTGGATGATGTTCTTTGACACTTTCTTCACACAACAAGGATCTAGTGTTGGGCTCCTATCCATAACACCACAGAGGTATTCACTACCCAAGACATACAAGATTTTGTTCCCTTGTAAAAAGAACATTACAAAATATGAAGCCCTAATTAATGGCAAGATGATTGTAGTTCAATGGAGAGTAGATAAATTAAACATCTTTGGTGATTCACAACTCATAAACAACCAAACAATGATGTATATTAGAAAAAAGATGAGAAATTGATCCCATATAAATATATCGTGGATGACCTGAAGAAATGCTTTGCTCATATCACTTTTTAACAAATTCCTTGGGAAGATAGAAAAGCAGCTAATGTAATGGCTACTCTTGCTTCCATGTTACAAATGCCAGAGAATTATCTTTGACATGAGTTCCTAGTGGAAATGTTACTCTACCTTTCTTATAATTTCCCTAAATCTTAGATGATTTGTTATATTGTGGGACATGATTCACCCCACTAGCACCATATCTATTCTTACTTGCATGACTAAACAATTCCAAACACTCTAACAGGGAATGAAAAATGTCACCTTATTCACAACACTTCATAGTGTGTCATTATGTTGATGACTTGTTTAGGAGAGGTCTTAATGGAACACTACTTAGGTATCTTAATGAGTCCAAATGTGCATTAATCAATGTAAACAAGGGCATTTGTAGATCTCACTCTAATAGCTTGGCACTAGCTCATACACTTATTAGAGTTGGTTACTATTGGCCGAATATGGAGCAAGAGGCAATCAAATATGGAAAGTCCTACAAACAATGCCAACTCCATTGAAATATAATTCATGCTCCATTCGGTGAGCTAATTCCATCTATCATGCTATGGCCATTCCAATAATGGGCCTTTGATCTTGTGGGTCAAATTCACCCATTCTCTTCAAATGGACACATGTTTAGTAGTACTGCTATAGCTTATTTCACTGAGTGGATAGAGGTAGTCCCTCTTTCTATAGAAAATGAAAAATTTTTAGTTCTGTTCATTATGAATTACATCATATGTAGGTATGGTGTACCTTTCTCCATCATTATTAACAATGGAGAACAATTTTAAAACAAAGATCTTAAGGAGTTGTGCAAAATGTTTAGAATCACAGACCATTGGTCTTCTATTTATTACCCCCAGGGTAATGGTCAAGTGGAGGCATCCAACAAGGTGATCCTTAAGATTTTGCATCACATGATTAACAAATCTAGAAGGGACTAACACCTTGAGATTAATCTAGCTTTATGGGCTTACAAAACAAGCATCACAACTCCAATGGTTACAACATGCTTTTCTTTGGTATATGGAGTGAATTGTGTGCTTCTAATTAAGGTTGAGATTCCCAGTTTGAGAATCTCCATGAAGAGCCTCATTACTAATGATGACTATAGAATATCTTAGCTTCAGGAGCTAGAATTGTTAGATGAACATTGGCAAGTGGCGTGTGATCATCTTCAAGCTAATCAGCATGGTATGTCTAGAAGTTACAATAAGAAAGTTAAGTCACATGACATGCAACTAGGTGATTGCATTCTGAGAGAAAACCCTGAGAATTAGCAATGAGTATAGAAATGGAAGTTTGAACCCAACTAGCTTGGTCCATACATAGTTACCGTAGTGTTTGGATCTAGTGCTTACCAAATTTCTATAGCCGAGGGAGAGGCACTTAAGGAGCCCATCAACACTCTCCATCTAAATCAGTTCTACAGTTGATCTGATTTCAAAAGCTCTCTATATATACTTCAAATTCCTAAAAAGATCATTATCCTAGTTAAAACCTAGCAATAGGTACCTTGGTAATACCAAAAACATTTGAAAAGTCAAAAAAAAAATTTAAAAATACACAAAAAGAGAAAAAGATAAAAATACAATAAAAATTTTAAAAAGAGAAAAATACAAAAAAATACAAAAATACAAAAAAAAATTGAAAAACAAAGAAAAAGTGTCATTGATGAAAACCTAGAAAATAGGCATCATGGTAGCCCAAAAAAAAAAAAAAAAACTCTACCAAGAAGGTGAAAACTTGGTAAACAGAAGCCTCTTGTTTCAAATAGTACATATTGCAATGCATCATCTAGCTCTTGTATAGTTTCTTTCCTACTTTAGTTTGCAACATTTTCCCATGCATCCATGGATTGAATCTTGTCATAACTCAGGGCTAACACCCTATAGTGTCATAGGAATCTTTCTCATGTTAGCCACCAATTGTTCTAATTGCATCTGCCTATTGTCACTAGTGTCACTTTAAGATTCCTCTTACAGAAGATCTCTTCCATGATAGTCACCAACTATTCTAACTGCATCTACCTATTGTCGCTAGTGTCACTTTGAGATTCTTTGCATGGAAGATCTTTCTCACATCAGTCACAAGTTGCTCTAATTGCATCTATCTAATGTCACTCATGTCACCTTTTTAGATTCCTCTCATGGAATATCTCTCTTGTGTCAGTCACCAGTTATCCTAAGCGTGTCTGTCTACTACAACTCAATTCCCCACTAAGGTTCTTCTTACTAAATATTCCTCTTTAACTTTAGTCACTAGTTGTTCTAACTATGTTTGTATACTATCATCTTTCTACTAAAGAGATTTCTTTCACATATGTTCTGAACATTAACACTTGACATCAATCCTATGACACAAAACACTAAACTAAAAATGATGGATTCATTTGGGATATGCTAAGCTTTTCTTTTTTTCTTTGCTTTTTATTTATCATGTCTCTTTGAGAGACTCAATGATGTCACTCACAACTAGAGAAGCAAGGACTAGGGGCGTGATCTTTTCTGTGCTTTCTATTTGATGGTTTAGTTTCAATGATCTGAAGCATTCATATAAAATGGGTATCCATTATAAGAGCCTCTATCTCATATTGGATGGCCATGTATACCTCGACTCCTTTTATATGGGAAAATTAGTGAGGTTGGTTCTTCTCCTTGCTTGTTGGAGTGCACTCTTAATGCTACAATAAATATTGATACTCGTCCTACTAAGTGAACATATGGGTCACTGCAAGTATACCTAGCACACTTCTATCTTAGGTTATGAATGGAAGGGTCATTGAAAACATAATACTTATTGATTACTTAGCATAAGAAGGATCTCTTGTGTGTCTCATATGTTTGTATGCAAGAAATTTTTTGGTCAATTTAGCATTTATGCTCTGATGCTTATGTTCATTTGCTACATTAAAAGCGACAAATGTTCTAGTCATTATGGCTTCTTGTGCCTCAAATGCTTAATTTAATCTTGACAAAACTAGAATAGATTTCATATTAATATTCATATGATTGCAATGTCAGTACGAATTCTACAAGATTAGCTAAGAGCTCGATGATGATATTATTAAAGCTTGGTAACTAGACTTAGAGTTACATCTAGCATAGGGTTGTATTCTATAAGCACATGGTTCGATCACTAATCTACATGCATCTTTTTTTATGAGGGAGTGTTGGTTTCTTCAAAGTATCATGTTTCTTCATGATTGCATAAGTGTTCAGTTCTTTGGTTTATCCTCTTGATCTTCATGGGATACCTATCACTATCAACAAAATGGAACACTACATGAGATGTTAGTTCATTCATATTTTTCATTTCATACATAATTCTATAATTCATCTTATCTACACTACATTCATACATCATATCAAATTTTCATTCATAATCATAGCATAAACATCTCATGTAAAAAAAACTAGAAAGAGAGAAAGTGACACATGCAAAGGTACTCAAATCAAAACCTTACATGTGTGTGTGTGTGTGTGTGTGTGTGTGTGTGTGTGTGTAGTTCCTGCCCCTAGGTGGCATTTTTTTTTATCACTGTCGAACTCTTTTAGAACTAGTTTTGTGTTGATGATTAGTAGCATTGTTTTGAGACTATCGGATATTGTGTTATAGTTTCAATTGATATATGATGTGATTATTTAGACTCTACGTTTCATATATGCATGATGATTATTACATTACTTTCAGTTATTGATGATGATTAGCTAGATGGTTTATTGTCACATGTGTTCTCTTATGGATACTTACCCCATACTTGCATGTGTATGGTGTGTGTGTTTGTTCTCTTATTGTATGGCATTTTTGATGTGGTTAAGGAAGGGAGTGGTAGTCACCAACTAGTCAGGATCTACATGATGCACCACTTCCTACCATTTCTTGTTTAGCTTAGCATTCATATACATTGTATGTACATGCATAGATTTTATGTAGGTTGCAGGTACCTGGTATCGACTTCCTTGAATTGTTAGGATGAGCATACCCTATCGCACTATCTCAATGGTAAGAGAGGGGAGATAAATTCTCAAGTCCAAATCCTAAACCCTTAAACCATTTGTCCTAGAAAGGTAGGACAAGTATCCAAGATATTTTACCTTTTGAATGTGTTGGATGACATAATTCGTGATTTTAGCCCTTTAGACTGATTTTTTATGGATTGTTCTGCGATGGGTTTTTATATTTTATCTTGGAGGTCTATGGTGAATTTTCTATTAATTAAGTCTTAAATTAAAAGATTTAATTAATAATTTAATTATTTGGGAAAAATTAATATAATATCATGACCTTTAGATATTTTGATTTTAATTAATTAAATGGGAATTAATTGAGAAAAGAATTAAATAAAAGAAATTAAAATTAATAATAATAATAATAGAAATAATAAAACAATTAAAATAAAATTTATAAGCCTGCCTAAGAGTAAATGCACCTCTTGATTGCACATATTTAAACAATATAGGAGTTAGCACACAAATTAAGCACATAGTGTCTACAACCTAATGACTCATCTAGAAGGTTGGAAAAAGCTCGTGCTTAGTTGTCAACGCTTATCTCATCTTCTGGTTGTTTCTAGAGACATTCTAGGTGCTTCCTGAGAGTTCTTTATATTGAGGCACTCCTAGAAGGTTAGAGAGTGTGTTTGGAGAACCCGAGAATGTTCGAGAAGGAAGGAGCTTGCCCTACAAATTCTGAGGAGAAGTGATTTAGCATCAGTGTCTAGGTAGACACTTGTGATTTTTGCATATGATATTTCGCTTCTTGCACTTCTTGTCTTCTTCATGTCTTCTGAATGCTTTCTGAGGATTTCATGTGTTGAAAATCTTGGTTATATGAATTCTTGTTATGGGTAGTTAAATTCTATATGAGAAAATTTCACATGTGTAGATCTGAGGAATATTTGAGATTAGGGTTTTCTTATGATTATGGACAAACTTCTTAGAAAGAATAATAGGTAAATTTAGAGAGAGCAATTATTTTAAAGGGAAATTCTTAAGTTATAGATTTGGGAAAAACCTTTTTTTTTTATTACAATGTATATATTCCCTTTTAACAATACAAATCTGCACACACACACACACATGTTTATTTAAAAGGTAGTGGAAAATATTTTTTTAAAAATTCGGAACGCATATGCGTGGTTGTAGAGTACTTCCATCATCGCAAGGTACCTGCGATTAGTAGACCCCATTTAATTAAAGGCCGACAATGAATTTAATTCGCTTGCTTTGTTAAAGTTTATATTATGTTATAAGTTGTTAATAGTATTAAAATTGTTATATGTAGTTATTATATATATAAATACATACATACATATACATATATATGTGTATATATGTATTTATATATATATATAAATACATATATACATATATATATATATACATATATATACATATACATATATATATACATATATATATATATATATATATATACATATATACACACACACACACATATATATATATATATAGATAAATACATACACACACACACACACACACACACACACACATATATATATATATATACATATATACACACACATATATATATAAATACATACACACACACACACACACACATATATGTATGTATGTACACACACACACACACATACATAAACATTAATGAAATATTCAAGTTTTTAAATAAATGATATAGTTTTATATTAATAAATCAAGGTTAATAAAAATGTTGTAATTGAAATATTGAAGTTGTCCAAATAATTTTGGAATTCTCAAGAATGGAAATTGAGTTATTTGAAAACTATATATAATTTTAAAAGAATAATTTTTCCTAGAGATATTAGTTTGTCTAAATTTAATTAATAAAGGATATGGTTTGGAGATTTAATAATTGATCATATAATTGTTAATTAACTTGTTTTTAATGCAATTTCAATCATGATCAATCGGCTAAAGATGTTATATAGTTTTTGAATCTTGAATGGAAATGTGATAAATGAAGTTGGCAATTATTATATTTAAAAAAAAAACAACAAAGATTATTTTAGACAATGCGTCTTTAATCATTAGTGACATTGTTGTTAGCAAAATAATGCAATGATTTTACTCAATGGGATTTAGTTTAATGATTTGAATAAGTAAATAACTATCTCCTGATTATCTTAGACAATTGTTTAAAATAATGGAGGGATAATTCTATGTTTTATTCAAAAAGATAAATGGGTTGACTTGGAGATTAAACGGGAATCTTATACACTTGAAGTATACTTGCAAACAAAAACTGAAACCTCTACACTTTATTCAACTATGTAATTTTAGCAAATCAAAACATGTGCTTGCATTGTTTTCTCTCTATGCTTCTTGTTTTGGGTTTTTGGGTTGACTAGTTGTTGACCAATTATAAGATGTCTACCAGAGGCTCGGGAGCTATGTTTGCGATGTCATGATGATGTCTTTTGATCTTGATCTTTCTAAACTCAGACATGGTAATGAGATGGTGTGCTCTATAAGATGTTTTTATTTACTTATTGTTATTGCTCATTAATCTTCTTTAGTGAAGCTGAGTTATATGTATCTGAGACACTTGACTTAACCATTTTTGAGTCAACGATCAGTTATCCTTGGATTACTTTCCAGTCGCCATGATGAGACTAAACTGTTGATTTATTCTTGATGCTATCATGTTGTGACATGTTTTGACTCAACCATTTTGGAGTCTTTGATCAGTATTACTTTGAGATACTTTTTGGTTTCTTGTTAAGAACCAATAATTATTGTGATTATCAGTGATATCTTCAGTTGCCAATAGAGAACTATTGTGGTCATGATTATCTATGGATGCTTTTCAGTTACTCATGGAGATTGATGTTCTTATTGTGGATTATCTTTTGGTATTTTTCTAGTCACTTGTATAGGACTCTGGTGATTTTGTGATTTATGATTCCATGAGCTTAGGGTAGGTTATCTACTCGTAGTGTCGGGAAGTAGCTTGCAATGTGGGTCAGAGCCCTAAGAGGTTGCCAGGGTAACTCATTGTAAGTTGTCTTAATAAGCGAAAACATTCACACCTAATACTGACTTAATGAACCTAAAAAGATAATTGTTTTTTCTCGCCCATGCCTCGAGTGCTAGCACAGACTAGGATGGGAGTAGAGAGCACGCTTGGTTGTGACATTGCATTCCATAGTATGCCTCGTCTATATGAGAGGATACTAGTGGCTACATAGGGATCACTAGGGGGCCAAGGTCTATAGAGAGACTACCAAGGTAACTCTAGCATGATCCGTGCGATGACACTTTCCTGCCTGCATAGTAGGTTTCCTACATGTCTTTGTGTGCCTCTAGGATTAGATTTCGATTTGTGATTGGAACCTTTTAGTTAGTATACTTTTAGGATTCCTGGACTTAGGAAGTATTTGAGCTATGTGATTTGGAAGCCTATTTGGGACTTGAGATTATCTCCTTAGCATGGTGGGAGTGGGCCATTTAGGTTCCATATGGTCGGGTGGTAGTGCTTTTCCACTCTTATCATTTGTGATCTGTTGGAGATACCGTGGCTGATGCATTCTTTGTTGGCATCTATCTTCATTCTGTTCATGGATTATGATGGTGGACATGTATCCTTACATTGATGATTTGCATATGTTAGATGATGTTATCTTATGCTTACTTTGCATGTTATATTTCTTTTTTGCATGTGATGTAGTATGTTTTAGGAGTGACATTCCTACCTTGATAATACCGATGATCTCTTTAGTGATTTGGGATGTTACGCACGGAGCGATGGCTAGGGCCCACGATGGTCTAATGATGCTATTTATGGTTGGGAGGAACCGTGTACTTAGTTAATTATGTTTATGATAAATGGTTATCTTTATGATGGATGTTTATATCTTTTATATTTTTTTAAGCCTTTCATACCCTGTGGCATGTACAGTGGATGATCGAGCAATTGAAAATGTAATTTAAGAACGTTGGGCTTTTTATTATAATTTCATGTGGATGTAGTATTAGATGGACTCATTAATAGTTAATTTAGATGTGATTCAACATTAAGGGATCCATGAAGAATGAAACCTGATATGTATGTTTATGTTTACTTTCAGTTGGATGTTGTTATTGCTTTTGTTACTATATTATGAATAGTTTAACTTTCATGTTTGAAAAAAAAAATGCTACCAAACTTAGTGAAACTTTAGGTTAATTCTTTGGATCCCTTGGTAGGGCGTTATATATATATATGAAGTGAAGTGTACATCAGTGCAAAACTGAGCACTACCTTAGCATTGTCGATCTCAAAAATGGTACAAAATGGCACTAGCACACCAATCAATACATAACCAGAGAAAAAATAGAACAAAATGAGCTAACTTTGTCCCTCTCCCTCCTCTCTAGCTAGTGGAGGAGGAGGAGGAGGAGGCATATCTAGTCTCACTAGAGGCCATGCACCTCCTAACAATCTCACACTGTGAAAATCAGGGCACCTTCTCTATCTCCTCTAGCACTACCATGGTATATGTTGCATAATAATAGACTACCCTTACTAACTACAACTAAATCTCATCCTACTACTACCCTAATCTATGAGGCTCTCGCTCTAGCTACTCTGGCAAGCTATGGATCTTGCAATCCTGCTCTGCTATCTAGACATCCCTCACTGTATGCAACTCTCCCTACTATCATTATGCTATCCTTACATGCTCTTAGGGCCTTCTGGGTCTATGCCAAGATATCTCTACCCTATGGCCCTACAATAGGCTGATCCTGCATCTCCTCATCACTTAAATCTTGCTCTAATGGTTGATCCTCCATACGAAACCTTCGTGTGTCTCCTCTTATCACTCCTAGGGAGCCCATCTCACCTCAAGGATGCCTCTAACTTATCCCACTACCACCAGCATCTTGGTATAATCTCATCTATCTAGGAGGAATAGGCACCTAACATTTCCTTAATCTATCTCTCTCTTGCTATGGCTGATGTAATGGTGGCTGTGGTGCTTACACTAGCTATCTCAATATGGCCATCCCCATTGGGTCTATGAACTAAGGGAAGGGATGACTCGCAAAGTATGCCTAGTATGATGGATTCATCCCCCATCTTCTACCAATAGTAGATAATCCCATCGGGTCACCACCATGGTTCGCACATCAATCATTGAGCCACCTAAATCTAATCTTGTCGACCACCCATGATCCACATCTCTAGCAAGGCATGCATAAGAGAAATACTACTAAGATATGTGTTATGGCCAACCATATTGTCACCAGTCTTGTGTCAATGGGAACCTCTCAATGACCTACATGGAGCAACCTATTAGTGGTCAAAATGCAAACATGTATCCTAGTTGCACTTGTACATCATCTGATGTCTCTATCTCCCTTAATGGTCACAATACCACCACTACTAGGTCATCGAATCGACCTCTCCACTACTCAGTCTTCCCCAGCACTACCTAGGTCAACTAACCTCTATATCTACATATATATGGCTCCATGGGTTACCTCTCATCTGTAAAAGTGGGTCTCATCATGGGAAAATGCTCCCATGCCCATACCTAAAGAACATAGACCCTGGTGGCCATGCTCATCCCCTCATGATAGAAAATCTCATGTATCTTGTGGAAAATATGGGCGAGCATACACTAACCCCATATCTATCGCTCAAGCACCTCTAGTATCATCTATAGCATTAGTCCCCATCCACACTCTAACTCATGCTGACCTCTATTTGGTATTAGGAAGAAATTGATAAATATGCCTAGTATTGCTAGTAACCTATGAGTGGGCCCATATGTATGTACTAGCTCATCCCAAGAGATGGATCTACCCATGATAAGATCCTCTTAGAAAATGGCCCTCAATGCCTCTATACTTATCTCTAGTACTGTGTCATATACAAGTCACGGTCCATAGAACAAGATCTAAAGTATCCACTAGATATCCTTTGGGGTGATAGTCATCTCTCCTTGGGGTAGATGGAAGGTGTTCACCTCTGAATGGAAAAGCTCAACTAGTGTAGTTAAAAGGCTATGATTCACCAGTAATGCTAGAATCTAGAAAATATATGATAGTCCTATAGCATCGATATGTGCCATGTCAACATCATCTAATTGTCACAACAAAGCTCCATAAGGTAGGTAATGTGATTTAAATCAAACATTAGGAAAGGTAACCTACACGTGCAAAAACAATAGGCAAACAATCAATCTAGAGTAAATGAACAAGACAAACAAAAATGAAAAATTATAATGACAAATCAATTTTCAAACATTTAAACTTTCACTTTACACAAGATTTTTGTGCAAAAATTCATGCTCTCATGCAAGCTTGCACATCTTCATGCAAGAACACACTTTCTCACGTGAGAAATGATCAAGCTATTAATGAAAATCTCATTGAATTTAGGGCTTCTTGCATGGAAAATGGGTATCATTCACATGAGGAAACCCATCAAACCAAGCAAAGAATTACTGGCCTAGTACTTCTTCACATGAGGAGAGATTGGACTCATGCGAGGAATGAAATCCACACACGAAAACTGACACAACAATTTGAAACATATCCTAAAACATGCTAAAAATGACTCAAATCATGAAAAGTTCAAAATAAAGTGACATTATCGATAACTCACTAGATGTCCATACTTTGTTTGCTGGTTGTGTCATTTGGAGGGCTTGAATCGATGCCTATGCACACAGACCATCATCTTTCTCCTCAGAGCTCTCTTCTTTGCAAAAGACAAAAGCACAAATAAATTCAAAATGAGGCTTTCGGCCCTTATATAGGTTTTGACCTAATTTTTCAAAGTTCTCCAATTGTTGTAAAAATCACCTCCTAGCTAATTTGGCTGCTCTTAACCCATTTTCAAGATCAAATTCAAAATCTAAGACACTTAAACAACTCAAAATTGCATTTTAAAATTTTGGGACCGACGCGATCGAAAACTTGTACAATCCAATTTTTCAGATACTTTATGAATGTTGGAATCTTTTCAAATCACATCTTTCTTCAAATTCTCCAAATTCATGGAAAAGGTCAACTAAAGTCAACTCTAGTCAAACTTTGGTAAAATTTTATCTTTTGGACCTTGAAATCATTTTGAATCAACTCCAAATTCTCTTTAGATTCTTCTAGTCTACTCTACACTCTTCTGAATCTCATATTTCTTCAATATCTCTCAACATACTACTTTGCATCACTATTATGGTGTGCCATATTTTGCTTTCATTCCCGAAGGGGCAGGATGATGACATCATTAAATCTTACAACTAGTTGCAACCCAGTTTGAATCTTATGTCCTTGTCACTTAGGGCATCTCATCACTTGGGGTATCTTGTTCCCCTCTATCTAGCATCATATGTCATATATCTCATCTTTTGATTAGCTAATCACATCATATAAAAATTCTTGTCAAAGTTCGATGGACAAGTATCGAGACAGTCTAACCTTAACTCGTGAGGATCAAACTTTATTTTGGGGATGATGCTATGACTCATTATAAGTATTGTTATTTATTTCATGGACTAGTATTTAGGTGTTCTATTTGGACTCTACGGGATTGAGCTCCCTTCTAAAGATAATTTAAAATTCTTGCTAAGGATTAAGCTTCGTTCTAGAGACAATCCTAACTCTTGCTAAGAATTAAGCCTCATTCTGGGTATAATTCTAGGATCTTGCTTTCAATCACTATTCAATGGATAGGTATTGGGGCATTCTAAGCCTGACTCCTGAGGATTAAGCCTCATTCTAGGGATAATTCTATGAATTGTGATTATTTTTTCATCCTCTAATGGACAGGCATCAGGACATTCTAACCTTGACTCCTGAGAATTGAGTCTCATTCTAGGAACAATTCTGTGAAGTTTGACAATCTTTAATCTATCAATTTCAATATCTAGGTGTTCTATCTGGATTCCCTAAGGTTAAGCTTTATTCTAGATATAATGTTAAAAAGCTTATCAATTTTAGTATCTAGGTGTTCTATTTGGATCCCCCAAGGTTAAGCTTTGTTCTGGAGATAACATTAAAAAACTTATCAATTGGTTTATGTATTATCAATCTTAGAACCAATCTCATTTCTTGATATGTGCTTCATACTTCTGATTTCTTTGAATTGAACATGTTGCTCACACATTTATTCAAAGATGGGCAAATGTAATACCCCAAAATTGGCACATTGCCATCCTAAACAAATTCTGGTCCATATGATCAATCCTAAGTCCTATTTAACTAGGCAATTCTAATTCTAATAATCACTACGTAACCTAAGTGTCAAATGTAGAAAACCCTAATTTGTATTATTTACACTCTTTATTTAATTCCTAAGTATTGACTCAAATTAGCTACATTAAACCTATTAATTAAGTTTAATTTAATTATAAGTATTCATACTCTAATTAAATTAAAATTACCTTTTTAGCTAATGTACAAAGGGATTAAATGTATTTAATTTAATAAGTTTATATCATCATTTTAATTTATTGAACTTAATTATTCAATTAATCAAAGACTATGCATCTATGAGGTCATATTCTATTTTACTAAATTAAATGTACTCTCCAAACTCTCTCTTCAGTTAGAAATGGGAATTTTGAGTGAACTGGAATAAAAAATGAAATTAATTCAATTAACTCTTTCTGACACTAAGAAGAGAATCAATTAACTCTCCATGACACTTAGATTTGAATTAGTTAACTTCATCTATGCAAGGAAGGTTCCACTCTAACTGAATCTCATTTTCGATCTCAACCATCTATTCTACTTGATCTTGGCCATTGTTCAATTTTTGGAATTCTATTTAGGAGGCCTTCAATTCCTCATTACGGCAGTTGAATTGATTTTACAAAAAACTTATGCTGAAATATCTATTTATTGTTCTTGCATCCTTAGCTTAAATTTCTTACATATCAATATCATTCTAGTTTAAAATGCATACATTTAGATTAAAATGCTTCTTTTATTTCTAAATTAATTACATTTCACTTAGATTAATTTACATTCTCATATAGCTTAATAAAATCCTTCATACTAGGGGTTTGGTTGCTAGCTTCTTGTTCTAAGAGCAATAGCACACTTTATCTAGTTAGGAGGAAACAAATTGGTTTGCCAAATAGTTTCAAATGAACAATTTAATGTTCATTCTAGAATGATTTTTCATATAATGATCATGTTGAAATATCTGTGAAGGTTGAGGCCCTCATTTCTTGCATACAAATGTCATATCTATTTTTATTGATGAAGAGGATTCAAGAATTATTCTTAACAAAAACAAATGGAGGAAAGGTTGAATTATGTAAAGGAAACCACAAATGGACTTTTGATTAGTTAGTTTTTGATAAGACAAAGTTATTTTTTATATCATGAAAGTTAAGCTAAGATAAAAAATAGTGAAAATGATTAAGGAATTCCCAATGATGCTACTGTCAACTGAACCATAGTATGTGCTAAAAAAATCTAGTGTTGACCAAGTATCAGTATGGACTGAGTAAGATAGTTGATGCTAAGCTAGATTTTTTGTAGTGACTGAGTGTTAAGGGATGATCGAGTGTTAAAACTTAGTGATTGCCAAGGAATAGTGTTGAGAATGAATTTGGAAAAATCTTGATTTCTAGTTGACTTAGTTGATTTCTTGGGATATGAAACAACATTGAAGATAATATTGATGAGTTAGATCATTAAATTTAAAGTGAGGATTAGGTAAAAATCTACTAGATAGATTCTAGAGAAGTTTCTAGAGGAAGATCAAGAAGGTGGATAGATACAATGAATCATGTTGAACCTAATCATAAACCCTAAGATCTATGGTGATCATGGAAAATGACAAAGCAAGAATAACCTATTTAAAGTGGTACATAGCCTGGGGGATGTAAGAGCATGGGTGCAAGTGTGTGTAAGATATGCATACAAAGTAAAGTTGATTAGAGATGCAAAATTATGTTAGCAAAGTGAAGCTAAATGAGATTGCTTACTCAAAGGATGCTAATGTTGATAAGTGAATCTAAGTAGAAGGCTTAAGTGTTGTTGTAATGTGAAGGTTGATTACTTAACTGGTTGCCAAGCGAATAAAGATTAGAGATGATAGTTCAGGAAGATTATTAGTGAATCAACACAAGGATTGAACAATGATCTGAACTTAAAAAGTGAATTGTAATCATACACATAAAAGCCTACTATTTTCTTTGTAATCACTATAAACATTAGTTTTTGAAATCCATTTAACAGAGGTTGACCTAACAATGATTTGAAAGACTTAAAATTTTATGTAAGTCCTTTAACTAGGTGACATTCTAAGTTGAATGATTAAAGTCCTTAGACAAGAGCACACCTAACAAGATGATTAAATCTTTTAACTAGGTCACAAATAATAGTGTATATTGTAAACCTTTAATAGGGTTAGCTCCTAATAGAGCTCACTTCAAAAGAGTGCAAAGTAGTGATGTGTTGTTGGTGGTTTTTCCCAAATTGGTTTTCCATATAAATTCCTAGTGTCAAACTTGTGTTGAATGCTTTACATGATTTATATTTTATAATCAAAAAAGTATGCTCTATTTGGTATAGTAGGACACTATAATATGAAAATTATGGATGAATGGGGTTTAAAATAATGCGCGTGAAAGAGACCTTATACCAATATTGTACGCATACATATAAAGTCTTATGATATGAGATATAAATATAGGAGACTAATATTAAAATGAATAAATAAAAAGGTACTTACCTCCAAAAAATAATTGACGAAAAACCCTATCAAGGAGTCTTACAAATTGTTGGTTTTAGTGAACATGAATCGAAACTATGAGATTTGAAAAATCTAGATATCTTTTTCTTTTCTAGGAAAGGTCAACCTTGACCTAGGTAGAAAAGTCAACCTTGACCCAAAAATTTGACCTTGACTTGCACTTCTCCAATGGAAATTTTGTTCATGGATCCTAAAAGTTTGCTAAAAAGGGTACTCAAATCTACAATGATATCCATTGTCGCACACTTGCTCCTGCAAGAAAAAGGGTTTTGTTTATTGTATTGGGAATTTTCCTTGGTCAAACCCCAATTTGGAATTAACCTTGAAATTGAAATTTTAATATAGATAAACAAATTAAATGGAGCTCTTCACCTTGCTTATGTTGTAACCCTTGTGGAGGATTCAAATGCTTGAATCCACAGGTATGGATGCTCCAAATGAATGTAGAATAAGGTGTAGGATGCTTCAATTCAATTTCCTTAGATCTTCAACACTAATCTTGAATGGATCTTGGATTAAGAAGAGGCTTGAATTGGAAATGGATGAATCTTCAACAAGAGGGCTCTATAGAGCTTGAATCCTTCAATGGCTACCAATGGATCTCCTTGATGAATTGAATGCTTGAAGGCTTCAAGATGGATGAGATTGAAGGCTTGAATTCTTGAAGATAGATGCTTGATTCCAAAACTTGATGGAGAGAATCAAAAGGTAACTTCTAAAGATATGGAGAAAATGAGAGGAGAAGGCTTCCTTTTATAGAGATCTAGGGCACAAACTCCTATAAAGACCAACATATGAGAAATAAATTCCCATTGGGCCCTTACCCTAGAAATGGACATAGATTAAATGAAATTTAAGATTTTACCATTTTAGAGACCAAAATAGCCAACCCTAAAGTGGGAAAACAACTATTTCTAAAACCTAACATCCAAAAACCATAGAACGTTAAAATCTAGACATTAAGTCAATACTATATTATTTGGGGTCAAATTGCAGTGACAATTTATGATGTCAATATAATTTGTGGTCATTTTCATGTTTTTATTTTGCAGTTGTCCCTGACGATGTCACAATACCAATGTTGGAGTCATAGTTATGATGCCCTCATGAACATTAAAATAAATAAATACAGTGTCCAATTATTTTCCATTTGTTTTGATTTTGGAGAGAATTGCACACAAAAGAGGTGGAGAGCTTGAACATTGTCATGGTGCCCTTGTGATCGGTGCATTCAGTTGTTGTACCCTCATTATCTCTGCATTTTGTTGTCATGTCCTTGCTCTATGATTTCATTCTCATGTTGTGCCCTTGCTTTGTGATTTCATTTCCATATGGTACCCTTGCTCTATGATTTCATTGTTGTGTGGTGCCCTTGTTATATATGTGCCCTAGCTCTACAATTTTCTTCAAGGACAAGAAGGGGTACATATGTAAATGTTCTTTTATTTTCCTCATAAACATGTATGTCTTTATATTCCATTCCAAATGTGTATCTCTTTATATATTCAAAGAGATATTTTTCAAGATGCTTATTGCATATATGATCCATGTGCATACAAATTCCATAATCCAAATAATAAAATAATAAAACTCACTCAACCTGTGCTAAGTGACTTACCTCAAGATCCTGCACAAAAATAATGTAGACCATGAAAATGGGCCAAGTTTGCAAGGAATTTTACAAAAACATGTCATAAAAAATATTTTAAGAAAGAAATAAGCCATAACCAATTAAATGATTCTAGTTACTAATTAGTTGGGTTGATATATACATATATTTAATTGGGTTATGACATCTGCAAGGGAATTAGCCTCATGATTAAGCATATGTGTTTGGTGCATTTATTTCCTATGATATATCCCTACATTTTATTATTGTTCCCTTTTTATATAATTTAGTTTCCATACCCTTGTGATCTTTGTGTTTCATTGTTGTTCCCTTGCTCTGCAATTTCTATGTTGTGCCCTTTCTCTATAATTTTGTTGCCATGTCATGCCCTTTCTCTATAATTTCATTGCTAGTTTGTGTTCTTGCTCTAGGATTTTATTTCCATGCTTTAGCTCTAGATTTTCTTCAAGGGTATGTAAATGTTGGTTTTATTTCCTTCTAAACAAGTATCTCTTTATATCCCCTATTGAACATGTATATCTAGAGATCTTTTTTAAGGTTCTTATTATATATTAGCTACACCAAGAAAATTGATCCACCTACATATAAATTATAGAATATAAATAATAATAAAATAAAACTCACTCAACCCATGCTAAGTGACTTACCTCAAGGTTTTCCACAAAAATAATGAAGACCAAGAAAAGGGGCAAAGTTTGCAAGAAATTTTTCAAAAACATGTCATAACAAATATTCTTAGAAAGAAACTAGCTATAATCATGATGCTCATTCCTTTGCAAAATCCTTTGGCACAATGACATTACCTCTAAACCTTGCAAAGGATGTTGAAGTGGTTCCCAACTTTGAAATACTCTTATAAGCATTTGATACTTGGGATAATCGCAGGGAGACTATGCCAATACTTGAAACACTCTTATAAGCATTTGACATTTGGACTATAAATGTTATAGTACCTACTGCAACACTTTCCTAGATTCTATCTAGTGGCTCCCATAATATCCTCTATGTTGTCTAGCTATTGTTTCTATTGTGTAGTCTCTTTCTAAAGCCACACCTTTTCATTCTCTTTCTAAAGTTGCTCCTTCTTCTTTGCTCTCATACCTTAAATTTTGATTATCAAATTTTTGAATATTTGCCTCTACCTTATCTAAAATCAACTTCATATTGTGTTTTAACTTTGGCATAGGTGTTTGATCATCAATAACTTTCATTTCAGCATTCAAGCTTTCAAGATTGGTCAACACCCTCACTTGTGGACCTCTCATGTCAAGCACTTTTTGTACTATTTCAACACCATGTTCTTGCTTATGAGCTAATAGTTCTTCATATGCATTTTCTTGTAAAACATTAATTTTGTTGAACAATTGTAAACTCTTTGAAAGTGCATTGTTGTTTTCATGTATGATATTATCAGCATGGAGTTCTTTGGTTTATCCTTTTGTGTACTAGACTCAAGTTTCCTAGCTTTCCTAATGGCTTTCTCCAAGCTTTGGGATTTAAGGGATTTCCCATGAATTTTAATGGAATCTTTAAGTCTATCTATAAATAGATGAGTGAGTTGTGTAAGGCCCACTCTAGTACCCTAAAATGGATCTTGATGAAATTAATATGAATAGGAGTTAATTAAGTTAGAATCAACATTTTTGTTACCAGTTAGAAACTAAAGAGGATTTTGGTTATTATAAGTGTAATACTTGTTCAATAGCATCAGGGATGAATAGATAAGACCACATGAAAAAAATGAAACTCAATATGTTACAGCTAAAGAACTTGGTCACGAGATTCTAGGTGTGACCCACCAAACAATTAGGAAAATAAATTAACATTCACTTTAGTAAGAACAAAAAAAAAAGATGTAGGTTATAATGCCAACAAGACATATGGTTACATTCATAAATTGGCATGACATAATTATGGAACATTCCAATAGTCTAAGTCATTAAGCCTAGAAAATTCATACACAAACCCCTCATAATGTGATAAAGGGATATTGCTAGTAATCTCGCTATGTTTAATATGATTGAATGGATACTTGTTAAAAGTTTGCATATTGGTGATTTTCATTTAAGACATATTTATACTGAGATCCATTTTATATGTTTTAATGATTTAGTATATATGACTTCAGTGTTTCATGATTATAAGTATGGTGATAGAGTTTAGAATGGTAATTTAGTTATGATAAGAAAGGTAAATGTTGATACACATATCTGATATTTCAATGTTTTGGATGTTTTATGAAAATGATTAGATGAAAATTAATTGTATATGTTAATGCAAATTATGTGATATTGAATTATTTTGCACTTATTTGTATATATTTCTATAATATTTCATTGGACTATTGATGCTCGAGTTTAATGTGTAGGAAGTGGAACCATGGATACTTTGGGGGGGGGGGGAACAAGTTCCAAACCTATGTGAACACAGTTTAACCAAGGTGAATCTTTGGAAGATTCAAAAGCCTCATTGTGAAAATGTGTTGTTCATAATGTAACTTTGTTTGCATGAGGAAATGTTTAATCATAAGTTAGATGCATTAGGAGTTTGTCATGGTAACGTGAATGTGCTTTATGTGTCACTTGACACTTGTGAATTTTATGTGTGATTGACATGTCATTTTGGGTTGGATCATGGTGGCAATTTACCCTAAAACTAATTACCCTATTAATAAGTAATTTAAACCCACTTGACAAGGGAAGGATGGGTCCCAATAATAAGAAATTCAAATTTGGACTTGACTAGGGTTTTGATGGGTCATTAAGTGGTCCCAAAGTGTCTTTTAGGTGAAAATAAGTTACCCATATGATAGTACATCATGTCAAGGACCTAATTTTGATCATGTGAGTGCCTAGATAGCCTAGGGAGCCCTTTTACCCATGAATTCTTCCATCAATTCGAATTTGGAGTTGTTATATGTGTTTTCCCTATGTTTCCCACTAAGTCAAAAATAGAAAAGTTAGAGGAGACAAAATTGTAAGAGAAAGTGGCTTAGTATTTTTGCTAAAAATAGTTAGTGTGAAGGCCTTATTAGAGGGTCTTGGACAAACTAGTGGGGTGTTCACCCACTCTCTAATTTTAGAGACAATTAAGTTTTGGAGGGAGATGAAGAGAGCTCTACTACAAATATCCTTACCCTAGCTTGGACCAAGCTTAGTGTTCCAAACCATGCTTCATTCTCATTCTTGAGTATTGTAAAGTAGATTTGCAAGTATGAGGAATGTGTCAATGGAATATGCATTATAGTGGAAGTCTTGCATCTTGGATGGATATTGTGTTGTTGTGAGAATATGTAGTGTTCTTGTTGCATTATGGATTTTGATATTGTGTTGTGGCATTGTGAGAATGTGATGTGATCTTTGAGATTTCTTCTTGGTCTTTGCTTTGCTTGTTTCTTCTCTTTTATTTCTTGTTTGAATGTAAGTGTTGAATGTTCTTATGGGTGTGAAGGCTTCACTCACCCTTGGGATGAAAGAGAAGCCTTGGGTGAAGGGCATAAGTTGGGCTTGACATTGTAGTTGAGAAAAATTACCTCATAATGAGGATTGTTAATATAATGGAGTATGGGATCCATTAAGGCCATGAATATTGCTTGTTTGGGAGGTATAAGGAGGTGTTGTTTGGGAGGTACAAGGAAGTTTTGGTGAATGAGGAGGAGATGATTTGTTGAAGGCCTTGAGAGGAAAAATACATTGGCAATATGTTATTTATGTTGTTATAATATCTCCTCTTTGAAGAGCCCAACTTCACCCAATGTTTTATGATTCCAATGGAGAATCATTGTACAAGCCACGGGAGGGTGTTGATTGTGTTTTGTGTTGTGTTTTCATGTAGATTTTGGTGTAGTATGTGTGTAACCTATTTGGTTCTTGTTTCCCCTACTCGGTGGGTGGATTCATAGAAGCCTAGGTTGGGAGGTGAGCCTCCATGGTTCCTTGTTTGTGTGTTATGTGCAGGATTGGTGAAAATGCATTCTTGGAGGTTTTAGGATTTCATCCTTGATAAAGTGGAAAAGATTCATTTGTGTGAGGAAAGATCATTGTTCGTGTCATCATCCTTGGATTTGTGATTTTGTAAAAACCCATTGTTATTATGATGTAAGGGGGTTGTATCATTATTTATTAACTGAAATATAGTTGGAGGAAAGATTAGGAAGTTGCATAAATATTTATATTTCACTGTAAAGAAATGGATATTAGAAGATAGATGTGTTATGGAAAATTTTAGTATGTATTGTAGATGGAATTGTATCATTGTTATCATTGAGATTTTGGAAGGAAGCATTGAAGATTGTATACCTATCTTTTACTTGTAATGAAATCATCTATGTTAGATTTGATGTGTTCATGATGAAAGATTGTATGAGATTTTTCTCCTTGATGTATTTGTAGATATGTGTTTCATAAATGTTTCATTGAATGATGATTTGGGAGAATCCAAATATATAGGTTGCATTGAGAAGTTATATGTTACACATTTCACAATTTGAAATAAGATCACCATGTTCGAGAATTCACTATACAGGTACAAGCATTTGTTCACTTGGCTCTCAAGTTCAATCAAAGTTGCTAAGAAGATAAAACCATACTACAATTAATTATATTCAAAAGAGAGAGAGAGAGAGAGAGAGAGAGAGAACTATGATGTAATGCAATGAAATTTTGCATGAGTAGAAAGAGTGCACATTTCCACCTTGCTGTAGGTTCACATTTTCCTCTCTGGAAAATGTATGGGGAAGAAGATTATTTCCTTTCCATAATACAAAGTAATAAAATAATCAGAAGATTAGACACTTGGACTTAGTACACCAAATATTAATAGATAAAAATATAAATCCTAAGAAGGGATAAATCTATATCAAGTACCTAAACCATAAGGACTAATTTGGTCATGTGACTCACACATCACTATCACCCCTAGTAAAAATAATATTATTAATAATTTTAGTAATAATAAATAAACATTAAAAAAAAAGATAAATAAATAAAAATAAAATAATAAAGTCAATGAATCCAAGTGAGCACGTATCCAACCAAGAAGGGAACACAAAAAAAAAAAAAAAGATTATGCACAAAGCTCTTATATGTAAACCCTATCCCACCCTTATATCTTAGGCGGCTACATTCCCAAAGACTGAACTTAGGTGCAGTAATGATGGGTGGGAGACAGGAAGTCCCCACCACCAAAATTGGTGCCAAATTTTCTTTAAGCCTGGAGAAAATGCCTAGCATGGGTCTGCATATCTGACACATGTCAGAGTCTCCTTGGAATAGTCCCCACCTTGAAAGAAAACAAACTGTAACTTTTAACTAAGCATACTAGCTTATTCCTTGTCCCTAGGAGAATGGAAGCTATTTGGACCAAGATAGATTATCTTGGAAGAAGGTAAATTTTGACTGGAGTAAAGGAGGGAAGATTATAATATTGTGTTAAATTGTTTCAGTTACCTCCCCTCTCTAAGACACTCTAGGTGCATGACTAGACAAAAGGTGCTTGAATAAGCCTTTCCACCTTGGCATCTCCTCCTTAGCATATTCATAGAGGAAGTCGCCAGTTTAGTAAGGCTGCCATGTTTGGGAGAGTCACCTTGGAAAACATGAAAATGGGTTGCTTTACCACCCACATTTTCCCACCTACATGAGAGGCTCCAAAAGCTTCCCTCCTCTCACACGTGCATGGAGAAGCTTTCTTGGAGTCTGGGAATTAAAGTTTTAAAGGATGGTTTAGAAAATAGTAAATGAAATGTGTAATAGTTTAGTTAGTAATTAAGTTAGTAATAGTTAAAGTAGTGAGGATTCAGGTTGGTGGAAATGGTGAGTGGTCATTAGCTATTTTAGTGAAGTGAAGTGTGGGGTAGAATAGTTAGGATTTAATAGTAAATGTTGATTTAGATTTAAATAGTAAAGGAAGGAATGTTTGGGAAGATAGTTTTAGGAGATATTTAGTTAGGAAATTAAGAGAAAGAAAAATAATTATAATAAAATAAAATAATATATAGAAATTGATTAAATTATATGTGGAGTTGTAAGTGCATTGAATTAATAATTAGATTAGAATGTATTGTAGGGTTGTAGGGAAGTAAGGCATTAAAGTTATCTACTATATTTTATTTGTATGTTTTATTTCATGTTATGACAACATGTTTTCTTTATGTGTTTATTTTTACGTTTAGGGTTAGATTGTTTTGAGTCATGTGTTAGTGGTTAGGATAAGGAGGAGTTTATGACATGATTGGGGACAATGTTAATATTTTGGGGAAAAGGTATAGTCTTAGTTGGTTTATAAAAATTGTAGATGGTAAGTTAGGATTTAGAATGGTGGAAGATAGTAGGAAATTAGAATGATGATAGTATTAAATTATTAAATTATTTAGTTATCTTTCTTAATTGAACTTTTATTTCGTTAATTATTTCATCAAATAAAAATGGCATATCTTCCTGACAACTATAAAGGATTGGTAAACAATAATACACCATAAAATCTGAGAAAATGAATAACTCATAAAAATAAAATAAAATTTTGTGGAACATCTAGTTGGTTAAAGTTGCTAGAGGACATAGTGCAATATTTTCATCAAAATGGTCCTACTATAATAATTTAGGATCAAAATGGGACATAGAATGTATCAAGTGGAAGTCATTTACCTAAGGCAGTTATAAAGCATCTTCACCAAAGTAACTATGGAACCACTATATCAACATTGTCATAGGCCTTGCGATTCATAATTACATATGTCTCACTTCGAGGATAGGATGTGAATTTCAATATGTTTTTTTGATAAATGTTAGGAAATAATTTAGCACCTTGGAAAATTAATTAATTAATTAAAAAATAATAATAATAATGAATTTTTAAAAAAATTGTTGGTTGTGTTCGGCCTTGTTGAATTTAGGGCATGACAATTTGGTTGAAGGATAGATTTGGAACCATTACAACAAGATCTTGAAATTTATTGGCAAATTCTTCTATTGACTCAGATGGTTTAAGGTAAGTTAACTCTTGGAAGTACCATTTAGGATCCCTTAAATCAAACCTACTCATTTATTTTTGAGTGAACTCACTATAGGTGGTAATTTTTTTGAGCCCTAAGGAATTTTAGCCATAGTGTCACCATTTTTGGGATGGTCCTCTTGAATGAAGAATGAAAAACATAATAACACCTTCTTTTGTCATATATAAGAGTGTAAGATAGATATGTATCAAACTTTTTCATCCACGATTAAGTAGTTTCCTCTCCGGACCCATCATTTAACATGGAAGTTTTATTTTATTTACTTTCCCCTAAAGGTCTTCATCTAAATGATTTTTCTTTTTATTTTCCATCATTTTGGTTTTGTAGTATTCTTCAAAGGAAGTAACTTGGTGCATATTTGAATCCAAGTTCACATACATTTGTGTTATTTCTTCCAAACTATTTATGGTTGTTTCTTCTTCTATAATATGTTCTCCTTTTTTAATGAGTGAGCGAAAGGTACCTCATGGAATTGAACTTCTTTAATGAGAGTTCATTTTCCTCATGATTTGAATGGCAATCTTTAATGAGAGTTCATTTTCACTTTTCTTTTCAATGTTTCTTAAGTAGTAATTTATTGGAGTTTTTAGTTATTTGATTAATTTTTTTCCATAAAGATTCTTAATTATTGAGCTATTTCTCTTGTAATTTTTATTTAAGATGTCTTGATGTGTAAGCTAACAAGTTCCATAGGATGGAAAGATTATGCTCTAATACCACTATAATGTCCCCAGTATTAGGGTTACCTTTGGATAGTTAATATCTATAGAATAAATATTATAATTAAATAATAAATCTAAAATTATTATTCTACACTTCATTTAAATCCCAAAACCTTAAATATATCTCTAGATCAAGTTTCCTAATCCTTAGTTATTTGACCATCTTCTCCAGAATAGCCCTTAAGATTCACATATGCATATGTTGACATCATTAGAATATTTTGGTCATAATTTGATTCTCATCTAATCATTTATGCAAGGCTTTTGTTCACTTCTCATGATTTCACTACAAGCCATTTGTACGATAGTATTGCTAACCTCTTATACTTTAAATATGAGTTATTATTCTTATATAGCCATTTATATGAGAGTTATGATCTTGGTCTTTCACACTAGCTTTCCTAGCCATTTATATGAAGGTTAAACTAACCTCTCACTCCACACTATGTGGTAACATTTTCCTCTAGCCATTTATATAGTGTAATACTAATTCCTCACATTAGCATGAAAGCCATTTATACTACCAAGTTGACTAATGTTATAAATTGATGTACTATGTATTGTAGTGTATGGAACATTATTGTAATATCATATGATGGTTCTATATTATTCATTGTATATTGCAGAAGCCTCAAGGATAACATAATTACTTTTTGTAGGACTTGGAGCAAAGGAAAGATATTTTCCTTAGTTGTAATCATATCATTATGTAATGCTCTTCACTTGAAGCCTTGTGGAATAGGACCCGTCAAGAAGTGGCCTTGGGGGCTTTACTCAAGGCCCCCTGGATCAAGGAAAAACTAGCCTAGGTGATTTGTAAAAGGGTCCTTTCTTGAAGCCTCCCCAATGGGCTCTATTCAAATAAATCTTCATGCAAAACCTCCAAAAATGGAAATTTTAATAAGTCTTTTGATTATTTGCCAAATTTTGCCCTCCAAAGGGCCTAAACAAGGGTTAAATAGGTCAATATTTTGAAACTAAGTATAGAAAATTATTGTACTATAAATAATATTTCCAATGGCTATATTTTTATTATATATTGTGTTTCTCATGATATTTTATTTGTAGTTTGATTAAATACAGGTTTTTTGGCCATGTCTTAAATCTTTGTTTAAAGCTTTGAGATAAATAAAGAATGAGAGAATAGAAATTTAAAAAATTATGTCCATCAAAGCTATGTGTTAGCTTTCTAGGAAATTGAGGGTATTTTCATTTTGATAAATATAAATCAAATTATATTGATAAAAATAAACCTATGTCTAAATTATAATTAGTGTCACTTTGGCCTTGAATAAAATTTGTATTTTTTTATGAGATCTAATGAAACCAACTAAACTTGATAGATATTGGTGTTACTATTATAGCCTTGAAATAATTTTGTCATTATCATATTTGAAAAAGAAAAAGTTATGTTGATCAAAAGAACAATCACTCTTTCAAAATGTCAATTTTCATATCATCCACTTCTTAAAGAAGAAGGAAAAATGGACTTCAAATGATTTTTTTGAAAAAAAATTAATAAAAGTATTGTTAGATACTAAAAATGCTAAAAATCACTAACTTACATCACCTTTAAATTCTTTATAGTTTTTTAGTAATATGCATTTGATTTTTTTTTTTGTAATTTTAAATATCTATTTCGATGTCAAAGTTGGCCAAAAAGTTGAAACCATTACCAATGTTAAATTAACAATGATTTTATGCGAATTATGGATGCAAATTTGATGAATTCAAAGAAGAGGATGATTTTACTAATGTGTTTAGTGGAATTGCATTGGAAAGATACATTGTTGTGAATATGTTATCCTGAGAATTATTTAGAAAAGACATTTCTAAAGCAATTTGGACTATGGGTTTTGTTGACTTATATTATAGAAGAGATTCAAACTATCCTAATAGAGACTCATATTTACTCATTATATTGAATGCACTCCTAACAAGGTCACATACTTTTGTAAGGAACTTATTATATTACTATATCATCTTGTGGGCATGATTCCTACCAAGGATTTTCCACGTGATCAATGACTTCATATTGTATTATAATTTATTTTTTATAAACTAATTATAACTTTTATTATAATTATATTTATTATTTATCTTAGTCTTAATTACTAAAAATAATATTTAATGTCAAATATTATATTATTAATTTGTATTTTTCATATTTTATATTTTAATATATAATATTAGAAATTATGTATATATAATATATGTATTTATTTATTTATATATATGTATGCATTTGTGTGTGTGTGTGTGTGTGTGTAAAATTAAATTTAACAAGATCAACAAATTACTTTACATAATTCTAATTTACATATTAAAAATGTTCTTTTAATGGAATTTTACAATTAATTATTAAAATATATAAATAAATTTTAAAAGTTATTTATTTTAAATTAAAAAAATTTATATAGCAGTTCAATTAAAAGAAAATTAATTGTCTAATACTTGGCAACTGAGTAGCGCTTGTTATTATATGTGTCATTATGTGTAAAGTTTGAATAGACTCAAAACTTGACAAATAAAAGACTCACAATAAATATAAATAAAATTATAATTATAATTATAATTCCTTTAGTTTAGCCCCTATTTTTTTGTAGAATTTAATTTTAAAAAATTAATAACAGAATTGGAGTAAAACATAATAGTATAATAGAACAATATTATAATATAATAATTTTTAAAGTAAAATAAAGAATAAATCTAATATGTTATGGACATATTCTGTATGTGATGTATGTATTATATATGTTGTGGATGTCTTATGTAAATTTTTATTTTACAGTAGCTCTTTCAATCCTTAATAATAATAAAGACACACCACTAAATGCTTATTATCACACGATGATCTAATTTTATTGAAGGCATTTTTTGAAAACAAAAACAAAATGCAAAATTACATTGTTTAAATTGAAGGCTATTACATGATGAGCATCTCTTTGTGAATGATTGTAAATTTAATGATGTAATATACTGAACCTCTCCCAAATCAAAGTGATATGGCTTTCAAAAGGTGAATCTGAAATACGACTTGAAGCTATAGATTTGGACATGATCCATATGTCCATAAGAGTTTTGCACCTAGGAAAGTCTACCAAACTGAATTGAGAATGCCAAAAGAAATTTTGAAATTTAAGGTGCTCTTATCTATACAACAACACTGAAATTTAAATGCTAGTCATTTGTCCCTGGAGCCAAACATTTACCTACCGCCCCTAACAACCTACACAACAGCCAAAAAATTTATTATGGGTAGATGAGTTTTCAAATTTGCAAATGAGGGGGAAAATATTTGGTAGAAGACAAAAGGAATTTCTCACTCTCTCATTTTAATCAATTGAAGAAAAAGAGATCAAAAGAGTAGAGAAGGAAGAAGAAAGAAAGTGATCAGCAGATATAGTCATTGTAGAGACAGAAGGAAGTGTTTTTTTGTGCCAACAGTTGCACGTGTTTCTTCCTCTCATTCTATAAGTTTGTAATTTATTGTGTGGTTCGACCTATGAAGCAGTGATTTCTCCAAGTGCTATTGTATGCAACCATTAGAGCTGCAAGTTTAAAGTTTAAAGGTTGAAGTTTCATCAGTTTGAAATTTTAGGTTTTCTTGTTGTAGCCGAATGCTCCCAGATTTTGTAATAGTTTGAATCAAAGTTGAATAGAAAGAAAGTAGGCATATGTGAATCCATTTCTTTTCCTTATTCATTACATTTGTGAAAGTTTATTCTTGAATTTTTTAGCTTCATCTCTCTAGTTTTAATGGTGGTAACATTTACATTATAAACTTGGTCACTTGGCTTGGTCATTGTCCGAGTTGAAACTTTGCAGTTTAAGTTAAGCTCACTCAAAATCCTTTGGTGCTGAATTGATCTTCATGTGCCAAGTTCACTCAACTCCTTCATGTGTTGAGCTCACTCGACACCTTCTCTTATCACTCAGCTTCTATTGGTGCTGAGCAAAATTCACTCAGCACGTTCATGAGCTAAGAAAATTTTTAGGGTTGAGGTTTTAATTTATTTTTTATTTCTCTCACATGGTATCAGAGATTTTAGGCCCCACATCCATAGTGAGTTAAGGTATATTTTTTTGGGATATTTGACATGGTAGGAGACGCATGAAAGATATGGTAGTAGTCACCACCCTTCAATGGATAAAATTATGATACATGGGCAAAGAAGATGAAGACGATAATGGTTGCAAATGATTTATGAGAGTTTGTGATTAATGGACTCAATGATGTGATAGACCCAACTCAGTATGTTGCTTTCACAAATGCACAGAAGACCTAGCTGAAAGAGTCAAGGAGAAAGGATGCTAAGGCATTAAGCTTGATTGAAACAGCAATGACAGAGATAATTTTTCCCAAAATTGTGGCAGCAAATTATGCAAAGGAAGCATGGGATATCCTTGAGATGAACTTCAAAGGGACTGATAAAGGCTGTATAGTAAAGCTATAGAATATAAGAAGGGAGTTTGAGAACCTTTAGATGAAGGAAAATGAATCAATTGTAGATTTCAATTCAAGGACCTCCAATGTGATTAACCAACTAAAGTCAAATGGAGAAGAATATCAAGAGCAGAGGATAGTGGAAAATATATTGACGAGTTTACCTCATAAATATGACAATTTGGTCATTACCATAGAAGAGGCAAAAGACCTCACTATTTTTACAATGGATGAGTTGATGGGTATTCTTGAAACCCATGAGCATAGGATCAACAAATCTACATCTTCTTCTTCCCAAGAGAAAGCATTCAAGGCTTAGTCAAATCCAAGAGGAAGGGGGAGAGGAAAAAATGGCTCAATCAGAAACTTTAGAGGCAGAGGCTAAGGTAATGGAGGACAAAGAAATGCTCCAACAAAAAGCTTAAGAAGAGCAAATGGAGCAAGTAGCTCACAAAATACTTCAAGAGGAGGTAATAAAAACTACAAATCAAATAAGAGTAATGTAGAATGCTACTACTGTCATAAATATGGGCATTATACAAGTGAATTCTAGAAGAAGCAAAATGATTAGTTAGGATAAGCAAATGTGGCTGATGTGAACATGGGAAGTGGAAATAATGTCACTGCCTTCATCATGTGTAATGTTGGTGAAGAAGGAAGCCCTAAAGTTTGGTACCTCAATAGTGGATGTAGCAACCACATGAATGGTAATGCAACTTTTTTTTCATTTATTAACAAGAGTTTCAAATCTAAGATTAAAATGGGTAACAATGGAACCCTACTAGTAGTGGGCAAAGGATCTATTATGGTCTGCACCAAGCAAGGTGAGAAGAAGGAAATACAAAATGCGTATTTTTCCTCTAGTATGAAGCCCAATCTAATGAGCATTGGTCAGCTCATTCAAAATGGATACAAAGTGCTAATGGAGAATGATAGGTGTGTCATTCATGAAAAAGATAGGAGCAAGAACTTACTTGCAGTAGTTCAAATGACAAAGAACATAATGTTTCCCTTGAGGATAGAGACATGTTCCTCATCTCAAGTTGGTGTTGCACCTCCAACACAATCAACTCAAAGGAGTGCGATTGAAGACCCTTCACAACTATGGCACCTCAGGTCTAGTCATCTTGGCTATGCTGGTTTAAATTTGTTGTCAAATAAAAGAATGGTAGAAGGTTTGCCACGAATAGGAAATTCATGTCACAAGTGTGAGGCTTGTATTTTGGGTAAGCAACATAGGCTTCCCTTTAATTCTAAAAATTCTAGGAGGGCTAGATATCCATTAGAGTTAGTGCATACTGACCTAGTCGGTCCTATGCAAGTTACTTCCATTGAGGGGAGTACTTATTTCATGAAATTTATTGATGATTTCAGTCGTAGGACATGGGTTTATTTTTTGAAATCTAAATCTAAAGCATTTGATAAGTTTCTTGAGTTCAAAGCCCAAGCTGAAAGAGAATGTGGACACTATATCAAGGTCCTAAGATTAGATAGAGGAGGGGAGTATACCTCCAATTCTTTTGTAAATTTTTGCAAGAAACATGGCATAAAGAAAGAACTCATAGCCATCTATACACCACAGTAGAATGGAGTGGCTGAAAGAAAGAATAGGACCATTATTGAAATGGCAAGGAGAATGATGAAAGAGAAAGGTCTCCCAACTGAATTTTGGGGAGAGGTTGTGGCAATAATAGTTTACCTAATTAATAGGTGTCCTACAAAGATAGTCTATGATAGAATTCCAATGGAAGCATGGTCACGAGGAAGATGGACAGTTGAACACCTAAGGGTGTTTGGATGTGTTGCATATGCACATGTTCCTAAGGAGAAAAGGTAGAAATTGAATGAAAAAGATGTGAAGTGCATCTTCATAGGGTACAACTAAGAATCAAAGGCATAAAAATTGTATGACCCATTGAACAACAAGATGATTCTCTCAAGAGATGTGGAATTTCTTGAAAATTAGTCATGGTATGGGCCAACTGATGAATCACCAAGAACCTCAAGTAAATTTCCAATTATGAGTGAAGAGGATGCTAATGAACAACAAGAAGAAGGAGAAAATAGAAGAAAAGGAAAGCATGACCAAGTGTCAGTGCCAAGTAATAGTGAAGATCGAGCTGGTCGGCAAAGCAGTAGCAGTAAAGATTTGGATCCCACACTCTCCTCCCTATTACCAAGAAAGACCAAGAGTCTTAGAGTGATATACCAAGATGAAAGGTATGAAGATTATGATGAGAGTGTTAATTTTGCATTATTTTCTCATAGCGATCCAATATATTTTGAAGAAGTTGTTAAGGAGAAGAAATGGTGTAAGGCCATGGATGAGGAGATAGATGCTATAGAACGTAATGAAACATGGGAACTAACTAAATTGCCTCCCAAAAAGCACGTGATTGGAGTGAAATGGGTCTACAAGACCAAATGCAATGTTGAAGGCAAGATTGATAGGCATAAGGCAAGGCTGGTAGTCAAGGGCTACAAATAGCAGTATGGCAAAGATTATGATGAGACATATGCTCCAGTTGCAAGAATGGAAACTGTGTGTGTTATCATAGCCATTGTAGCTCAGCACAAATGGAAAGTATTTCAAATGGATGTGAAGTCTACTTTCTTGAATGGTGTATTGAATGAAGAAGTCTATGTGGAGCAACCACCCGATTATGAAGTTGCAAGTGAAGACCACAAAGTATATAGATTGAAGAGAGCTCTTTATGGGCTCAAGCAAGCTCTAAGGGCATGGTACAGTAGGATTGACTCATATGTGATGAGGAATGGATTTAGCAAAAGCAATGGTGAGCCTACTCTATACATCAATGAAGCAAATGGAAATGTGTTGATTTTTGTTTTGTATTTAGATGATTTGATTTTCACTACTAATGACAAGGCTCTAATTGGTGAGTTCAAGGAGGCCATGAAAAATGAATTTGAGATGACAGACCTTGGTCTCTTGAAATATTTTCTAGGCATAGAAGTAAAACAAATACATGATGGCATCTTCATCTCTCAAGAAAGATAGGCAGAGCAGATCTTGGAGAGATTTAAAATGCAGAATAGTAAACTAATCCCCACACCAATAATAATAGGTCTAAAGTTGAGCATAGAAGACTCTAGCAAGAGAGTGGATCCAACACTATACAAGAGTATGGTTGGAAGTCTAATGTATTTGACTACAACTCGGCCAGACTTAATGCATGCAGTAAGTTTGATTTCTAGATCTATGGAAACACCAAAGGATTCCCATTGGCAAGCAAGAAAGAGGATCCTAAGGTATGTAAAAGGTACCAAGGGATTTGGAAATGAATTCAAGTTCGTAGGTTATATAGATAGTGATTGGGCTAGAAATATAGATGATAGGAAGAGCACTTTCAAAGATATGTTTCATATGGGATTGGGTGCAATTTCATGGGTATCCAAGAAGCAACCTATTGTTACTCAATCTATAGTAGACGCTGAATAAATAGTAGCAAATGTAGTAGCATGTCAAGCTATTTGGTTAAGAAGGATCTTGGCAGATTTGAATGAAAGGCAAGAGGATGGAACCACAATTTATTGTGACAACATTTCCTCAATTGTACTATCTAAGAATCCAGTCTTCCATGGGAGAAGCAAGCATATTGAGATCAAATATCACTTCATTAGAGAGTTGGTGGAGAATGGGGATATCAAAATGGAATATTACAAGTCTGAGTAGTAGCTAGCAGACATATTTACTAAGCTATTAGGCATTGGAAGTTTTGTACACCTAAGAGAGTGTCTTGGTGTAGTTGATTTGGATTAGCAGTGATCCTTGTTTTTTTAGTTCGAGACAAAAGGGGAGTGTTGAAATTTAAATGCTATAGTATTTTGTCCCTAGAGCCAAATGCTCACCTACCACCTCTGATAACCTACACAACAGCCAAAAAATTTATTATAGGTAGGTGAATTTTCAAATTTGCAAATGAGGGGGAAAATATTTGGCAGAAGATAAAAGGAATGTCTCACTCACTTATTTTGATCAATTGAAGAAAAAGAGATTAGAAGAGCATAGAAGGAAGAAGAAAGAAAGTGATTAGCAGATTTAGTCATTGTAGAGACAAAAGGAAGTTTTTTTTGTGCCTGCAGTTGCATGTGTTTCTTCCTGTCATTCTATAAGTTTGTAGTTTATTGTGTGGTTTGACCTATGAAGTAGTGATTGCTCTAGATGCTATTGTATGCAGCCATTAGAGCTGCAAGTTTAAAGTTTAAAGGTTGAAGTTTCATCAGTTTGAAATTTTAGGGTTATTTTAGGGTTTTCTAGTTGTAGCCAAATGCTCCCAGATTTTGTAATAGTTTTAATCAAAGTTGAATAGAAAGCAAGAAAGCATACATGAATCCATTGCTCTTCCTTATTCATTGCATTTGTGAAAGTTTATTGTTGAATATTTTAAGCTTTGGCTCTTTAGTTTTAATGGTGGTAACATTTACATTATAAACTTGGTCACTCAACTTGGTTTTTTCTGAGTTGAAACTTTACAATTTAAGCCGAGCTCACACAACATCCTTTGGTGTTGAGTTGCCCTTCACGTGCCGAGTTCACTTAGCTCCTTCATGTGCCAAGGTCACTTGGCACCTTCTCTTGTCACTTGGCTTCTATTGGTGTCGAGAAAAATTCACTTGGCACCTTCATGAGCCAAGAAAATTTTTAAGGTTGAGGTTTTAATTTATTTTTTATTTCTCTCACAAAAGTGAATGGATAATGCCGAAAGAAATTTCAAAATTTAAGGTGCTCTTATCTATACAACAAGGATTGTCTACCTACACTGGGTTTTGGCAATCTCAAGAGTGTGGGATATTTTTGTGGCAGGTTAAAGAAAGATGACTATTTTGATAAGGCAAGTCTATCTTCTATAAAAGAATTTCTTCTAGCTTTATTTTCGGTTGATAATTTTTTTTTCTATTACTAGGGTTCAAATTCAGTTAATAGTCACTGATGTGTGTACTAATGAATAGAAATGTTCAAAGTAGTTGGAGGAGTTATTTGATATTTCAAGAATTACATGGTGGCCTAGAGAGCTACACTTAGGAAAATCCTTGCATGTTCTTCATCTGAGTGATTCTATAAGTATTTAATAGAGTTTCCTAAAGGAATTACTTCTCTATATTCATTGGCAATGCTAGAGTTAAGAAAATGTTTCAAATTGAGTAAGCTTCTAGAATGTTTAGGTCTACTAAGAAAAACAGAGTAGATTTCTTGATTTCATCCTTCATTTCACTTGTTTCAATCATTTGAATGGAAGCCTTCTTCACGCAACTTGTTAATTTTTGCATCTACTTCCTGAAATCCTTGGCTATCTGAGGAACATGTTATGACCAAAGTGAATCTTTCTATCCTGATGATTCTCCCAAAAAAGAGTTTGGAGATGATTTCTTTTGTACACATTGCTTCTTTGTCCACCTATCACCTTATTCTACACTTCTCTTCCTTCTTCCAAGCACTCTATCAGGCTTTGGCCACCTAATGAAGAACCCATTTTAAAGGGAAACAATGTAGCAGGGCTTTTCAGCATTTGGCTATCTAATATGTTCATCTTCCAAGAAGATGAATTTTCAAGGCTTTCTATTGTTTGGTGGCTCACTAAGTCAATCTTTTTCGAAGAAGACAAATTATTAAGGCTTCCTAACTTTGATAAATCCAACTCTTTTAATGAAGAGAAATAACCAAAGTTTCTAGAAATTTAGGTAGGCTTGTACAAGCCAAGCTAACAGCATATAGCTAAGGGCCCGTTTGGCTATGGGAATAGGAATAGGGGAATAGGAATAGCTATTTTGGAATAGAAAATGGGGCTACGTATTCCTGATCTTTGTTTGCTTCAGCCAATATTTGATGGGGAATTCATGGAACCCAAAAATTTTGTTTTCTAAAATAAATAAAAGTGGAATAGGAATACATATTCCAATAACACCTATTTGGGTGGAATTGCAAAATCTCATTTTTGGACCAAAATTGGAATACGTATTCCTATTTTACTTCATATTCCAATTTTAATTTGGTGCATCCAAATGAAGAATTCAAAATTTTAAGATTTTACATATGCCTATTCCACTTGTATTCCCATTGCCAAATGGGCCCTAAGCTTCTCGAAGCTATTTGGAGGTTTTGATACCTAATTAAAATAGCTCAAATCTAGGTATTGTAGAGAAGAAAAGCTTCTAAATCTTTTAGGCATAGAAACCTACTATGAGCAATTGTTTATTTGAAGATGGCATAGAGAATTTGGCTGATCAAATGTTTCTAGTAGTGCCTTGAGCTCTAAACAATCTGTACAATCTAGCTCTATGGTCCCCAGTTGGGAGGGCTTAAGCATCACATTAAGCTTTGATTTCTATTCTAAAAGTGTTAAAATAGTCAAAGTTAACTTATTTTATCGAGCTTATTTTCTATCTTATTGTGTGATGTTTAAGGGTGGCCTTAAAACATGAGAATGCTTCCCATGAAACAAATACAGAATTAAAAGTGTCAATTGACAATGCCTATTTTAATATTGAAATAGAAAATAGCTATACAAGTTTTATTTTTATATTTAACTTCAAGTTATTATTTTGAATAATTTTATTATTTTTTCAAAAGGTTTAGTAAATATTAAATATGGTAATTTTGTTATAGTTTTTGTGTGTATTACTACATTCTTTTTTTAATTATATTTTTATATCTCATTTTACTTGTGAACTAGATCATGCCAATAAGTCATACATGTTGTCCTCACACTAATAAATAAAAATGAACAAGAAGTGTAACTATATAAATATGTTTCTTATTCTAGAAATTGTGGAGGAGGATCAAACAATGAAGCTGAAGCCTTGGCTCTTTTGTGGGGAATGAGACTCACATGAAAATGTCGAATTAACAGATTAGTGGTTGAGGGGGATTCTATGTTAATTATCAAAGTTGTTAAAGGAGAATGTCAGAGTAGCTAGGCGATCAAGGTGATGATTGAGGGAATTTGTAAGTTGATTGAGGAATAGCAAGAAATCTAGGTGGATCATATTTATCATGAAGGTAATGGTGTGGCGGATGAGTTGGCTAAATTTGGACATTGTGTCATGAGGCTAACTAAATGGGGGGACATTAGTCTAATTCCATCATCAACTAAAGTGTTGATGGAACGTAAGTGTCCTTCTCACACCTCTGTATGAATGATCACACCAAGTGGCGTGCCTTCAAGTTTCTGCATGGGTGGGAAAGAAAATGGGCTCAAATTTTACGTTTAGCAAGATTGTATGTGGATATGCTTTTATGATCCCCTTTTTGTTAGTTATAATTATTATCATAAAAGGATGAAGGTTGTGGATTTTCCTAGATACAAAAAACTAACAGAAAAAGATAATAACTTGACACTTTGCTCATACCCCACTCCAACTATAGCTGGCATCGAGTGATTACGGAAGGAAAGGGACTATTAACACATGTCATGGAGAGAATTTTTTTGGGCTTCGAGAAACCTTATGGCTTATGATGGTTTTTCACTTCCATTACATTTTCATCTTGGTTTATTTTATTTGACTTACAAAGACTACCTTACATGCAACAACGCGATGTCCAAAAATTCAAAAGAGTTGGTGGAAAAATCTGAAGAGTTGGTGGTTGAGTTGGGTGGTGGTATGGGCACTAGTGATCATATTGAACTTGTGGGAGAGGAGTGTATTCACAAGAGTGAAGTGATGATTGTTTATCTATGGGAGGATAGCTTGTTACCCTTTATGGAAGGGATGATAAAACATGAGGAGAACATCACAATGCAGTACTTCAACTCATGGAATGATAGAAGATTGACCATCAATGGGATGAGTTTTGAAATCACTAAAGATCTTATTGCTAGGGTCGGTGGGTTTCCCATGCATGGCAAGAACTAGTGCAAACAAGCATGCATGAACAATGAAACTAGCCATTAGAAATTCTTCAAGTTTAATGAGGAGCCAATTTGAATGCATGGTGGTTTTTCTAGGGAACATCTTCCTAAGCCCTAGGAGGTTATCTTCTATGATATTATGAGATACATTACCCTTGAGGATCAACTTGAGGTACTTTATTTCTACCATTTGCCCATCCTCAACCATTTCAAAAATCTAGAGGGTAAAAGTGCAAACCTACGTCACCCTTTTATAAAGGAAAAGGTTATCAAAAGTATAAATGTTCATCTTCAATTATTTGGAGTAAGAATTGATATATTTTCCTTATTTTTAAAGGCAGTTTTTTTACTTGCTAAAAAATGCTAAAAATTAGGGCTCTAGTTCCCACTACAAAATAATGTGGAAATAAGTCATACATGGTGTCCTCACACTAATAAATAAAAATGAATAAGAAGTGTAACTATATAAATATGTTGCTTATTTTGGAAATTGTGGAGGAGGCTCAAACAATGAAGTTGAAGCCTTGGCTCTTTTGTGGGGAATGAGACTCATGAGGAAACATGGAATTAATAGGTTAGTGGTTGAGGAGGTTTCTATGTTAATTATTAAAGTTGTTAAAGGGAGAAGGTCAGAGTAGCTGGGTGATCAAGGTGATAATTAAGGAAATTGTAAGTTGATGGAGGAATAGCACGAAATCTAGGTGGATCATATTTACCATGAAGTAATGGTGTAGTAGATGAGTTGGCTAAATTTGGACACAGTGACACAAAACTAGCTAAATGGGAGGACATCAACCTAATTCCATCATCATCTCAAGTGTTGATGGAATGTGAGTGTACTTATCACACCTCTATATGAATAATCACACCAAGTGCCACACCTTACACTTTTCGTATGGGTGGGAAGGCAAATGGGCTCAAATTTTATGTTTGGCAAAATTGTATGTGGATGCGCTTTTATGATCCCCTTGTTGTGAGTTATAATTATTAGTGCAAAAGGATAAATGTTGTGGATTTTTGTAGATAAAATAAACTGACAAAAAAAGATAATAACTTGACACTTTGTTCATACCCCACTCCAACTATAGCTGGCATCAATTGATTATGGAAGGAAAGAGACTATTAACACATGTCATGGAGAAAGGTTTTTTGGGCTTCAAGAAACCTTATGGCTTATGATGATTTTTTATTGCCTTTACATTTTCATCTTGAGTTTATTTTATTTAACTTACAGAGACTGCCTTACCTGAAACAACATGATGTCGAAAAATTCAAAAGAGTTAGTGGAAAAATCTAAAGAGTTGGTGGTTGAGTTGGGTGTTGGTATGGGCACCAGTGATCATATTGAACTTGTGGGAGTGGAATGTATTCACAAGAGTGAAGTGATGATTGTTTATCTATGGGAGGTTAGCTTGTTATCCTTTATGGAAGGATGAAAAAACATGAGGAGAACATCACGATGCAGTACTTCAACTTGAGGAATGACAGAAGAATGACCATCAATGGGATTTTTTTGAAATCACTAAAGATCTTATTGCTAGGGTCGGTGGGTTTCCCATGTGTGGAAAGGACTAGCGCAAACAAGCACACGTGAACAATGAAACCAACCTGTAGAAATTCTTCAAGTTTAATGAGTAACCAATTTGAATGCATGGTGATTTTTCTAGGGAGCATTTTCCTAAGCCCTAAGATGTTATTTGCTATGCTATTATGAGATATATTACCCTCAAGGATCAGTTCTAGATACTTTATTTCTACAATTTCCCCATCCTCAACCATTTCAAAAATCTGGATGAAATTTCCTTTCTATTCCTTTTGTTGAAGTCAAGTGAAGATAGTATTTTCAAGGCTAGGAGAATGAAGGTGAAGGGGAACTCTTTTATCTCATCCACCATGGTTTCATGAATAAATTGTATACCCATTACCTTGCCCAAAACCCATCGCTCCTAGTAAACATACTAGCTACTGCTACCCCACAAGTCTCTCTAGACCCTAACCCTAGCCCTAGCCATAAAAAAATCAAGAAAACCCCCAATCCTGAGGTTAAAATTAGTTCCATTGATTTTAACACAAACATAAGGATGAGAAAACAGAGTGTTCAAAGAACTAGCAAATTCCACTAATTATAGAAATTTAAATTTTTCCCCAAACAAGCTTTTAGCTTGGAGTCTGCTAAAAGTGACTTTAAACACCCTAAGAGGAAGAAACCCCACTAGGACCTTGGAAAGAAGTCTCTCTCCAGCCCACCCAACCCCTCCCACATTTTTGATACCCTTGAGGCTAACCCTTTCCTAGCTAGAAGTGGTGGTGAGGACATTACCTCCCCCATGAAAGGTATCCCTAAAATAGGGGGTAAAAAAGGGAAGCATAGCCATTACAAGATTACAAGTCTTAGCTAGATAGGTTGGGACATTCGATGAAGGATATGGTAGATAATAACACTAGCTTTAGCCAAAAATTTGAAACCCTAGAGGAGTTCTCTACTAAAGTGATGCATTCTACAGCCACCACCGTTTATTTTCTACAGTTGAGCAAGGATGAGAAGGACCTAGGCAAGGAGAGCAAGACTACCCACTCCTTATATGGCTTTCTAGCCAAGGACTCCATGAAGACTCTCCTAGACAAAAATTTCAGGGAGGAGGGGGTGGGTTTGGACAGGGATGGGCCTAAGGCAAAGGAAGTTGAGGAATCGAGAAAAAAAGGAGGGCAGTTAGCCGTGTTGTCTATTTTTCTTTCTATTGTTATGATATTGTTTACTCTGAACTTGATGCCCTATAGAGCTTTATGTTATTTGTATAAGTTTAATTGTTGGGCTGATAGTAGTAGCATTTTTCTTTAGTACTAGAATACTCTTCATTTATATCTGCTTGATTGCAGTAGGACTGATGTTGTTAGTGTTTTTCTAGATCATAAATTTGTTTTTTGAAGTATAAAACTAGTATCAGCTGATCTTTCAACCTTTTTATATACCAAGGTCAACCCCTCATCTTTTTTGGCTACTATCTAATAATTAAATATATATATATATATATATATATATATATATATATGTATATATATATATGTATATATATATGTATATATATATGTGTATATATATGTATATATATATGTATGTATATATATATGTATGTATATATATATGTATATATATATGTATATATATATATATATGTATATGTATGTATGTATGTATATATATATATATATATATATATATATATATATATATATATATATATATATATATATATATATATGTATATGTATATGTATATATATATGTATATGTATATATATATGTATATGTGTGTGTGTGTGTGTGTGTGTGTGTGTGTGTGTGTGTGTGTGTGTGTGTGTGTGTGTGTGTGTATACATATACACATATATATCTATATATATACAAAGCCAAGAGATATCAAGGCTTTAATTTTTAAATGTGAAACAATTTTTTTTATAGTAAATTAAAGCCTTGATATCTATAGCTAGTGGCATCCAAATAGATGAGTTCCAAGAATTAAATTTATAATTTATTATATAATATTATTTTATTTTATTATATAGTATTAGTCTCCATCAATTAAAATTTATTTTCATGTTATGAAAATTTTTATTTTATGGCTAGGGTGCAAAATGATATTTTTTTTAATATGTATTTGGTTTGGTGGTTAGGTTTATATTATAAATTTTTCTTAATATTCAATTGTGAAAATGGGTAGACTTCATTTACATTTTCATGTTCATGTTTTAATAAGATTTCGTTGACCATTAAAGTATAATATGGTAATTCTTTTAATGCTATATTTGGGTTGATGGAAATTTTTAGGTTATCATTTGGCTTATTTCTCAATTATAAAAAGAAAAGAAAATAATAAATGTGGGATGATAGGATGATGGAATGATTATAAGTGAGCTACTGAAAATTAAAGAACATCAATCATGATAGTGATACCACCCATTTAGTACCTATGCAAGTAGGGGAGGGAGGCCCATAGGTAGGGTTCTATGCAGAGTGGTGAGTGCATGCAGAGGGCCCAATTGGGGTCAAGTTCCCCTAAGTTGGGAAAGGTCTAGTTTAGTGCTAGGCCCCTTGTCTTAGAATTACAAGGTTGAATAGTGGGCAAGAGAAAAGTGGGGCAACTAGAATGAATAAAAAAGATAACTAGGAGAGGGAACAAAAGAAACACAAGGGTCAGGAACAAACAAACACAATGATTAAGAGCAAGGGCTCTACTATTGATGGAGAATTCAAATGGGTCTAGAATTGGATCTCAATCTCAAGAAACTAAATCTGCTCATCCTCAAATTATCTGATTTCTCCATAATTAGTGGCATTGGTACACATATCTTTATATATGTATCTTGTGGGTTGTAGGTGGGTGAGAGCTAGCCATGGAATTGAGAGGGAAATGGACCTACCATGGAAAAGGACTCCAAGTCCCCTTGGTAATAATAGGGAAACTATCCTAACTGCAATGCCCTTTACCCTATTCCCTTGATAATAGTTGGGCCTATCTATTCCTTCTCATAAGCTAGATATTAAGACTCCCTCTATCTAGTAGTATGGATCCCTATCCCCTTGCCTTGGCCTTGGCAATAAGAAGGGGTAGGTAGCTTCACTACCTATCATATCCCTTGCTTCAATATAAGAAGATACCATAGCAGAACCATAGTGCCTATGCCAGGTGACTATTCTATGGCCCCTCCTAGTGAAAGTATATTTTCCTCTATAAATAATTCAAAGTTGATTATTGTATGGCAGGCGATGGTATATAATGAATCTACATGTAGAGTGAATCTATTCCATTCCTCTCTTTTGATTGTTCATTGATTTTGACTATCCTATCCTTCCTCTATAGTTTGCATTGGGCCCTCTTCACTTTTGGGTTATGAGTCCCATCACTTCTCAGAGGAAAGCTAGGTTTGCATGCATTCATAGCTGCCCAGGTGCTAATGTTTATGTTTAGTGGTGGTGTCAATGTTGCACTCCCCCCATCCACATCCTTATCCTTATAATTATTACGGTAGGGTAGGGGAGGGTAGGGTAGGGTAGGATAAGGTAGGCCCCACCTTTAGGTGCCCTTTAGAATAGTAGGGAAGAACCTTTAGAATGAATGGAAAAACTCGATACATACGAGGACCCAATTGTCAATTCTCTAGCCAACATTCTATACATAACATAAGAGAAAATAATAGTTGGGGCATGTGTATGTAGGGTTGGAATTATAGTATAGTGGTGTAGGGGGGTGCCTCTGCTAGTCATGGGTAGGAAGGAAGAAAGGCTTAAATTTGAATACATGAATAGAAAAGCATAGAGAAGAACCATTACTATCAAAATAATGTATGTAGCTAAAGAAGCATTGAATAGCTAGCTAACTAAAGGGTTAGTATGGGCACTCTACCTTTCATAGCCAATTCTTTCCAGGCTCTCTCAATTCTATTAAGGTGCCCTTTGATTTTTATTTCAACACCTTCTACATCTTATTTTCATAAAAAATTAATAATATTATATTAGGGACTCTTAATGGATTTAGTCTAGCACTAATGCTAAGGCTAATAGTTCATTATGAGAGTTAGGCTTTATATGTTTATCTATATGATTAAATTTTATTTTGTGTTGTAATTTCTTTTTTTTTTGGTTTTATTAGAATTTTTATTCAATGGAGTTTAGGTTTTTGATATGTTTAACTTTTAGTTAAGTCTTGAGAAACGTTCCATTTTAGTACTTAATGGAAATGGATTTGTGCATAAAAGTGAATTGGATTCAATTTGTTTCAAATATATGGTTAATATTAAGCTTATGTTAATGTATATATTTTCCATGTTAAGGTTAGCATTATGTTTGAATTGAATGCATGGATTGAATAAGACAACCATAGTACCTATCATATAGTCTCATCATCTATTGCCCGTTATTTACCCTCTAACTCCACCTTATGTGTTTAACCCTCTCCCCATTTTCTCACTCCTTCTCACATCTTCCTCACCTACTCTCACCATGTATTCCTCCAACCCTCTATCCCTACCCCATGTCTTCCACACATGCTCTCTCGCATTGCCTTTAGTTTATTTCTATTTGACTTGAGTTTTAGTGTTCAATTAAATTTGCATGTGATTTTTAATATAGTTTACTATTTGTAAAATTATTTTATTGTGTATGAGATAAAGGGTAAGTTAGTTTAGTGTAAAGTTAATGCTAACATAAAAGTTAAATATGGATTAATTCAATGTTAAGATTATACTTAACTTTTGTTCATTTCTTTAAAAAATGTTTAAATTGGCTGTGTGATAAAGGATATGTAAGTTTAGTGTAAAGTCAATGTTAACATAAGAGTTCAATTTGGCTTAATTTGATGTTAGGATTATAGTTTAAATTTGTTTAATTTTTAAATATCTTTAAGGTTTCAATTTATTTAAGGGTTATAATTCACTAAGATTCTTAATATATATGTGGATGTGTACATTGAAACTTAATATGCACTATACATACATATATATAATATGTTTATATGTATGTGTGTGTGCATGTATGCATATATGTGCATTTATACATCTCTCTCTCTCTCTCTCTCTCTCTCTCTCTCTCTCTCTCTCTCTCTCTCTCTCTCTCTCTCTCTCTCTCTCTCTCTCTCTCTCTCTCTCTCTCTCTCACACACACACACACACACACACACAGAGGTTATGTTTTCAACATAGTATCTAGTATTCAGTTAAATTTAGTATTAAGTTTCATATTAAATATTATTAGGAATAATATCTAAAAATTATAACTATACAATAATTTAAAATAATATACTTAATATTACTCTTGTATTAAATATTTAAAAATAACTTATATTAAATAATAATATTTTATCTATTGTTCAAGGGCTAAACAATTTTGGACTTAATATTTATTATTTTTATTCAAAATTTAAAATTTACTTACTATATCTATTTCTCTTTAATAATATTTCATTTCAAAAAAATTAAAATATATATAATCATAGATATGAGTCAATATATGGTATTATTTTAATGATACAAAGTGATAAACTTTTTTTAAACATAATGAGATTAAATCAATACATAAATATATAAATAAAACTAAAGTGTAGAGATGATTATGTTACCAAAAAAACATTTCTAGTTAAACATAATGAATTGAAACAAATGAAATAATAAATTGCACAAATAGTATAAATGTTTATAAAAGTTTATATAATGTAAATAAAATTTGTATGTATGAATAACAACATATCTTTTACCAATAAAAATTAATTAGGCTGATGTAAAGACCTTAGAAAATAATCACTGATGAGATTAGTATTGTGACTTTCATTTTCTTCATGATCAACTTTGACCTCTTCCAAAACATCTAGAAAAATAACATTCTATTAAAGGTCTCCCTTACTTTTTGTACAATAATTATCATTCTCAAAATTTCATTATCCTCAACAAAATCATTTCTTGATGCTACATTTTCAAAATGCAAAAGCAATTTATAATAACACCCCAATGCCGATTTTTCACATTTATCAATAATTGTCAAGGGGATCAATCAGGGTTCACTAAGGCAACTGGACTTTGCACAATGATTCTAGAATCATTGTTAGAGTGATCCATTATATTAATATTACCTCCTGTAAAAAACACTAAAAAAAGAGAGAAAATTAAAATTTATTAGATGTAATTGATCATTTATGGTGGCTATGAAAAATATAGAGCGTGTATACAATAGAAAATCTAATTTACAATAATGGAAAATGCTAAAACCTATATTGAGAAACTAATATACCTATTTCCAAAAATCATGCATAGAAAATAGTATTATTCATTTCTAATCTAAAAAAAAGAAACACAATATAGAACTATAATATATCAATATTGCGAACAATAGGCATTATAGAGTTTCTATGGTAATTTAAAAGTATAAATATGTTTCATACAAAAATCTTAGAGATTTTATTCTAAATTATAAATTAGTGAAATGTGTTAATTAAGTATGTAATATTAAATAATTAAATAAACAAATTCCTACTAGTGCTCATTTGAATGGAGTTACTCTATTGTATTGAAATTTTATTATTATTTAATAAATATAATCAAGGCCTAGACTATTTACTGATCTAAAAACTAAAATTAGATTAAAAAAATAAAAAAACATTGTATGTTCTAATATGAGTTACAACATAAGTAAATGCAAATATGAATGAAAAAATGTTTTTTCCATTTGAAATTACTTGATTGAACATTGAAATCATCATGGATTTATTTTAAATACTATATTTAAATTAATTAAATGGTACCAAGAATCAATCATCTAAATCTAAATAACTACATTCCTTACAATGAATCATGTTTCATTGAAGTAGTTCATCAGCATCAATCAGGATCCAACACATCAAAACAATATAATTGCTCAAAGATTCTTTGTCTCATATATGAAGTGCCTCTATGTGAATGTCTCAATATAGAATATTCACAAATTGATTGCATCCATGTCGGTATATCTTATGTTACAATTTTTTTAATTCTTTCATGAAATGAATAATTTAAAAAAATAGCCTAAGGCTCCCATCTTTCAACCACATGGAGATTCCAAGGTGTATCCATTAATCCAAAAAATTGTATATAAAAAATTTGGCTATGATAGTGAAAATTCTCAATACCCTAAGTACTAACCTGTGGAGCTTGAAACATTATTTTCAACCACTGAGAACCATTTTCATCTAAATCTGTAGGGTAAGGAGATTGTTCTAAATAGATCTCTAAAGGAACAAAATATAATTTGGTGGATCATACTCCTCACAACAAACCCACTCATCAAAAATAGGATATCTATAGAAATAGTTGAAATTTCAAAGAGCTAAGAGGATGAAACCTTAGTAAACCTGCTTCCAAGAGATTTATTTTTTAAGATAAATATTTTTTCCTTCCTTCACTATGAATTCGTCTTAGATCAACATGCTCATACAAATTATTAGTTCTAATTGTCCTTTGCCTTAATATTTTTTTCATAGAATGAAAGGAAAGAAATGAAAACATAACTGCAAAAAAGAGAACAAAATCTTTGAAATAAAAAAAATTATTAAAAACCTAAAATATTACTTGTGTAGTGCAATAATTTAACAAAGATAATTCAAAATGTGTTGCTTTGTAAAACATTATAATTTGCAATTTAATTGGTGTCAATATCAAATAATGATAAATTCATTTTTTTTCCTATTCTTTGAAGAAAAGCAACATGTATAATCTTCCAATAAATGATTCGTATTGCATTTTCATTAAATGCCTATTTACAAATGATCTTTCAATTGTAATAAAATAAAATAAAAAAGTACTTATTACAGTCAAAGTTAATTTTTTAAATGACAAATGTTTTATAACATATTTTCTATTTCTCTAAGCTTTATTTCTTCCATTTTTCTTTTTTCAAGTTGTTTGCCCTTTGTCATTTTCTCATAGCAATCATAAGAAAATGGTGGCATTATCCTCAATCCCTGTAATGACTTTACACAAGATATTGCAACAAATGTCATTTATGCTCTCTCTATTGGACCTTTATCAATTGTTTATTTTTCAAGTTTTAAACCCTAATATTTTTGTATTGTCAATGCCCAAGCCAATCACAATGGTAATTGAGTTGTGCAGCCTCTTTGTATAGGATATATCAAAACTATTTTTTGATTTAGTTCATTGAAAGTGAATCTGGAGTAGGTGTCACATTTCACCATTACATACAAGGGTGATTCTAGTGGCATGGTTCCTAGCTTGTACACAATTTCATGAATGAAACCTAGAGCACCATTTACAAGTCTTGCTTCTATCCTAAATTGGAAGTCAACATTACTCTTGCATTCTTTGAGATCAACAATTCCATATCTAGTTCATCCATAGAATTTTCATCTACTCTAGTAATATTTGATACTTTAGTTGCAATAATGTGTGCAATAGGTTGTCTAAGAAAATGTAATGTATTCTTCTATTATGAATGTGAACATTATCGTTCAGCGAAAATAAATGAAGATTTTTATCAAAATCATCATTTATCTCTGGAATTATATTACTCCGTATTCTCAAAATTAATAAATTCCAATCTACAATTGTCAGATTTGCATCTCTAAGATTAATGAGTAACTTGTGAAACTTTTGTTGTTCCAGGTCTTCTCCATCTTGCCTAAAAATATTTTCTATTGTAATCACCTTTATGAATTATTCCCATAGTATCTTTTCTCATGTAAAACTTGCATATGGTACATTGTCTTTTATTGGAGGTAGTTGTCTAAGGTCTCCAACTAAAATGATTGATATTCCTACAAAAAATAACAAACATTTATCAATTCATTAGATTTTCAATATTATATTTTCATATACCATAATAATATTAATCAAGATTTAACAAATAAAAATAAAATAAAATAAATGAACAACTCCAAAGTTGAGAATAGATTTATGAGGAAATGCCTGATGAAGGGTTGAATCTATATTCTCAAGTGGCTTCTCCTGATAAATCTTATTTCATCCATCAAAATGTATTTAACATGAATTATTTCCTCTTGAAAACTTGCCAAACATGTTCCTTCTAGTTGCATAATATATGTAACTAAAATTTTCAACTTTGTATGTATTGCTGATCCACCAATGTTAAATGTTGCTACTCAGGTTAGTGCAAGAGGTCGTAGAGGGGAGTGATTTGACATTGCATCTTGTTTTAGATATTTGTTGATTCCACCAATCAAATATGACTTTCCTATACCTAGAGTTCCTTGAACAATCATATACAATGGATCTACATTCTCACCATCTTGATAGTGTGTCAGAATGATCTCAAGTGTCTTTTTTAGCCTCTCACTAAATTTTTTTGTATCGATATGTTGTTCAATCACAAAATCTGAAATACATTTCTTTCTTCATCTGACCTATATGTATTTGACCAATTATATTGCCTATCTATACCCCTTTGTCCCAACATATTAATTTATGAAAGTTGCATTGCTTGTCCATGATACAACCATGAAATTACTTTCCATTCATGTTCTATAATATTAACCTAACCAATACTGTCTTCATTTTCTAAGTCACTAAAAATTTTGGTATCCTTTGATTCCATTACTCATTTGACATGCCACGCAATATAGTTAAATGAATCCCAATTTGAAATTATAGTTTTACTATATTCAATAAGGAATAAGGAATTACCCATGCCCCTCTCTCGATTGAATAAGGAATTACCCCCAAGTACACCAATATAGTAACACTATGGAGTAAAATGAGCAGTTTCATTGAGGAGCCACTGCTACATGCGTGGGAAGCATTTTTTTTTTTAAAGGGTGATTGAAAGCCATAAGTTAAGTGGCTTTGCAGGTCTTTCTACTCCCCCCATCTCCTTTTGCATACAAAAAATAGAAAAAAATTACCTGCAGCGGCCAAATGCAAGGGGCATTGCTGTGTAACATTTTAAGTGCTTTCGGTTATCCCACATGTGTTTAGAGTGGAGATATTGCGATGTATTAATATCTTGAGCCTCATTTTATGAGAGTGTGGTTTTTTGAGGGGGCTTAAGCTCTATGTTTTAAAAAGCAAGTAGTCTCATGAGCAAAATATAATTGTGCTATGGGATTATTCATAATCTTCTCCTAAAAAGTAGAAGCCCCTCAAATTTAGAAAGTGTGTGAAATGGTTTTTTCCACTTGCCAATAATCTAAATTTTAGTTTTTTAATTAAAATGTAGTTTTAGAGGAAATTTTAAATTTCAGCTTATTTTCACTGCACATCTTCCTTAAATTCCGGAGCTAAAATACTAAGTATCATAAAACATGGGACCGCTACCTTTAAAATATTTCCTAAAAAGTAGCAAGAAACTTCTACCATATTTTGTAGGAAGCCCCTTTCCATGGGACCCTAGCCTAAGTCTCTAAAAGAGAATGTGACTTTTGGAGGCCACAAGTGCTTGCGTGGGGCACCTGCCCATGGATGGTGGTAGTTAGCAATATAAAGATGACATACCCAAAATTTTGAATGAATCCGCAAGTGGGAAAAGTAGTTGAAATGATGACATCATTGAGGACACATGGTGTGCAGGTGCTTATTCATGAGGTTAACCATACAGTTGAAATAATGACATCATCAAGGACACCTAGCATGCAGATGCTCATTCACAAGGTTAACCGTATGGTTAGGGCTAACCACGACAACGAAGTGACACAGTTAGTTAACCACTGGGTGCAAGGTCATGACATAAAGTGTTAGGACCAAAAAGATGCTCTAACCGTGTGAAAAGTTTCATTTTGCATCATCATAGTGCTTAACCACAATTAAAGCAAAAGGGTTCTGATGGTGTGAAGCATGGTTAGTCACCCAGTCGCAAGGGTTAAAGTGGACTTAAGGGTTAAGCTTGTGAACTCATGAAGAGTTGACAAGTGGTAGGATTCCCAACAAGGCAACAGTGAGGTGGAAATGATAGAGTGAGCCAACCAATTAGGTGATAGCACATGACACCTACGTGGCAATCAACTAGGGTTTGACCCATATTCAAAAAATGGCAAAAATGTGAAATTATAAAAATTTCTTATTTTTTATTGTTTTCCTTTCAAAATTTGAATATGCAATTAATGAGTAAAGAATTTTTTTTTTGATTTTATAAATTTTCTATAGTTTTGCCTATATGAAAAATTAAAATTTTCATTTTAATGCCCTATTCAATGAGTTGGGGCCTGGAACTTCAAATGCATGTCAAAGGGGCATTTTTTTATCCAAAATGCATAGTGTAGTATACCATTGGAATTCGCAGAAGATGAGCTATCCAGATATGTAGTCAGAAAATGCACAAGTATTCATCGATGATAGTTATAAGTAGATTTGTAAAATGGGGGGCTTTCTCAGCAGAATGAGCAATTTTCATGATTGAATTTCAAATTCAGTTAGAATGCAGACATTGGAGTTTGTTGGCTCCAAATTTGGGGGGAAATGATTCTGAGAACTTCTTTTTGCCTTTAAAAGTCATCTGGTGGGTGTTTTCGGCCCTAGTTTAATATCAGATCTGGTATCTTCTTGCAAATCAGTTACATGTTCCATCATTCTAGAGATATTTTAAAGTGTTCTTGAGCAGCAAGGATAAGATCTAATATTTAGTTGTAAAAAGAAGGTAGAGAGATGTTTTTCATCAACAAATGGAAGTTTTTCAAGTGGACAAATGACAGCATCTGATCTGATCCAGTAATTCTTCCTATCTTTATATTATTTTCTCTTTTCTTTATTTAGGGTTGGTTCCAATCTTTTGGAAAGTTTCTAGAGCTACGATTCAACCATTCTTCAACATTTCTCCCATGTAATGAATAATAGTTAATGGGAATATAGTGATAGTCCTAGTCTATTAAGTTGTTTTATGAGTCTTTTCATGCATCTTATTGTATTTTTTTCAAGGGAATAAATAAAAGTTCAACAACAAGTTTATCTTTTGTCTGAATCTTATCTCATATTTGTGATGTTTGTAATCTTTTGTGTTTTGTGAACAAAGAACATAAAACTCAATTGCATCATGTTTTGGGTTATATGTGTCGATATATTTTTCTTGTGTTTCAAGGAGTCATGTAAATGCTTAGTTTATCATCACAAGGTTGTAGATTTCATTAAGATATAGGTCAAGTGTGAGGTTTAGAATTGATGCAAATGTCTAATTCACGAGGTGAATAGATAGATCAGGAAGTCTTGATGTATGAGATATATTAATGATTTCCAAGGATGTGTGTTAGTCATTTGTGGAATTGCCAAATAGATAAGGCATTGATCAGCTATAGGATCAATGTGCATTATTGTTCATGTCTTGGTTATGCTTAAATCAATATTATAATCAAAATCCATTTTCCTTTTTGTTGAAGAGATGAAAAGAGTTACCCTCGCTTAACTTATCAAGCTCATAGGTCATGTCATTAGCTATTTCATGTCTATGTTGTCTACATAAGCATAGAAGATTTAGGGGTATTATCTGCTTTATAAGATTTAGTTGTATGCTTTGATACTAGTACCATATGAAGAATATGAGGTTCACCCACTTGGGTCTTGTAGAGCCTAAAGAAGAAGAATTATTATATATTCTTATAGTTGGCCACAATGCTTGAATAGGTATGTTGTAGATGGAAATTAGTTGCCTCTAGATGTATTTTGTTCTCATCATTTTGTTTTTGAAACATGACATTTTAAAACACCAACACCTTCGAATTTCCATTTTTATATCATTCATTTGTTCTTGTCATCCTTTCTATATGCCCTTTGATAATTGCTTATGTATTCTCTTCCCTCTATTGGAGACTCTATATTTATATTTTAAGTACAATTGTGTTGGTTAATTTCTATTTGAGGTGTTTTTTGTTGTTGTCGAATTATTCTTGGGCCTCTTTTGCTCACATTTCCATATACTCAATTTTTATTATTCATTCTACAATAGTAATATCTTCTCTTTCTTTATCAATTCTTTTTCTAGGGTATAGGCTTTGAATTTCTCTTTCAGTTTCAATATTTTTCTCTTTTTCTCTCCTTTTACACTCTCCTTCAGATTCCCTTATACATTTAAATTTGTGTTTAGGAGAATGAGAGTTATGACTTATTATTTGCAAATGATTCCTATTTTCTTCTTCAATGGAAACCAATTGGTGTTGACAGATATTACTAGACATAGTATCTATATTTCCTTGAACTCTGATTATATCATGTAATTCTTCATGCAGTCTTGGTATTTGTCTTCTAGCATATCTTTCCCTGTCTTGTTCATTATGAATGAGATGTCAATTTTTCCTTTCTATAGCACTCATTTGTTCTTGCTTTCTTCATTTATACTCTTTTTTGCATTGTCTTCATTCTTCATTAGTTTGAAATTTTAAAGTTCCATGTGCTATTTCTATGAACATCAAATAATTAAGTGAGAATATTTCTAATATAAAAGTAAATAAAGTGATATTTAATATAGATTATTAAAAAAATATTCAAATACTATTTGATAAGTGTAGGCAAATTTGGAACTTAGAAATTATCAACAACAAGTATTATGAAATAAGAACATAAAATATAATTTGATATCAAAATGTACTTTAAAAGATAGCTACTAAGTCTTCTAACCCTTGTGTTTTATAAATAAAGTGTTAAGTTAGTATTATATTACTCATGTAATTAACAAATAACACTAATTTATTAACACAATTAATTTCATTGAACCAAAAAAAAAAGATCAGCATATAAAATTTGACATACAAATCTTGGTTCATTTATTTATGTGAGATACAAAAATAATTGTTTCTTAAAAAGAAAAGAAATCATTACATTATTAAAGACATGTTTTGAATGAAATGTATTACATAAAAAATCTTTTGAAGATAGTGTATATGAACAATGTGCTTCTGTCAAAGCCATTTAAAAATTGTCCATAAAGAAATAAAAAAGTTATTACACCGTCATGTCTATTTAATTTTAGAAAAAATTCTAAACAAAGACAACCTCTATGAATTTTGTGTAGTTTTTGTTTTTTTTTTATCTGTGAATTTTGTGTAGTTTTAGCCTCATATGTCTTGATGACTTTCCTGAATTCATCTTCTTCTAGTCCTAGCTAATAATTCATCTTCACCTATATAAATGCAATAGCTACTCTCATTTTTTTTTCTTGATTCATCTATTTGTATATGGCCTTTTTGAAATTGAAGGATAGTAAACTTTTTTCCATAAAATAATCAATATCCTCTTTACATCACAACTTTTGAATTGGGTTTGAAAATTTTTGAAGAATATTGTTTTTGGATCAAACACCCAATGGACATTCCCAAAAAGGATACCTCAAATCTTCTCCAAACTTCTAAATCAATGATAAATAAATTTTTGGCATATCCTTAAAATCATCCATTTTCTTTTTACATGTTAAAAGTATCATTTTTCTCATTTTAATTGTTGTTAGCCACTCTAAAAGATTTTCTTTTTTGTGTAAAATACCCAATTCTTCGAGTTAAACATGAGAGGATCTTGTCATTGCTCTTAAAATTGGAATATTTTGTGTACAAATCAATGAAACTTTTCTAATTGTTTCATCATCATCCACCCTAGGATTTTCCAAGTCTATAATATTTTTATAACCCTCTAGCCCCATATTTATGGACTGACTACCAAAGTAGTGAAGTTCATTTTTCCATTCTATAAATACTAAACATATCACTTCTGTATCCAGATTTCGAGGAAATGACAAGGAATGTGAAGGAGAAGGGATAGTGCAATGGAAAACTTCAACTAAGTTATAACTTGGAGATCATTCAGGCCAAATTTTGGGATGAAATTTAGAAGTTTAATGTATAAAAGGTGTTCCATGAGATGTGGATTCTTATAATAATTTCATGGTAACACATTCTTCCCCTAATATTTTCCTTTTCAATGGAACTACACCATCACTATCATGTGAAAATGTATCTTTTGCATAAACTAGATAAACCTCTTTTACTTTTCTTGGAGTGATATTTTTTTTGTCATTAGTCATGATTAAATCAACTATATTAGAGCCCTCTATAATCTATGGTGTAATTTGATAGCTTGGAAGAGGTGTTGAATTTAAAGGATATGGTCTTTGTAACGATTTCATGGACACAAGAATAACACACATAGTCCGATTTTCAATTGATATGTACTCAATAATGTACCAATTAAATCTTGGGATATATTTTCTATAGGTAATAGCAGATTTAATCAATTCCCATACTCAATAATGTATTCATCTAAATTCTTAAATTTGTATTTTCTCATTAGATCAATGCTTAACCTATGGTTTTCTTGAGTCCAAATTTATGAATCACTCTGACAGTTTACCCAGTGGTCTTCTAAACATGGAAAATAATTAGAATTGTCCCTCTAATGATATACTGAACATACCTACTAGATCAAAATTGCATCTTCCATTTCCAAATTTATAGATACGAAAGTGGAGAGATCTTTGTCTATTGTTTATGCAACATTTTTATAAAATATATAAAAAATGCAGAGAAATATACACATGTCTAACCACCAATTGTGATTGGAAATTCAAAAAAAAAAACTAAAATTTCACCATTTTTTTTATGACATCCAAAATCTATCTTCACAATTCAAGCAAGATTCTATCAAAAGGATACCTTGGTAATTGCAATGGAATACCATGATAACCAAGAACTCTTAGGTGTGAAAAAGTTTGAATTTAAAATATTAATTTCCAAACTTTATAATTTCATTGCATTCTTTAGTTGATATCCTTTTGCCAACATCAGTTTCTAGCCTTCTTACTATGCACTACAAGAATGCATCATTGAGTTTGCAAAAATGTCTTTAACTTTCTATGAGTTCTATTTGTGGAAAACACTCATACACCCTTGGATTTCTACCACTAATATGTCCAACCCTTGTGAGACCTAGGTATTTCCCCTACAAATCCAATATGTACACCAAATAGGATGTCATATAGAATTTCTTAGTTGATAAAACACTAACTAACTGCTTGTTTAAGTTATCACTGATTATTGTAGCCCAATCTTTTTTTCTTTTATCATTGTCATGATAAATATAAACATCCATGGTTCAAAAAATAATTCCTTTTTATTTCCATGAACCCTATGCATGAGAGTGATGTAATCTTTTTCCTCATCTCTAAACTCATATTTGTGTTGCCCTCTTTCCATCTTCTTAACATTGATTATTTGTTGAAGTATCAATTTTTCATTAACAAAGAATTTTTTTTTTTTTGTTCATATAATACTCATTACCAATGTACAAATCCATGCTCTCATATTTATAATATTCTTCTATGTAGAGTGCTTTTCATATCATCATAGGGCTACTATCCAAAATGGTTTCTCCCTCTAGATTAAAGATCTTTCTTTTCTCTTCATCATAACATTGTGCACACTACAGAACCAAAGCCACCGATTGCATAGTAGTAGGGAATATTGTTTCTTTAACCAAACTATAAGTTGCAATGCCTTGTAAAAAATTGATGTTTGACCCCCCTTGCTTATTCTTTCAACAAATTCTAATATGTTAACATGACCTAAGTCAGTATCCCCTATCTCTTCAAACTTAGAAGAAAATTTAAAGATTTAGAAATTCTTTAGTTACACTTGAACTTCATTGTTGATGATATTACTTTTCCCTAGAGAAAATAGAAAATGTTGGATGTATAAAACCAAAAATTACTAAAATGACAAATCAAACTAAAATTTAGAAACAAAAATATATTTTCACTATATTCAAACTTTTAACGTTCATATGAATTTTATTTTACTATTAATTTTACTCACTTATCACTATCAAAGTAAAAAAATATTTGTGGCATAAATATCAATGAATGTATCAATGGGTTGTAGATTCTCTTAACAAGAATATTGATTTACATATATCAACAAATATACTCATATTACATGTTTTGAAACATCTATATTTAATTATGTAAATATTCTAAAATATTTCTAATTAAATTAGAGAACTCTTAGTCAAGGAGAAAAAAATGAATATATTGACATTAATAAAAATTTATAATTTTTTCTCGAAAAAAATTAAATTAAATAATGAACTCTAAGATTTTCAATAAAATATAATTATTAATTTTTGAATAATATACAATACCTGAAGGTACAAGTAACAATGATAATATATCTAGCATCTAAAAAAGAACTGAGAGCACCTATTTGAGGACACGTCAAATGATTAAAATTTAGTTGTACTAAAACTTTTTTATATTTGAACTATAATATATTTGTATTGTCTATTTTAATTATGCAATATTATATGTCGAATTTATTTAAAAATAGTTTAAAGTAAATAAAGACCTAAAATTGTTCTAAAAAAGAGTATGCTTTTATTCTAAAAAGATAGATGCATCTAAGCATAATCATAACTTAAAAATAATTATAGCAAAATAGAAAGATATTTAAAAATAAATAAATAAATTATTCATTTTTTCAAAATGTATTAAAGGCTTGATAACATACCTGTATTTTTTGTAAGTCAAAATACTTAGTTAAAAGAGTCCAAATCTAAGACGAGGAGTACAAATCTATAAAACATCACTAAGAACAAGAGAATGATTAATAAATTTCATAAATGAATTTCACCACCATAACAATTTATATCTTTATATTTAGGAGTTTATATTTTTAAACTAAAATGCATTGCAAAATTCGTGAACCCCTAACCTTATGGTGATCAACCTTTCAAAATCCCCTCCCTCTAATTCTTTTTAGACTATCCTATTTCATTCCCTCCAAAAAATATGAATGTGGTTTGTCATACTAATTTAATAAGGCTATTGTCAATCTAAATTTTCAAAAAAACTACTACTTCGTGTATAAAAGGTCTAGCATTGATGATCAATTCCTTGTCATCCTCAAGCCCTAATTATATAACTTGACACATGATTTTTGTGATTGAACCAAACGTAGGAAATTTGACATACGAATCTTATTTTATTTATTTATGTGAGATAGAAAAATATTATTTTGTAAATGATAATTAATAAAATATTTTTACTTCATTATTAGAGAGATGGCATCTGATGATTTAAGAGAAATATGAAAATTTTATGTAATGTAAGATTTAGGTGTAAAAAACTTTCACAATTCCTATTATAATTCTATAAAAATTTAGTTAGATAATAGTAAATCTAATATAGACCATACTTACTTTGTAAATAAAAATTAAAAGTGATTAACTCTTAACAAGTTCAAAAGAAAACTTAAGAATAAAATGATATTTATAATGAAGATAAACAACATATGATATCTCTCAATATTATCATATCATGATGAGACTTTTTCTTGATGTTTTATAAATCTTATCTTAGAATTATTATTCTTTAATTAAATAATGATAGATTCACTCAAGAACAACAATAAATTATAGAATTATAAAATATCTTGAAAAAAAGAAATTATATCAAACACACACGCACGCATGCACGCGCGCACACACACACACACACACACACACACACACACACACACACACACACACACACACACACACACACACATATAATGTGAAGAAAAAATTAATAGTACTTATTACAAATCATTGAACTGTACAATAGGAGGAGATTCTCTACCTATGTAGTCAATAGATATATAACCATTTTTCAAAGCCCAAATAGATCATTGGATAAAATATTAGATTTTATTTTAGAATAAGGCTTTATTGGCATAACAATGGTGATTTGTATCAACCTAAAATAACTTGGAAGTTTAGATTATATAATCTTGTTCATGCTCCAAAGCATGAAAAAAATGTTAACCTCAATAGAGAAATAATACCAATTTTCTAATAAGTAAAAACTATAGGCTCAATATCACCAAAGAGTTTTGAATTAACTTGATATTAAAACATCATAATTCCCATGAGAAAGAAAGATGAATAAATACTAATTCAGAATGAACTCCTAAAATAAAAATCATTGATCATTGTTGTTAATCTCATGTCAAGATATATTGTCAATTATTGTCAAAACACTTAGTCATAATGAAATATAGTAGTAACTAAGCTACCAATTGGCAATGTCAACCAAGGTGTCAATTTCCATTGAGTTGTAGTGTCAACCAAGTTGATAGTATCCATTGAGCTCCAATGCAAATTGAGTTGAGAAGAGTATTCTTGTTCCAGTATAATGATAAATCTAAAAAATCAATGTGAACTGAGTCAACAGTGTCTGCTAAGTGAATAGTATAACCTAAGCATCTAGTATCACCCAACTGCTAGAGTTAACCAAGGTGATAGTGTTGTCCAAGTATCCTTAGCATCACCTGAGTAAGCCATTGGACCCAAGTTACATTATTGAGCCATCTTGGTAATTATTCTTGGAATTTTTTATGTTATAGCTAACCTATGAAGGAAATATTTTGATGGATATAAGTATGAAGAAATTTTTTTATCCAAACATGATAAGTAAGGATTGTAATTGAAGAATATGGAAGAGTAGATTGTTTGAAGGATACAAGCATTCCAAGCAAAGGAAGAGGCTCATCCATCACAATTGGGTAATTAGTTTACTTCAAATGATCTTCATCAACAATTATAATTGTACATCAGAGATCAATCTATGGATTCATCCTAACAGGTGCATTAGTCCCAAATCCTTTAATCAGGTGGACCTAATAGTCCTTTGTAGAAACTCCTAATAGAGTACATACTTGATTGTATTGTATAAATCCTTTCACAAGGTGGATCTAATAGTCCTTATTACTCTTAACTAAGTAAGATCACTAGAATTTATCATTTGTAAGCCTTAATAGACCAACTTTATAACTACAGTAGTGAAGCATTATGGGTATCATCCCCACCCTAGCTTTACCTCATGCTTGAAGGATTTCTAGGTTACCAAATATTGTGTTATGGTGTTGTTACTTTACTACTTTATGTTTCTTTCATGCAAGTATATTAGACAACTTAACGAAGTGGGTTAATGAGAAGAAATATAAGTAGTTTATGATTCATCCCTCCCCCCGCTCACCTAGCTTGTAGTGCATTTCCAACAATTGATATTAAAGAAAGGTTCTCTTATCAGAGTTTTAGAAGCTTGAGAGAAAATATTAAAGACAATGTAAGTATACAAGATAGAGAAAGCCCTTGAAAATGAAAAGTTGGATGTATATGTTGCCATGGAATAAATCAAGAAATTGAAGTATCTACTCTCTCAATCCTTGAAAAGAAGAAAAGAATTGGTAGAAAAGATGAATGGAAATCTATACATAGAAGAAATAATTGAAGATATTTGTGAGGAGAGAAGATTAGATGAAGTAGATGCAACTATAGAAGATCTACTTGAAATAAACCTTATTCTACAAAAAAAAGTCAAAAAATTCAACAGAAAACAAGAGATTCATTCAGTCTAGATATGTGAAGTCATGGAAAAGAAGAACCAAGCTGAAAATGACTATGGAAGAAGAAGATAAAAGATTTTTGAACACCAAGATAGAAGAAAATGATAATGAAATCCACTAGCTCTCACTACATTAGGCAAATATGGAAAATCAGTTGAATAATGAAAATCAAGAAGTCATCAATCTAAAGATAGAAAATGAAAGACTCGTGAATGATTTTGGAGAATAAAGATTAACTAATGAAAGAATGATGAGATCACAAAAAAACATGGATTAGTTAGCTAAACTATCTCAACATAGACACAAAGGGAAAGTAGGATTGGGTTACACTGAACAAGGAGAATCATCATAGTAAGAAGCTCAAAACAATAAAAGACCTACATGAAATCATTGTGCAAAGGTATAACATACATCAAAAAAATGATGGAGAAATGGAAAGTAAAAATTTAATGGAAAATGTTACAGTTGCAAGAAACCCAGACACAGAGAAAGTGAATGCACATAGAAAACTAAGTTTCAAGGAAAATGTTTTACATGCAACAAACAAGGTCATAAATATTTAGATAGTAGAACCAAGAAATTGAATCCTACTGAACAACTTGATAAAGCAATCTTTGATTGGGAATACAACACTTGGTACAAATGTTATATATGTGGAGATTTTGCACACATAGGAGATAATTGCATGAGGACTCATCTCAGAAAGAGAAATCCTACCAAAAGATGTTGTGTATGCAGAGAATATGGTCATCTAGCAAAGAACTACATGAATAGTGGTAAAGTTTAAGATGAAAAGAAATCAAAGGCTGACAAGACTAGGACTCAAATGAAGTAGTAATGGGTGAGGAAATCTCTAGAGAATGCAAGTGAAATCAATGAGGTTATTGACACCCACAAAAATGGATTGGGTAATTCAATTATCTCTACTTGAACAAGAAAGGAGATCACTAGAGCTATGATCAAATTCATATTCCACTTCAATTCTAGTCATCCAAGAACAAAAGTGATGCAAGAGCATCCAGAGGTATAAGGGCAATCCTGTGTCACCAAAAAAAAAACTAGACATAGTTTCTATTTCATGTATTTTCATTTCTAGATACCCATTTAGGTAAAATAAAGGTTCCAACTCTCACAATTCCACTATTAGCATTATGGGTTTGATTTTTTAAGCACCTTGGGATACGTATAAATGCTAAAAAAATAGGAATATGTAATTGAGCCATAATTGTGGTCAAATAGAAGGTGTAAATTGGTGAGATGATTATAATTGTAATTTAGAACATTCTAGAAAAGAATCAGGTCAAAAGGCCCCATGATTTGAAAGTTATTACAGTTTTTTGATTTCTGGAGGCCTCCTAAGAATGCTTCAAAGTTAGGTTAGGGGCATTAAATGACCTCATATAGGGCCAAAAAATGGGGGATGAGTGAAGCTGGTCCATAGGGCTATAGAGAACTCTAAGAGCTTTTCAAAAATGTAAACTGTTCATCAATCAAAGCTACGGTTCAAAAGTTATGCCTCCCAAAAGTTCAACCACCATTTTTGGATTCTTCTAATTTTGTGCCAACTTCTAATGCGACTTTTGGAGCCTTCTATTTGGGTGGTGGATGCCAACTGGCACTTTCTAGAATGTATTCCTAATCCTTAACCCTTCGGGGTCTATTTAAGAACATTTCTAGCATTGTAAAAGGTAGTTCGAAGTGGAGTTTGAGAGGAGGTACTGGAGGTGAAATTATCTCTAGTTTTATACTATTGTAAGCCCAAAGGGCATGTTTTGAAGTCTATTTTCTCTGTATTGAGTGTATTAGCATATTCTCATAGTTAATAAAGATTCCCCTTTCCTATTTTGTCCATTTTGTTATTGGGCTTGACCCCATCAAAAAATTTAGATCAACTTATCAGATGCAATTGAATAGAAGAAATTCATAAAACATGATTGAATTGTTAGCTCTAACCATGTCACTCCTTAGGCCTAATTGATCTATTAGACCTGACTAAGCTACCTCTTAGACCTAACTGAGCATAGATAGACTCAACCGAGTTACTAACTCAACAAATAATATTTTACCTACCTAGGTATGGAGCATTAATGGAGCCCTAAAATTGAAATTTGATAAAAGGAAGAAATCAAAGCTTTATTCTTATTACTGCAAATTTAGAGTTTTCAAATAGCATGACATTCCTGGAGCCCCCGAAGCAATTTAGATTAAATTTCTTGAAGAAACATCTTAGACAAAGTCACCATCTTCAAATCCTTCATCAACTGAGATTTTTTCTATCAGATCATCTAGTTCAAAGGTCAAAAAGGGTTCAAAAATGTTAGTAAAGGGTTGAGATTGTATTCCTCTAAAATTCAAGTTGTATCTATAAAATTGCCAAGGAGAAGGATCCATACACAATACATTCATCAATTTGACCTAAGGTACTTATTATTCATGATGTTAGATCATTTTATCATTGTTCTATCCAAGAATTAGGGAATCTTGAGCTAGATCAAGCCTATGTGGCATTATGTGAAAACTATGTGTTGAAGCTAGAACACAAGCATCTGGAGGTCAAGAGTTTGAACCACATTATCCACATGCAAAGAAACTTTCAAATCAAATGGATCAAGTTTATACTAAGCGGAGTTCATGACATGTCATTCTAGTTGGAGCAAATCTATCCTATTATGAAGAATAGGGTATCCTATGTTAGAGAAGTCAAAGGCTACCAAAACCCTGGGATGGGAAGAATTGGCAAAGCTAACCCTAGCTAAATGGGATGGAAGAGGTATGAAATCAAATGATATGTATGACATGGAGATAAATTTTGGGATCCATGTCATTGCACACAAAATCTATAGTTCAAGCCATCTAAACAACATTCCATGAGAATTTGTAGGCCTAACATACAAGGTCATGAAGAAGAATCTATTCTTCAACCTTGGTGAGCTTCAACACACCTAGCTAAGAAAGAACGTGGAGAGTATTTGAGCTTCCAAAAATAATTCATGTAAGTCTAGTTCGCTCTTAATATGTTTATTATTTTATGTACATAAATTATTTCCTTTAAAAGAAAATGTTGTTTGGAGAAAGGGCAGCCCAATATTGTATCAGATTAATGAATTCATAAATGAGATGGGTGAAAACTTTGAAAGCATCATAGATGCATACTTTGATAACTTCAAGGAAAGGATGCAAGGTAGGCTTAGGATCCCTAAGAAATTGGTAGATGATTATGATTAGGATATATGCTTCCTTGTTGACTTTGACAAAGTTCATATACAAGAAGTCAGACCTAGGATTGCATGGGTAAAACCTCTATAACATGAGGTAAATATTGATGATACAAGAGATATTATTGTGGCTCTCATAAATGAGCCTATGGACCCCAAGGCTATATATTTTGGAACACATAAGGAAGTCATGACAAGAATCTCACTTGAGATTCAAATTTCTCAAATTTTGAATAGAGGAAAGAAGAGGTTGGAAAGCATAGGAAAGAAACTTGCCAAATCAGATTCACCTCTCAAACTCACTGAAGTAAAGAGTGATGATATAAAAGAGGAAGATGAAGAAGAAGATGCAAATAAAGATGAAGCAGAAGAAAAGGTGGAATAGGGAAAAAGCACAAAGTTGTGTCACCTTTCAGGTTGACTTATTAGAATGACTAAATTTGAGTATTTATATCTAAAAATCATTTTTTTTCAAACATACAATCTAGATAAACTCATTCTAGCTGAGTTATATATGGTCTCACACTTTTCCAATTGGAAATGTCTATTAAATACATGTTTTATACTAGTTTGTATCTAATTACTGAAAAAATAAAATTATTTTGTGGTGGGAACTAGACCCCTAATTTTTTAGCAATTTTCAATAGCTAAAAATTTATCTATAAAATTTATTATTCCAAATAATCATTAAAAATTATAATCCTAAAGTTCACCCATTCTTACCCATTTCATTAGTTTACTTCATTTTCAAATTCAAAATAATAATACCAATTTTATGTTATTGAAGGTGAACAAGTATAATTTAGTTAGCCTTTTACTTTACAAAAGGGTGATACATGTTTGTGCTTTTACCCAAGAACTTTCTAAGAAGAAGTTGAAGACCCCATTAGAACCTCCACCAAATAGAGCAATAAGGTCTACTCCTTTGTCTACTGCCACCAAGACAAGGAATAAATGAAAGAAACTGAAGCTTGATGATGATGACATAGAAAACACTCCTATCATCTCGCTCAAAAGGTCACCACCTACCTTTGAACAAAGATTGAAGATAATAAAAGAAGCCAGTGGTTTGGAAGATTTTAGATGTATAAATTATGAAACAAGAATCAAGGATGAGAAAAAGAAAATTGATGATGCAATGGTTGATAAGATGGAAAAAAGAAAATATGAACCTTCTAAACTTATAGGGAAAGCTCCTAAAGCCCTACTAAAGGTTGTATCTTACCACTGGGCTAATGCAGTGAAAATAGTGAAAGACATTAGAGAGAAAACTTTGAGAAAAATAATGCCAAATCTCTTTGACAAAGAAATCAAGGAGGCAATGTCTAATCATGAAAGTAGACATACTCCTAATTTTAAAGCTTTCCAAATGTTGTCCAATAAGATAGAACATGTTGTAAAATCCACAACAAATATATGGAAAATAATTTTTAATATCAAGGAAGAAGGATATCTTCCATAGATTCAGATAATTGATGATTCTGATGCAGAGAAGATTACTGTAGAGGTCATGGCATCACTTCCCTCCATGTCACCTAAGGCCACATGTGAGAAACAATCTATTGAGTTGAGCACAATTCAAAAAATAAGTGAAGTGAAGATTATCACACCTTTACTGACCTCTCTCCCATAGGTAACCGAGCAACAAGCTCCCATAGTCTCAATCAAGCTACAACAACATAAGGACTTGGTTGACAAAGGTAAAGAAATCATTCCTTCTTCAGCAGTCAAGAGAAAAGGCAAAGAGAAGACTATTGATGACATATATCTAGATGAGATTATTGTGATCCAAAACTAGGACCAATCCAACCTATCTATTAAGAAAATGGATATTCTAGGAGAATTGTGGAAGAAAAGAGCCAAGAAGAAAATGCTAAGATATGAAAGAGATAAAAGAAAAGTTTTGGAAGACATCAAAGAAATATTTATGGACTCTCTTACTATAGAGGTAAATGATAAAGCCCCTATCATTGATCAATTAATTGATATTGTTAATAAGTTTAATGAGGACACTGATGGGCAAGACAAACTTCTTATAAAGATGAAAGGAAGTTTGAGAACAAAGTGCTTGAAAATGTAGCACAGAAGATAGCAATTGATCAAGTAGAACCATCTACTTTTATTTTGGCATTAGAAATTATTGTAAACAATGTTGTATAAGAGAAAATGGCCAAGATTGACATGGGATTGAAGGACAATGTGAATCATTTGGCACTCAAACCAAGCTCTAGTTCCATTCATTTTGCAAAAACCATATTTGTGATAGATTTGTAGGCATAACTACTAATGAAAGAGACCAGAATAAGAGAAACATTGATTGATATACAAAGTTGATACTTCCACACATGGAAACCATGCAGAAGAGAATGATTCATGCAAAGACATTGGTCAAAGACACAAATTTGTTAGTTTTAGATCACATGCTTGAGTTATCAGTAGAGATTCAGATTAATCTACACATCTTAATGGTGCTACAAGATAAATGGGACAAGACTTTGTCTATAATTTTGAAGGTACACCATGATTTTCTTTCTCATTTTAGTATAACCTTGTAATTTTCTTTTGCATTTGTAACAAAAATAGGGGGAAAGTATGCAAGGGGATAAGTATAATATACAAAGAGGGAAATTATATAATGGAAGTATATGTGCATACTTATACATATGAAGGAGACATTATGTACAGTAAGAAAGGTATGTAATAAGCAAGAAAAAAAAACAATTTTGAAAAAGAAAAAACAAAGATTTCAATTCAAACAGAGTTTTAGAGTCATCAATGCAAATTGAGCTATAAAATAGAGCATATTCAAAGGGGGAGTTTGACTGAAGAAATTTTGATTTCAAATCTTGTGCATGATAAGTGTTTTTGTCACTAATGCCAAAGGGAGAGATTGTTAATCCAATGTCAAGATATATTATCAATTAGTGTTAAAACACTTAGTCATAATAAAATATAGTAGTAACTGAGTTAATAGTCTATAGTGTCAATCGAGTTGATAGTTCCCATCGAGTTGCAGTGTCAACTGAGTTGATAGTATCCATTGAGCTCCAGTGTAAAGCAAGTTGAGAAGAGTATTATTGTTCCAATATAATGATCAAGTTGGAAAAGAAATGTGAACTAAGTCAACAATTTCTACTAAGTGATCAGTATAAGCTAAGCATGCAATATCAATTGAGTGCCTAAGTTAGCCAACTGATAGTGTTCCCTGACTATCTTTAGCATCACCTAAGTAAGCCATTGGACTCGAGTTACTGCATTGAGCTAACTTGGTAATTGTTTTTGCAATTATTTATGTTATAGCCTACCTATGAAGGAATTATTTGGATGGATATAAGTATGAAGTAAATTTTAATTCAAACATGATTAGTTTACTTCAAAGGATCTTCATCAACAATCAGAGTTGCACATCAAAGATCAATCCATTGATTCATCTTAATAGGTGCATTAGTCCCAAATCCTTTGACTGAGTGGACCTAATAGTCCTTTGTAGAAACTCCTAATAGAGTACATAATTGATTGTATGGTATAAATCCTTTGACAAGGTGGACCTAATAGTCCTTATTAGTCTTAACCAAGTAAGATTACAAGAAGTGGTCATTTGTAAGCCTTAACAAGCAAACTTTATTGTTGCAGTATCGAAGCATTGTGTGTATCATCCCCACCCCAATTTTACCTTGCACTTGGAGGGTTTCTAGGTTACCAAATATAGTTTTATGGTGTTGTTACTTTACTACTTTATGTTTCTTGCATGCAAGTAGATTAGAAAAATTAACAAAGTGGGTTAGGTAGAAGAAATCTAAGTGGTTCTTGATTCACCACCCCCTCTCAATCACCTAGCTTACATTACATTTCCAATAGATTGCATCAAGTAATGATGTGATATCAAATGTTGTGATATCAAATAATATGATATTGAGAATGATGAATGGTGTTTAGATGGCTTCCAAGATCTAATGAGTCCCATTCAAATAGGTGTCATTTTTGGATATCTATAGCTATCTATGACTCCCCAACCTTGCGGTCAAAGATTTCTACTAATGAGTAATGTTTTGTTTTAACATTTTCCCCCCATGTTAACTTTTTCTTATAAAAGGATGAGATATTTGAACTATAGTTTAGAGAAATCTAATCTTCTTTATACTAGTTTTTCCCTATTTATTACATCATCTCAAATGAAACAATTTCATTTTTCTTAAAAGGATAGGGTTCATATTTTTCAAGACTACAATGCATAGATATAGAGACATTTTGGTGTAGGAGCACCCACATAAAGTATTTAGGTCAAAGTTTTATATAAAGTATTTAGGTCAAGTTTTATGCACGAGCTGACTCGAGAAATTTATCTTAATTTTGTCATTAGGATAAGATAATTTTCTTGGGAATTTTACAGATCATTGTGGGGTCATTCTTCCCCATTCTATATTGATCTAGAATTTTCTATAAGTTGTTTTTCCTATTTTGTAATAATCTAGAAGGTTTCATAGATTATCTTAGAAAGTATAAATAGAGTTCTAGGTTTAGGTTTAGGTCAAGTTGGAGAGAAAAATTTCTGGATACTAAGTTACAGAGAGAAGAAATCTGCAGGAGAGCTAGTGTATGTACTATGCATTTGATAAATTAAATAGAAGAATTTTATAACCTATCACTTGCTAGTGCTGGTTCTTATTGTTTTTTCTTCCATTGCATTTATCTCTACATCATTGTTGGTGTCAGAGCTTGGGGAAAGCTCTTGAGACAATTAGATTTTATGTCTAGATCAGAATTAGAAGCTGAAACATCAAACATGGTCGCCAATGCTAAACTACTAAAGAAGATGCAAGAACAAGAGAAAATTAATAAGTGGTTATTAGATGAATTTGAGAAGATGAATGTCCAGATGGAAAAGAAAGCAAATATTTCCTTAGAGCAAGAGGAAGAAGGGGAAGAAGAGGATACCCCTGAGCAGGAGGTGGTTAACTTACTTGCAGACTAGAGATACTTTATAGAAGCCCTTGAAAGAGTTGGTAAGAAGGATGCCAAAGGTGACCTACCCATCTTCTCAAGAAAGATGGATGTTGATGCTATTTAGGATTGGATAGAAGCCTTGAACAACCATTTTTAATGTGAAAATATAGTAGAGAAGGATAAGGTAAAAATTGCCAAGTCAAAGTTGAAGGGACCAGCCCTCACTTAGTGGAATTTCATTCAAGGAGAAAGGGTCAAAGCAGGTAAGAACATGATAACTTCTTGGGAAAGGATGTGTGTCAAGGTGAGAGAAACATACTTACCTAAGGATTATGAAATCCAACTTCATCAAAGGACACAAAGTTTGAGACAAAAAGAGCTAGATGTCACTGTCTATACTAAAGAATTTCAAAAATTAAGCCTAAGGTCAAAGCAGAATGAATGTGAAAGTGTAAAAGTTGCTAGATATCTCAATGGATTGAGGTTGAACATTCAAGAAAAACTTAATTTATTATGTTGAGATCTAGTACAGAAATGTTATCAACTAGCATTGAAGGTGGAAGTCAAATTGAAAAGAAGGCAAGAACAAAATAGTAGAGGAAGAGGAAGAAATCAAAGGGGAAGAGGAAATTTCCAAGGAAGAGGACAAAACCATGAAGATCATAAGGAGATAAAGCAAGAAACCAGTCAAAGTGAAGGAAATTTCAGAGGTAACTTCAGAGGTAGAAGAGACAATTCAAAAGGTGGATTTGGTGGTAGAAGGGCAAGTTCAATAGTTTGTTTCAATTGTAATAAGGAGGGACATTATGCATCTAGGTGTCTAGATAGAGCAAGTTCAAGTTCACAAGGTGAAAGAAGAACACATTTGGTACAAGTTGATGAATACCAAAAGAAGGAGATGGCTGACTCAAATAGTGTACTTGAAAGAGGAGAAAGTTTAATGATGAGAAGAACACTTTTAAAAGTGCCTACTACCATGGAATCACCACAAAGGAAAACTATCTTTAGGATTGCTTGCAAATTTGGAGGTAAGGTATGTAAAGTCATTATTGATTCAGGATCTACTAAGAATTTAGTTTCTCTTGAGATGGTTGAGAAGTTAAAACTTAGGAGAATACCTCATCCTTTTCCTTATAAGGTTTAATGGCTAACAAAGGGTCAACAAACTCTTGTAAATGAGCAAGCACGGGTTGATTTTCAGATTGGAAAGTATAAGGACAAAATTTTTTGTGATATAGGTTATATGGATGCATGCCACCTATTATTTGGTAAGCCCTGGTAGTACGATTTGCAAGCACAATATGATGGAAAACTCAATATATACACCATCAAGAAGGATGGAAAGGTGATTAGATTGATTCCATTTGTTGATTATGAGGAAGTGGAAGAAAATAAGGAGAGGGAAGCCAAAATTATGATGGTTAATAAAAATGAATTCTTATGGGACATGAAGGATGAACCTAAGCCTTGTTTTCTTTTGATGCCTAACCCACAATCACAAGAACCCATTGGAAAAGACAGAAAGGATGTTGAAACAAAGAAGGCAATTCCTAATGAAGTAAAAGAACTTTTGGATAAATATGAAGATTTGATTTCAAAAGGTATGCCAAAATCTTTACCACCTATATGAGACATTAGTCATTGTATTGATTTTATTCCTAGAGCTACTTTACCCAATAAGGCTGCATACAAGATGACACCACAACAAAATGAAGAGATTGCCAGACAAGTAAAGGAGTTACTCAATTCTGGCTTGATCACGAAAAGCTTAAGCCCATGTGTTGTACCTACTATTTTGGCACCCAAGAAGGAAGGAACCTAGAGGTTATGCAGTGATTCTAGAGCTATTAATAAGATTACAATTAGATATAGGTTTCCAATGCCAAGAATTGAAGATTTTCTTGATTGTTTGCGAGGTGTAAAGTATTTCTCCAAGATTGACTTAAAAAGTGGGTACCATCAAATAAGGATAAGAGCTGGAGATGAGTGGAAGACAACATTCAAAATCAATGATGGATTATATGAATGGAAGGTAATGCCATTCAGACTCTATAATGCTCCTAGTACCTTCATGAGACTTATGAATGAAATACTCAAGGAATTCAATGGAAAGTTTGTCATAGTATATTTAGATGACATATTAATTTTCAGTAAGACAAAGGAAGAACACCTAGAGCACATTGACATGGTTTTGAGAAGACTTCATCAGGAGAAATTGGTAATAAATTTGGAAAAATGTTTTTTTATGTAAGAGGAGCTGACATATCTAGGTTTTGTGATCTCCCAAGGTTGCTTGAAGATGGATAAAGAAAAGGTAAGTGCTATGCTATCCTAGCCACCCCCAAAAATAGTTGGAGATGTTAGAAGCTTTCATGGTCTTGCTACATTTTATAGGAAATTCATAAGAAATTTCAGTCATATATGTACTCCTATGTTAGAAACTATTAAAGGAGGAAGGAAGTGTAAGTTTGCATGGAGTCAATCAGAAAATGAAGCTTTTGAGTTGCTTAAGAAAAAGGTTAGTGAGCAGCCAATTCTTTCTTTACTTGATTTTAACAAAGTTTTTCAAGTAGAATGTGATGCTAGCAAGGTTGCTATGGGGGCAGTTCTTAGTCAAGAAGGAAAACCAATGGCTTTCTCAAGTGAAAAACTCAATAAAGCCAAGAAAAAATACTCTTCATATGACTGAGAAGTGTATGCATTGGTTCAAGCTCTCAAAAGGTGGAGACATTACTTATTGCCAAAGGAGTTTGTTGTGTATACCGATAAACAAGCACTTAGTTTTCTAAATAGCCAAGACAAATTAAGTCATAGGCACATGAAATGGATGGAGTATTTATAGGCCTATAACTTCACCATCAAGCATAAGAAGGGCATATCAAACAGGGTTGTTGATGCTCTTAGTAGAAGGAATCTGACTGTCTCCCAAATACAACTAGAAAGTGTGGGAATTGAAGCACTCAAGGACATGTATGTAGCAGATCTAGATTTTGCTAATATCTACAAGGTATGTATGGAGTTTGGTGAGAGATACTATGCTTATTTTCCTAATTTCTTGATACAAGATAGACTTCTTTTCAAAGGAGGACAACTATGTGTACCCAGGTGCTCTATGAGGACAAACATTATCAAAGAGAAGCACAATGGAACAATGGGTGGACATTTTGGTTTGGATAAAAGCTTAGAATTGGTTAGAAGGTACTACTATTGGCCTAAAATTCATACTGATGTGAGAAAATTTGTGGAAACATGTATGATTTGTCAAAGGGCCAAAGGAAGGACTACAAATGTTGGGCTTTATCAACCTTTGCCAATACCATCTAGACCTTGGGAAAGCATAATGATGGATTTTGTAATGGGGCTTCCATGGACACAATAGGGGTATGATAGTGTATTTTTTGTAGTAGATAGGTTCAAAAAAATGGCTCACTTCTTACCCTATAAGTCAACCAATGATGCTTCTCATATAGAAAATCTCTTTTTCAAGGAAGTCATAAGGATTCATGGGCTACCCCTCAATACAATTTCACACAGGGATGTGAAGTTCATAGGACACTTTTGGAGAACTTTATGGTGGAAACTTGGAACCAATTTATCATTTTCATCAGCCTACCACCCTCAAACTGATGGCCAAACAAAGGTAGTTAAGAGAACATTGGGCAATTTGTTAAGAACACTCATAAGACAACATGCAACAAAATGGGATGTAATCCTACCCCAAGCTGAATTTGCATATAACGACTCCATCAATAGAAGTACGGAAAAGTCACCATTTCAAGTGGTGTATGAAATTCATCCTAGAGGGATTTTTGAGTTAAGAGATATGAGTTCACAACAACAAGTTAGTCCCCAAGGAGAAGAATTGGCTACTACCATCAAAGAAATCCATGATGAAGTCAAAGAACAACTCCAACAAACCTCTAACAAGTATAAGAAGTATGCAGATCAGAAATGAAGACACTTAGAATTTGAAGTGGGAGATTTAGTATGGGAAAATCCCAAGAAGGAGAGGCTATCAAAAGGTAAATCTACCAAACTTATGTTGAGAAAACTAGGTCCTTGTCAAATATTAAAGAAGTTTGGACCAAATGTTTATGAGATTCAATTGCCACTAGAGATTGGCATTTGTCCCATCTTCAACATAGAAAACCTCACACCATTCAAAGCACCCACTAAAGAAATTGATACAGGGAAAATGGCTGATACAAAAGACCTTCAATGTCTACCATTTAAGAAGACACCATAGCTAGAAAGGATACTTGACACCTAAGTCATAAAACAAAAAAGAGGAAAGGAGTCCATGCAATATTTGGTAAAACTCAGAGGTTATTTAGATGTAGATGCTATGTGGATGACCGCACAAGATATCAAGAAGCAGGGTACCACTCTACAAGAGCTTATCTCAAGTGGGCTTGAGATAAAATTTCCTGGGGGGTATGGTGTAGGAGCACCCACATAAAGTATTTAGGTCAAAGTTTTATATAAAGTATTTAGGTCAAGTTTTATGTATTTAGGTCAAGTTTTATGCATGAGCCAACTTGAGAAATTTATCTTGATTTTTTCATTAGGATAAGATAATTTTGTTGGGATTTGTACACATCATTGTGGGGTCATTCTTTGCCATTCTATACTGATCTAGAATTTTCTATAAGTTGTTTTTCCTATTTTGTAATAATCTAGAAGGTTTCGTAAATTATCTTAGCAAGTATAAATAGAGCTTTAGGTTTAGGTTTAGGTCAAGTTGGAGAGCAAAGTTTTAGGTTACTAAGTTATAGAGAGAAGAAATCTGTAGGAGAGCTAGTGTATGTACTATTCATTTTATAAATTAAATAGAAGAATTTTATAATCTATCACTTGCTAGTGCTAGTTCCTATTCTATTTTCTTCCGTTGCATTTATCTCTCTATCACATTTCCAAGCTATCTATTTAAGGATGATATAAATAGATAAAAATATAGTTTTGAAAAATAAATTTAAAGAAGATTCATATAGTTTTTAAAAGCGCATGTTTAGAAAAGATGTAAATATATATTTAGAACCCTAAAATTGATTAATTTTGTTTGTTGGGTTTCTTAGGAAGGAAGATGAGTTGTGAGACTATTGCATTGATCATGCAGACTACTTAACTCTAGGTTTGAGTAAACAAAGCAGTAGCATTGTGGTTACCTCATAATAACAACTGACACAAAAACTTCTAGGTTTTGGTTTGATTATCTACCTATGACTATAAGTGCAATAAAAAACTAAGGGATTTATGCATCTACTAGATTAAAAAGGTAATCTCATTATTAGCTAATTTTCATCTCTATTAACATGAGAAGAAAACTTATTAACATGGTAATCTTAACTAAGGTTTGCATATGAATTGGATTACATGCATATGAATTGGATTACAATTAGGAGGATGACCTCAGAACATTATATGATATAAATTATTTTTCTAGTTGTTGGTATATGATGATAAATATCCTTACCATGTATATTTGGAGATAAAGCCTTGGATTTTTTGCTCTTTATGATTTTTTTTAAGAATATTTCTAAGTGATTACATGGTTTGATTATTTGATACTTTTAATATTGTATATCGTTAAATTATTTTTTAAAGAAGAATAATTTTAATGCTATTAGATTCTTATAATCTATATTGAAATTTGGATTGATAATATTTTGAATTAGATTCTATAAGAATTTTTTAAAATCAATTATTGTAATCTATTATGAAAATGAAAAAGCTCAAAAGATATGTAAGATAATTTATTGTAACATATTATCTTCCATCTCCTTTGAACTTTTCCATCCTCATAATGAACCATTTCAAAAGTTTTTTTTTCAAAATTTGTACACAATCTAATACGACATACACAAACATATGTGTAAGGTAACATGTAAGCAATCAATTTCTTGGGTCATATAGTTTGCATGCCACAACTTCAAAGAGTGTGGACTCCAAAAGTGTTAGAAGATCTTGCAATTGAACAGAGGGAACTCGTTCTAGCTATTTTAACCAAAAATGGATGGTCTAAAGGGGGACTAGGATGATAAAGGGTGGAAAAGGAACACAAGGCCGAGGAAAAGAGGCATGCTCGCAACCATCATAACCCAAAATGTAAATATATTTTTGAAGAACAAATATGGCATACACAACATAAGAGATGTTTTTACTAAAAAATGAAAGTCTTTTTATTCTCAAAGTGGGTCTTTCAAACAAATCATGCACATTAAAAAATAGGCATTGAAATTTTACACTTACCAGTAGCAAGGTCTTCTCCTCTCAAATTTTTGTTTCTTTAACTTTTTGAGCAACAATCGCAACCTTGAAAGAAAAACTATGAGACATTCAAACATGTTTTATCAAAATAAAACTTTGAATAACATAAAAATGGTAAATGGTAAATGATTACCTACTTCTACAACAATGTGATGCCTGGAAACTTTTGGTGCTGAGAGGGCATACTAACCTCGAAACCAAATTGTAGATTTTCTAATTCCTTTCTCTGAATTTCTCAACTATTTCTTCAAGAAATGTTGATTTAGAGTGACCTCTAATTTTATGTTATGTTATAGTGATCCCTAATTAGGTAGTTAGTTGATTTTGTTGCATTCTAGTTACACATATTTTCTAGTCTTACACTGATTTTGGGTCCTTCACAGATTATAGGGTCTATATGTGACTGAAGAGCCTCTCCACTAACAAGTTCTACATAATAGATTAATATTATATTTTATATTATAATTATATAGATAATTATTAATCCCCGCCTTCTAAAGGCAAGGATTATACTTTTCATGTGACTATTTGTGAAAAATCGAGCATTGAAGAGTGTGAAAACTAGAAAACATTTCCATAAAATAGGCTCCATCCATTATTTCCTATTAAAGACAATGTTTGATCTATAAATTCTGGTTTTTCGATTGGTAGAGGGTCTCTTTCATGGTGGTCGTTTCATTTAAATTTAAATAAAACAAATGTAAAAAAAAATCACGGAAGTATTGCTCATGTCTACTTGTAGAATTTTCAATTTTCCATCAAAGCTCTATGTTTTCAGTCAGAGCATGGCGTAGGCTATCTCCCTCTCGCAGTGACATCTAGCTCCCCCTTGAGTGTTAGTCTAAAGAGAAGGCTGTGCCAGATGTAGCAGCAGTCTGAGTCAAGGAAGCCACATTGAGTGATGATGTGGGATTCAGATGCCACGCAAGGGAAGGCTTCATGAGAAGAGGAGGGATTCGCTCATGGGTTGCAAGAAGAGAATGACCTTGCGCATCTGACAGGCCGCAGTAGTAGGAGAGGGGACGCTGGTGGTGATTGGCCTCCCCTGTAGGGCACCTGAATACCAGTGATGCGACCCCTACACTGTGTGGTGCAATTAGAGGTCTAAATCCCCTATGGTAAGTACAGTAAGCCCCCTTACCAAAAGGAGATATAGGTTATCTATAATTTTTGTTAGTTTATTGAACTACTAAAAGTTATGCAAATTTCCTTTTTCTGCAGATTTTAGTGTATGTATTATTTTTATAAGTGATAAGGATTATTTTATATTTATAATCATTATTGATAGTATTAGATAGTATTAGCTTATCAAGTATTTCAATAATAAATCTTATTTTGTTACGTTATACGGTTTGGGAAGAAACACAACATTTAGGTTTACTAGTTATTAGTATTTGTTGCTAGACTAAGTATTATTGTCATACATTTTGAATTTTATACTTTTAGTGACAAAAAGAGGGGTAAAAATTTATTAAGACAGAAAGGAATACAACAAGGAGAGCTCAACAAGGAGCTCGATCCTGAGCAACAAGATCATCAAATTCTTGCACCATCTCAAAGGACAGTTGCCCCCTATCCCCAATATTCCAAGCCGGATCATGACTAGAAGCCCATTTGGCTAAACAATCAGCAGATCTATTCCATTCTCGTAGAATATACTTGAACCTAATGAACTGAAAAGAGGAAGAGAAGAAAAGAATCTGCTTAACAACAGTGGCCAGCTGCCAACTAACATCCTCAAGCTCTTGCGAAGAAAGCATGTTCACCGCCACCTGGGAATCAGACTCACAAATAATCTTACTCCATCCCCACAAGCAACACTGTTCCACAGCATATAAAATAGCCTGAGCTTCCATGAGATTGTTAGTATAATCACCCTTATGAATTGAGAAGAAAAATTTAACATTCCCAAAACTACAACGAGCCACTCCGCCAATACCAGCCGGACCAGGATTCCCACGAGAAGAACCATCAGTGTTAATTTTTAGAACTCCACAGGGAGGAGGAGTCCAGTGCCCATCTCGGTTAACCCGACCCTTCCTCTGATGGTGAAGCTGCCTGGACATAGAAGGAAACCTATGAGCCGCAACCCCATCCTGCAGATGAAAATTGAGGCGATTACAGATAGCAAGATCAACCGGATCCATACCCCCATCAAGCTCACACTTCACAAGAATAGTTTCCTGGAGAGAATGTGATATTTTCCACCAAAGATGCAAAACACCAAGCCGAACATCTTGGAATATGCGACGATTCCTCTCCAACCAGATATGCCAAAGCATGAAAGATGGGTCAGCAATCCAAGCAGCATGGAGAGAAGAAGACTTGGAGGGAGCACTACCCAAGCGAGCCCAGAACTCAGGCAAAGAGGAAGCATGCCGACAAGAGCAACCCCAAGCGCTCCACCAAAGGTGCCATATCTGAGTAGAATAGGAGCAATGGAAGAACAGATGGGAGACAGACTCCTCTCTATTACCACACAAAACACAATAAGAGGGGCCCTGAAATCCACGTTTACAAAGATTATCCCAGGTAAGACAACGGTTGTGAGCCACTAGCCACATGAAAAAATTGCACTTGGACCAAGAAACTTTATTCCAGACTTGCTTCCACCAAGGGACCTTAGCATCCTCAAATAATTGTCTAGTTATCTCCTGATACCCAGCAGAGACATGATATTTACCAGACAAGGTACCGCCCCAAGCCAATACATCTGGACCAAGCAAAGAGGAACACTCTCTAGAGGCCAGAATTTGAGAAAGCTCCTGACGATCCATGTCTGTACCTCCAGGAGGCCAATCAGAGGAATGCTTCCATCTATAACCAACAACAGGTCCCAATTGATAAGGAGTCTTGTAATGAGCCACTTTATCCCATCCAGCGGCCAAAAAAGAGTCACAAAGAGGCTGAAGATGAGGGTATATGGATAAAATGGAAGGGAATCCATCCCAAGCATTAGACCAAAACAAAGCTTGAGAACCTCCTTTACATATCCAGAACAGACCCCTCTTCACCAACATCGCACCTGTCTTCAAAGTATGCCAAACCATTGAGCCACGACCTTCAAGAGGAAGTGCAAAAACAGAGCAAGGATCAGCATCATGAAAATATTTATGAGTGATAATACGAGCCCAAAGTTGATGCTGTCCAGAGCACCATCGCCAATAAAGTTTAGCAGCCAAAGCTTGACTACTCAATAGAGCAGATTGAAGACCAAAACCACCCTCCTTTTTAGGCCTACAAACAGTTGCCCAATTAACCAAGCTCCATTTAGTACTACGCAAATTACCACTCCAAAGGAATTGTCGAGAAAGAGCATCAAACTCCTTGAGAAAGTAAATAGGTGCAGCATGAACCATGCTTCTATATTTTATACTTTTAGTGATTAAATTTATCGTTTTTAAATTTTTCTTATAAATTTATATGTTGTGCATAACATAGATGCAAATTTTTTAACTTTTCAATTTTTAGAAAATATTTTTCTAAGATTTGATTGGGTGAATTCATTTAGCTCTTACATGGGCCAAATTTGATAATTGTAAAACTAACACTTTTAAAAAGTTTTCTCTATGAAGCTCAACATATTAATGTTTAATATATTTTTATGTATGAATTCATTTAGCTCTTATATGGACCAAATTTGATAATTTTAAAACTAATACTTTTTAAAAGTTTTTTTAATTTATTTATTTATGTATTCTTATATCTTAATTGTATTATCTTTTATAATATATTTTTTGTCGTTCAATTTAAAATATTTAAAAATGATATTACTTATATTATATTACCATATAAGAAATGCAATAGAACATATAGATCAATAATTATATTTATAAATAAAATTTAAAGTTAAATTTAAATAGAAAATGATAACTATATAACATTTTTTTGATTGAAATATTTTATATACTATAATAAATTTATTAAATTAAAACTAAATGTCTATTAAAACTAAAAGAAAGTACTAAGCCACTATGTGGCACTTGTTATATATGTAAGTAACATTTTTCAATTTAGCTCTCCATAATGCGAGTATAGCGTGTTGGAGAGGAAGAATGTGAACATATACATAGGATTAAAAATAATGATTTAATATTCATAAATATCTAAAGCATAGCATATGAAAACTGTGTATGAATGTTTATTTTCTATCCATTGTCACTAACAAGAATAGTTGTTAACTTTTTCTCTTTTGTTATCTCTTTTTTTTTAATCACAAGATAGTTGTTTAAATATATTGAAGCAAGAAACTTGTTGATTTAATAGTGATCATATTTATTATTATTGATAGTGTATCTTGCATGAATACTCCCATCTATTATGTTTTAACACAAATATCTTAACTACATATATACCTAACTAAATGAAACAAATGACATTATTTTTAAAATTTTAGTTTGAAATTTTTGACATTATTGGCTAACCTAAATATTTAAGAATTACCAAGCATTCACTATTTAACAAAATAACAAATAACAAAATACAAAAGAAATTCTTTATATGATGAGTGCAATTAACATAATATATTTTCACATATAAAAAAAACATTACCATCTAAATTTTTTTTTTTATTAACTTTCAATTTATTTTTATTTAAATTAAAATTAACATGGTATACATTGTATTTTCTATAATATTTTACTATAATATAATTTGACTATACAACTATTTTTTATCTATGAATAAATCTTTATATAACACTACATTATTCTAAGGGCAAGTACATGCCACTATGTGGCACTTGTTGATAATGTATCTCACATCAGTACTCCCATCTATTATGTTTTAACACAAATATCTTAACTATATATATAAAACATAGATGAAATATGACATTCAATTTTTTCATTAAATTTTAGGAACAATCCATTTAATGATGCAAGGTGATATAACCTAGAAAACATATATAATATTTTATCCACAAAAACATGTATTAATTCCTTTTTTTTATTTGCTAAAGAAACCTTCCTACTATTTTTAGTACTTATAATATCTCATTACATTTATGCAAACTATATTTAATCATTCAACTTTTAAAACATTCATATTTAACTATTGTGAGATCCTACCATGACCTATCATAGCATAGTTGATAGTTTCATATTTTGACTATATTACTTTCATTATGTTGATATATTTAGACCTATCAAACATGGACAACATATCTTAACTATATTATATGATAACTTTAGATTGTGATTAATTAGGACTATGGTGATATTGGAATTAGTTTATATAGATTGAGAAGACTATTATGTGATATTACATTATAGATGTCATAATTTGATTTCCTTATTATATTGGTATGATTGTATAATTCACGTGGATCTTAGTTTAAAATAAAATGAATGAGAAATAGAGATAGCATGATGTTTTGTTTTTCACACATATTCTACAAATGCATATTTTCTAGTATGAGATAAAATTGAAAATCATTGTGTTACTAATGAAATTGTAAATCATTGTCTTGCTAGTTGATAGATGTTATGAATATGATTAATCGTGTTGATAGTGTAAATTATCCATCTTGAATTTATTTATATCTTTTCTTGGACTACTAATGCTTTGATCCAGTGTGCAGGAAATAAACCATGCAACCAAATCAGAGAACCAAGTTTGAATTTTTGTAAATCTTTGATGCCAAGGATTCATCTAATGAAGAGAAGTAAACCTCATTGTATTGTGTTTAATTTGTAAATGTGGATTGAAGCATGATTGTTACAAATGTATTTTAATGTTTATTATTTTGTTCTCAATGGACATGTTAAGTGGACTTGTGGTGTGGAGTAATTGTAGTATCAATTGACACGTGTAAGTGACATGTCCAAACAAAGACTTGTGAAATAAAACCTAACCTATAGTAGATGACCTATGCAAACCCCATGATTAAATGAGCCATGAGTTGAGTCAAACCTCTTGAACCCTTAGGTGAGTTAGAAGTGAGTTTTTGGAGGGTTATATGGGACCCTAGGGGGTAGTTAAGGCCAAAATAACCTACCCTACTTATGGTACTTTGGGTTAGGAGATGTTTTCTAGTCAAAAAGGTGACCATACCTTATTTATGAACCTTAAAAGAGGGTACCTTTGAAGAGATATGAAAAGTGGAGTGTTAGGCAAGCCATACTTCATGCCATACCCCTAGTCCTTATCCTAATTATGAGGGAGGTACAAGGAGGATTTATGAGAAAAAAAAAAAAAAAACCATACCTCATTTATGAGAGTTAGATGGGAGAGGAAAGACCCCTTTTTAGGGAAGATTTGGTGACAATTTTGTGTGTTCACCCACTCTTCAACCTTGGAGACCACTAGGAGTTAGAGAGATTTTAGAAAGAGGGAGTTGTGTGAAGAATTGGTGGGAAGTCTTAAGGGAGCTCTACTAAAAATTTCATTGCCTTAAGCTTGGATTCTAGTTTGGTTATTTCACTTCCCTTGTTATATAATTTACATGTTCTTTTTTGTAAAATGTATTTTATAGAGAGATGTTGATAGAGTGAAATGTTATATTTGCAATGTATATTTAGTGTTGATGATGGATTGAAATGAGTCCTTGTGGAGTTTTCTTGTTGTAAACAAATGTAACCATAATTTTGAGATTGTTTTCTTTTCTTTTTTGTGTTTTCATGAGTCTTTTAATGTTGGGTGTATAAGGCACACTCACCCTTGGGAGGGCAGAGTAGCCTGGGGTGAAGGGCATTTGACAACCCATTATGTGTAGAGCCTCTCCTTGTGTAGGAGAGTGGAAAATCATGGATGTATGGGCTCCATGTTGCCAAAGTTGTTTTTAAATATTTGGGGGTGATAAGGGTTGATATGAAATGGGGGTGATAAGGGTTGATGTGAATGAAATATAAAGATGAGAGTTATTTGTATGTTGGCCTTGTTGAAGGCAACTCTGTTTGTGTTTAACTTTGGCTTTCTCTATATGGGTACTTGGTCCACTTTCACCCCATTTTTGGGTCTTAAATAGACCCTTGTGAACAAGCCTTGGGTGGGAGTTTTGTGTAATTGTTTCTTGTTCGTTTCTGTTGTGTGTAAGTTTGTATGTCACCCATTCAAACTTGGTTCTCCTAGCTTAGGGGTAGCCTTGTAAAGGCCTAGGTTGGGAGGTGAGCTTCCCATGGTTAAAATTGTTTCATTACAATTTTTCTGGAGATTTGGGTCAAGGGAAAATGTGGGAAAGCAACCCGCACAAATTGGTCATCTTAATGAGCAAGTTTACTTGAAGAATTATCTTGGAGGCCATGTAAACAAAGGAATTGTAAAATGTATTATGTATATTGTTTTATGTATTTTTCTTGAGTTGTTAGGAGAGCATGAAGACTGTGTATTTGTTTTACATTATTGATGATGAATAATATTTGAGTATTTGCAAACATAATTGTAACTTATGTTGTGGAGTAAATTCTTTGTAAGGAATATTGTAGGTTCAGTTCAAGAGAGTTGTCAATACTTTGTTGTAACTCCCTTAGAGGGGAAATGGAAATTTGAATTATCTTCCTTAGTAAATATTTTATCATGCTTTAGTTTTTTTTTCTTGTTTTAATTATCTTAAATGGGTATAGTTGCTATCTTGAAATAAAAGAAGAAGGAAATAAGTTATTATATGAGATTTTGTAAAGCAAAAGTATTGAGGAAATAAAGATCATTTAAATTACAAAGTGTGTAACCATAATTATTAAGTTGTTGGTTAAAATAAACTTTATAATATATTTTAAATGATAAAATTAAATTAGTAAACTAAAATACACTTATACTTTAAAAAAATTGCCATAAAAAAACTCCATAGATATTTATTTTACCATCTCAAGTTCAAACATTGATTTCCATGGAAACATTAATTAGAAGGAAACATTTATAAAAAGTTATTCTAAGACTGATACTTTATGAAAAGTTGTATTATCTTATAACAAGTTTTTATTATTATTAATTATTATGGAAAGATATTTTTTAAGTCACTATATCATGAAAATCTTATTTTTGTGGCATGTTGTATATAGAAATCCTTATAAAAATCAATATTTTAGAAAAGATAATAAATAAAATCCTCCCAAATCTATAAAATAAGAACTAAATAGATATATTCATTTATAAATGATTTAAATATAAATTCTATATGCAATTATATATATATATATATATATATATATATATATATATATATATATATATATATATATATATATATAATGAATATATATATGATATATATCATAAAATTTAAATTTAAATCAAATAATTTTTTTTTTATTATTAAAATCTTCATAACATAATATATTTAAAAATATATATAATATAAAATATAAATTTTTCTTTAAAAACCCCAAAAAAAAATGCAGCTCCTCTGTGAGCCATGAGCGGCATACTCTGTGAGGGCCGCAGACGGCTGAGCCATAGCAACACCCTCAAAGAGGGTCGTGAGTGGCAATGATACCGCTACCAGTAGAGCCACCATGCGACCATAGAAGATTTTTAAAAAAAAGATAAATAGAGTAGAGGGAGGGAGCAGAAATGAGACCAAAACCCTCTTCATTTTCTGGATTGTTAAAAGAAAGAAAAAAATTTAAATAACAGATCTGTATGAAGATAGACATTATTAAAGCTATAATGCAAAGGATCAAAGATCTATGAATCTACACATTAAAATAGATGATCTTTCAAACCCATTAATCAAATAGATCAATGAAACCCTCAGTAACAACAAAACTCTATATAAATGTAACAAACCCCATTAAAAGAATGAAGAATCTATCAAACTCCATGAATAACCTACAATCAAATGGGAGAAGAATAGGAAAGAAGAAGAGAGGGAAATGAAGTAGATCTTATCAACTTCATTCTTCAACCTGCAACAATCATGCACAACCATTAAACAAGAAAATCCATTAGGGTTAGATCAAAAAAAGAAGAAGAAAAGAAATGAAGTGTAAAGGAAAAATAAAAGAAGTGGAGAGGGAGTTTTCACTCTACTAGGGTTTCTTGCCTCATGCAATTTTTCAATTCTCTTGAGTACATCTCTTCGTCTAATCTTACCTTTTCCAGGAAACACCTGTCAAACCACATTTACTACGGGAGTCTTTAGGCTTTTTTATCATGGCTTTGACCAGTGGTGCCCTAGTTGTTTCTAGTGTGCACGCTATTGCTTCAGACTACCATGGCGCCGCCTTTGAAAAATGTTCACACAAGTTTGTCCTGAAGGTCTTTCACGAGGTAATCCTGATATTATTGTTCCTTTCTAAGAATTTGATGCTGCATGTGACTGGTTAGAGGACCACACCTTGATAGGATATTTTGTGGGTCGGACTCCTCCTAAATCTATGCTCAAAGAATGGGTTAACAAGAGTTGAATGCCTCATGGGGTCTGCCTTGATGCCGTGCAAAACCTTACCAAAGGTTTTTTTTTTTTTCATTTCGCCAACCCATCACAAGCAAAGGCAGTTTTAACCAATGGCTCGTGGTCTGTGTTGGGCCCATTTGCCATCGCACCAAAAGCCATGACTGTTAGTGAACATGGAAAACCACATAATTAACCACCTGTGGGTAGGGGAGTGCATCATATCACCCAACAATCTCCCCCTCGACGCGCATACCAGGTGCTTACATGGGTCGGGAAGGCACCGGGGAGATTTGAACCCATGACCAGGCCAAAACCAGGCTCTGATACCAATTGTTGGGGCCATTTGTCGTCGCACCAAAAGCCATGACTGTTAGTGAACATGGAACACCACATAATTAACCACCTATGGGCAGGGGAGTGTGTCGCATCACCCAATAGTCTGTCCATTCTTCTCTCCTTGTTTTCCAAAAATGGTCCCAAGATTTCACTGTCTCAAATGATAAAAAGCTTAGGGTCCCTGTGTGGGTTGAATTCCCAGGTTTACCCTTGCCATGTTGGCATTTTATCGAGTCCATTGCCCAAACCCTTAGCAAGGTTGTCACCAAGGAGCTCGAGAAATTCTTTAATGCTTGCCCTCAACGTCGTGTTTGCATCGAAGTTGATCTTTCCAAGGATCTTCGTGATTCCATGGAAATTTAGATTGGGGCGAAACCTTCTCTCAGAAGGTGCTTTACGTGAACCTTCCTAACACTTGCTATAGGTGCCAGTTGGCAGAGCACAAGATTCAAGATTGCCCCTTAGTTACCCGTGCCTAAAGATGTACCTGCCAAACAAGCCGAAAGGAAAAAAGAAGATTGGGTTACTGTTGGATGCAAGGGCAAGGCTACCTCGACCCCTTTGCAACCCAAACAATCTTACCCGATGGTTACCGTTGTTCCTCCTATGCCCATAGGAAGGTCTACACCACTTAGCGTGGAGACGCAGATAGCTTCAATAGTTCCTCCTCCGGGGGGTTCGCAGGTTTCAAACCTTGCTAATACACAGGGGATCAAGGCCACCACCAGGGCTTCTACCTTGGTCGAGGCTCGCACCTTGCTTGCAGTCTCTTCCATTGTGCCTCCAGCAACATAGCATTCTTGCAGTCCTCCTGGACGTGCAGAGGTACCAGAGATAAAGTGATAGGCTGTAAGTTCAGAGGATTTCCCATCTAACTTTCACTTGGCTCCTACCTTCTTGTAAAATAGCTACTCCTCTCTCTAAGATGAAGAGGACATGGAAGAGTTCTCATGAACTGCCTTTCATGGAATATTAGAGGTCTTACAGACCTCCCAAAAAAGTACTATGTCCGGGATACCTATCATAGACTTGGTAATTTGGATTTTCTATGTTTACAAGAAGTAAAGATCTCTAGTTTCATGCTTGATGCTGCTTATCGCATCATTTGGTTGGATGGCATTATGTTTTGCTCACAACATGATGTTGGCAAAGGTGGTGTAGTTACTCTCCTATCACCTCGCCTTCATTCTACTATTATTTCACATGGTACTTACCCTATGCATAGAATTGTTTGCCTTTTTCTTTCCAGTAACAATCATTCTTTTGGAGTCATTAATGTTTATGATTCCAATGACGTTGTTGAAAGAGCCCAGTTGTGAGCCTGGCTAACTGACAATTTGCCTCCAGCTACTTGGGTCATGTGTGGGGACTTTAATATGGTTGAAGTGGCATCTGACAAAGAAGGCATTCTACCTTTTCGTTGGACAGCTAGGGAAAGAATAGCCTAGTACCACATGCATAATAAGTAGGGTCTGTTTGATCCCAACACTAACCGTCATCAGAGTAGTGGGATCTGGCACACTTGGTCCAACTTTCAAGCTGGCCTAGATTGTATATTAAAATGTCTTGATCATGCCATGATCTCTGCATAATCTTTTTTCTCCTTTTTTGAGGATCGAGATTTTCCTGTCATTCCCTTGTTAGATGTCACTTTATCCGACCACTATCTTATTTATTTTGGCATTACTTGGCAAACAGCTATCCCCAAGCTGGCTAACTCTCAATTTTACCTCAACATGTCAGTGCTGATGCATGCTTCCACCATCTCACATATCCTATGTGTCTAGAATTTGGAGCCATGTCTGGACTCTCGAAGGGGATGGATTCAATGGTGGAATGATGCCATTGCCAGAACTACACGATTCCTACAGATCTATGGGCATCAAGTCACCATTTTTAGAAGAAGGGCTTATGCAGCTAACAACCTTGCCCTCATAAAAGCTTCTGAGGCTCTCACTCTTAACCCCTTTGATACAGATCTGCAAGTTCATCTTGCCACGATTCGACATAACAAGCAAGTTACTGACAACTATGTTTCCCATGGTGCTCAAATCAAGGCTCGTCTCCACTGGTTAAAGATTGGAGACAAAGCCTCAAAGGAAGTTTTTCATGCTCTCCAAGCCTGTCATACCAAAGTTGGGATTCAGAAACTCAAACAGGGCACGACAGTTTTGTCTAGCCTCCCTGACATCCTGCAAGTGTTTGTTCATCATTATGAGAATGTCTTTGCTTCATAGGGAAATTCAATTGCCCAGGATGAGGCTCTCCAAAAATGCATTGTTGTTACTCCCACCTGCCTTATGGGGGAGCAGCGTGCTTTCTGTGAGCAACTTCTTTCCCTCAACGATCTTAAAGAGGCTTCCTTTCCTATGGCAGATGACAAATCCCTTAGGTGTGATGGATTTCCCTGTGAGTTTTGCAAACACCTCTGGGAGAAAATTGGCCCTGATCTGCATAGAGTCTATCTTGAAGCATATCATTCTAAAAGCTTAGGAGCCATTATAAATAAAGGAAATATTAAATTCATACCTAAGGCTGGTGATCCGGAGGACATATGCAATTGGAGGCCCATCACCCTTCTGAATGTGGCTTATAAGATAATTACCAAGGCACTCTCTCTCAAAATCAGGCACATGCTACCTCTAATTATGCAGCCTGAACAAACTGGCTTCATCAAATCTAGATACATTCTTAATAACATTATTGTTGTCTGGGAAGGGATGGAATGAGCTTGCAAGTCCAAACAAAAGGCTATCTTTCTTAAGATAGATTTTTCCAAAGCTTATGACCACATTGAATGGCCCTTCATACTAGCTATGCTCAAGGCCCTGGGATATGGTCCAAACTTTATTCAATCCGTGGAGATGCTTTTTGGTGATGCTAATGCTTGCATTACCATTAATAATTTGCAGTCTGAGGCCTTTGGGCTCTTTTGCTCCATCAGACAAGGTTGCTCTTTGGCTCCCATGCTTTACATTCTTGCTACTGAAGGGTTTGGGTACTTGCTTGCTCATTCTATTTCCTCAGGATTGGTTCATGGCATTAACTTGCCTGATTCTACTTCCTAGATTGTCAATGGGCATTTTGCTAATGATTCCTTCCTTACTCTTCTTGAAGAGGAGGAATTCATCAACAATGCGCTATCTTGTCTGGAAACTTTTTGTCAAGCCTCTGGCTTTGCCATCCAATGCCATAAAATGCTCTGCTACCACCAGTCTTTTTTGCTAGCTCCTCACTGGCTTAGTCAGTTTGAGTGGAAATGGGTCACTCACGGTGAAGTTTTTCATTTTCTTGGCATCCCTTTTGCCTTTCAAGCTTCCCCTCTAGAGCTTTGGAATGTTGTCCTTGCTAAGATTGTGAAAAAGCTAGATTACTAGATTACCAAGCCACTCTCTCTTGCTGGTAAATTCCAAATTTGTTCCAAGATTTTTGTAGCCACCCATGTTTATTATTCTTCCTGTTGGGCTCCTTCCAAAACTTCTTATCTTAAGCTGGAATGCCTACTCAGAGATTTCCTCTAGGCTTCTGGTTCTGATCATCATGGATTTCACAGAGTCGCTTGGGAATTTTGTTGCCTCCCTAAAGAATCTAGTGGCCTTGGTCTGCTTTCCACTCATAAATAAGGCGTTGCACTTTGTGCCAAGTGGATCATTTGTGCTATTACTGGAGACTTAGCTTGGAAGATTCTGGTTCGCCATTGTATTTCTTTTGGCTGCCCTGTCAATAGACCTGCATGGAAGAGGATTGGTTTTCAAACTCTTCTCATTATGTGTGATCTTGTTGTCATACAAGGTTCATTTGTTATCAAGATCATCTGGAAAACTTGGGAGGCTATCAAGCCCTGGCTTCATTGGGCTAGGGATGACTTTCATAATGGTCTCTCCTTGAATCAACAGAATATTTGGTGGTCTCCCCTATTTTCCATTCAGCGTAGCCTTCTTGCTAAGACCCAAGGGGCCAATGCTCTTCATTTTTTGAAACGTGGCATCAGAATTGTCAAAAATCTCTTTTCCAGAGTTACTATGAGTTTTAGGACCTAGGAAGACATGCAGGTTCAGTAGTGCCTTGTCCGTGGAGATCGACAGACTTTTGACCTTTTACTTTCCTCCATCCCTGTACATTTGGTGCACAAAGTTGGAATTCAGTTTGGTTCTTCTTGGTGGCATGACTAGAAGTGGTTTCCTGACACTCCTTTTGCTAACTACAAGCCCAATAAGGGATACTGATGGCTTTTGCCCCATCTTTCGATGGTAGACACGCTCAACAAGAGATGGCATTTGCAATCTTCACTTTCTCAATGGCAAAAACGCTTCGATACCATCTGGTGCACTATTACTGAACCCAAGATTGCCCACTTTTCTTGGTGCCTTGCCTTCCAAGGTCTTCCCTTGGGGCCTCGGCTCAAGAACATAGGGTTTCCTAATCTAGATGCCCCTTTTGTGGTCAACCTGAGTCCTTTCTGCATATTTTTTGGTTTTGTAAACGTGCACAGAATTACTGGCACTAGATTCATGATTTTTTCAAGCCCTTTAGGCCTAAACCATTTTCATGGCACATGATCTTGTTGGGTGATTCCTCCAGAATTTCCAAAAAGTACTCCCAAATCTAGTATACATTTAGGATGGAAATTTTGTTTACTCTGTGGAAAGATAGAAATGTTGTTTTATTCACACACAGCTTTTTGGATGTTAACATTGCAATGTACACTAAAGCTTGTATTTGTAACAATGTTATTCTACAAATACTGGTGCAAGCTAATAAAGCTTCCCTGGAATTTGCTCACCTGTAGGAGTTGCTCAACCACTGGGGAAATGCCCCTTGCACTGTGGCTCGAGTACCTCCAGATGCCTTGGTAGACACCTCAATGCCTTGTGGTTGTCAACACCAATGCCACTCGCACACTCCATGCTCGCAGGCCTCCTGCCACTGCTCTCCCAGTAGTGGAGCTAGTAGCTAGAGGTGCCACTCTACCTCCCCACCTTGTGGTGGCTCTGGCTAGTCCCCACCTCCTCCTCCTGGTGCTCATCAAGATAATGCTGGCAAGTGGCCCTGCCTGGCTCTGGCAATTTCTCCTCCACGGCCTAAGGTCAAAGATACGAAGGCTACCACTGATCCCCCTACTGCTGTTGCTCCTGATGACAGCTAGTCTATGCCCAGCCTACCCCCCAATCCCAAAAATTATTGGGGTTTTAATGACAAAGAGTATCCTCCCCCCTCAATTGCTACTGCTCTGGTAGCCTGAGGTTGCTATATACATTTTTTTTTATGAATAGTTTCTTTTTTTGGCTGGTGTCGTGTGTTTAGTTTCGACTTAGGTCACTTGAACTCTCTTGCGGGGTGATCTTGTATCCCCCAGCCCCTTTTTTGTGAATTGTATTTTAAGTATATTTTTTAATAGAACAATACTATTCATCAAAAAAAAATGAAAGAAGTGAAAAAGGATAGGCTTTTCTTTCTTTTCATTCTTTTGGATACCCTATTTAGGGTTGAATGCATAAGACAATATTTTATTTTATTCATGTGTCCTTTCTTTTAAAAAAAAAAAAACTTAAAAGTATATATTTGTATTCATTCATTAGTAAGGTGATTTTTACTTTAAGCTTCTTAAAGGGATTCAAAATTTAAAGCCTAGGAGAATCATTCTAAATGTTTTAAACTATTAAACTAATTTAGAAGGTAGAGTGATTTTTCTAAATATTTTTATTAAATGGTGATTGGAAAAACGTAGGGGACTTATCTATTGGTACTTAAAATGATGTTGTTAAACATAAGTATTAAGATACTTATTTAATTATAATGTTTTAATATTCTATGGATTATTTTACTATGGTAGTTAGTTGATGTGGAATTAAACTAGGATAGCATAAGTCTTTTATTAACTTAATATTGTTCTTTTATTGAATTAATAGAAATTGATATTTATTAAATAGATAAAGTAAAATTTAATTAGTTAAAGTTCAAATGTTGTATAATTAGTAAATTGAATATTTGGATAAAAGAGTTAGACGTCTACTTTGAATTAATTAAATACTCAAATAATCTTCCAAGTGATTAATGTTATTAAATGATTATATACCAAGAGATAATTAAACTTCTGGACTTTAAAAGTTTACCTGATGAACCTTAGTGAATCTTTAAGTTTTGACTTAAATATTAACCTGCATGTAATTATTTTATTCTAAGATAAATGAACCCATGGAAGGGAAATTATCATGAGAATAAATAGAATTAAACAATCTAATTTACAAGTCATGTAGGGTTATTTAAGCTAATTAGATTAGTAATGTTGGTTAGTCATTTTATATGATTGTTCAATAGGAAGACCTTAATGTAATGCAAAATCATATCTTTTATATGTTAAACTCTAGAATAACCTAGGGATAGAAACCATGACTTTGAGATTGATAATCATAAGCTTGTCCAAACTTCTAATATAACATATTTTCAAGGGAGGTTGGCTATGTTGTGTTAGTGGGACAACTACACAATTAACACTAATCATGATACCCCTCACATCACACTCATGTTAGTAGATGTTAACTTTCCTAATAGTCACATTCAATCAATATTACAATGAAACAAATTAATTTAGTAAGTTTAGTGTTAAAAAGAAAATTTTTGGTATATTTTAGCCCTAATTTATGGGCATGACAACTATTAGCAATTAATGTAATAGAAAGGATATATGCTACTTATTTACACAATAATTTTATTTTTGGCTTAAACATCGCACACTAAGCTTCATTCTAAGACTAAAAGTGCTAAACAGTCAAAGTTGACTTATTTTTTCCAAGCCTAATTTTCTCCTTAGCAATGAGACATTCAAGACTTTAATAACGACTAAAAAATCATTCAAATAAACTTGAATCTATGTTCGTTTAGTTACTTAACTCAATTCTCATTCTACATTATTATTTTTCTATATTGAATGTCATGAACATGAAGTTAAAAACTAATCTTTAATAACCCAAGAAATATTAGCTTCTCATCTCAAACTATTATTAATCAACATCTCCAACCATAAACTTGCAACTACGCCATTAAGTAATAAAAAATTAAACAAATTCCTTCTCACATTTCTTTTCACATAAATCAGCAACTAACTTGTTTCAAATTCTTGCTAAGAAAACACAAGTTGAGAGTAAAATGAAATGGAAGACTCTTCAATGACGTTTACATGACAATATGGCTTATTAAGATATCCTCATGTTCTCATGATAATGTAAAAATGGTTACATAAAATAGTAAAAGATATAACATATACAAATAGGGGTGCTTATCAAGATATCCTCATGTTCCCATAATAATGTAAAAATGGTTACATAAAATAGAAAAATACATAACATATACAAATAGGGGTGCTTATCAGCTTACAATTCTAAGCTTCTATGTGTCTAATATTACATGAATACAAAATATTGGAAACCTATGATCCTAAGAAGAATAGACACTCAAAACATGCTTTTGTTAGATATTACATTTCTTCTTAGACGTTCTCAAAATGTTATAGATTATCATAAAATCTTATCATAGGTTACACATACCTTTTATAAGTAACTCCAATAGCCTTAGTTAAGTTCCATCCCAAAATTAATTTAGTACACCTTTTTCTCCTTAGATTTGTGTGTACTTTTGCATCAACATTAATAGTTCTCTTTGTTTCAATATTATATCCATTTCTAAATTTTTTTACTAATAAACTTATAATTTTACTAAAGTGATAATTGTTCCTATATAAATGTTGAAATACATTACCTTGATTTTATAATGTTGTTTTGATCTACTCATCTGACTTTTTTTGAAGGGTCTATCAATAGAATTATTTTTATGGTGATTTTGATTGGCATGATCCATTTCTCCTAACATTATACCCTTGGGAAGCATTTTACACATACTTGCTTATTACAAAATTAATTTTTTTACTTGTCCTAGATACAAAGTTATATTTTTAAATCATTCCTTTAGGGTAAACTCTTTCCTATTAATAATACTTTTGCCAAATATATTTTCTCCTATTGAAATTTATTAAAAGGAATAAAGATACGTATTCTTCTTATTTCAAGTTTTAAAAGGAATAAAGATACTTATTCTTCTTATTTCAAGTTGCAAATTTGAGAGGGAAGTAACAAAAAGGTTATCATTGATCAAATATATAACCTTCAAATTTTTAAAAAATCTACATTGATTAAATAACTCATATCTTGAGGTATACTTAGGATAACCATATCAAACATACACACTTCATTGCATATTTAATTTGAATTTTATCCTACAATTTGGTTACTAACCAAATATTTTCTTTTAACAAGATAAATTGACCCTTAGAGAAATTTATTTATTGGGAATTTTTATGTGAGCATGCCCACTATTAATAAATTTCATTTAAGGAATATATTAACTAGGAAAGGGGAGAGTCCTAGATCAATCTCCATTTCATACTTGCAACTATGCTAGTAGTGATAAAAGTATACTTAATCATTATTCATTGTTATATGTTTCATAGTACTTCCATTAAGGAGAAGTGCAAACCCTAAACTTACTTCTTTTCAACACTTTCTCTAAACATCCTATTTATAAATACATGACATCCATACAAACTGATATATATCATTCATTTCTTATATCTTTTAAGAGATTTATCATTTGCATAAATACATCAAATAAATGAATTCCTTTCCAAAATACTCATCTAGACTAATTGTTAACAAATGCACATTTTCTAGAAATGGTCTACTTTCTTTCATTATTTTTTAGCATACTTTTCCTGAGACTTACTATACATATTGGCTTATGGCTATTAAGAAAATAGAGGATTTATTTCCTTAATAATTGATGCAAGGAGAAAATTGAAAAGCTAGGGCCAAAGGTGCACCTAACTATCCAACCACCTCAATTACTAAGCAAAAAAAGAAAAAGAAAAAAACATAGAGAAAAATGACAAGGAGAGAAGGAAAAACAAATACTATATTAATTCATAAAATTATCCATAAAAATGCCTAGCTATAAGGCCTTCTGGGTTATGGCCAATAGAAAGATTCAACTTCAAGATCCACGATCTCTACCAAACAAACTCTAAAATTGCTCCTTCATGATGGGACCACAACCCAAGAACAGAATGGACACAACAGAAAAGGGAAAATTATATTAATTGAGAAAATAAGCTAGTACCACAGTATAGGAAAATAAACTTGAAAACATGCCCTAAGGGCTTACAATAGCAAAAATCTAGAGATAATTTCTCCTTTTAGTACCTCCTCTCAAACTCCACTCCAAACTGCCTTTTACAATGCCAGAAATCTCCTTAAATAGATCTCGAAGGGTTACAGACTAGGAGTACATTCTAGAAAGTGCTAGTAGGCATCCACCGACCAAATAGAAGGTTCCAAAAACTGCGTTAGAAGTCGGCACAAATCTAGAAGAATCCAGAAATGGTAACCGAACTTCCAGGAGGCGTAACTTTTGAACCGTAGCTCCAATTGACAAACTGTTTACATTTTCGGAAAGCTCTCAAAGTTCTCTATAGCCCTATGGACTAGCTTTGCTTGTCCCCCATTTTTCAGCCCTTTTCGAGGTCATTTAATGCCCCTAACTGACTTTGAAGCATTCTTAGGAGGTCTCCAAAACTTGAAAAACTGCAATAACTTTCAAACCGTGGGGCCTTTTGACCTGATTCTTTTTCTGGAATGCTCTAAATCACGATTACATTCATTTGGCCAATTCACACCTTCTAGTTTACCAAAATGATGGCCCAATTGCATGCTCCTATTTTTTTGGGATTTTCAAACACACTCATAGTGGAACTGTGAGAGTTGGAACCTTTATTTGACCCAAATGGGTATCCAAAAATAAAAACACATGAAATAGAAACTAAGTCAAAGCACATTTTTTGGGTGACACAGGATTGCCCTTATACCTCTAGATGCTCCTGCATCAGACACCCAAGGTAGATTGAAAAGTGCCCCTGTCACTTTATGAATGGTAGAGGAAATCCCAAATGGGAAATCTCAGCTGCTGAAATCCAAGTTGAGTCCTCAATCGGTCATCCTTTCCATTTGACCAAATACTCTTCATACTGCGTGTTTCTGGTACTCCTACCCACACGATGAACTAGAATGTCTTCTATCTCCTCCTTCGTAGAAGCAGGAATTGGACATGGCTCTAACACCAGCTCCTCATCTGCACCATCATCATGATACTCTGTTAAATCTGCAATGTTGAAAATGGGAGAAATGTGAATACCATCTGGCAGCTCCACTTCATATGCATTTCCTGAGTCATGTTTCTTCAAAATTTTGCAGGGGCCAAATTTCTTCATTTTTCAGCTTGTTATAAGTACCGGCTGGAAATTGTTCTTTTCGTAAGTGTACCATGACTAGATCCCCTACTTGGAATTCCTTATGTCTTCTCCTTTGATCAGCCCTTGCTTTATACTCTTGATTCATCTTGGTAATGTGTGCTTGAACCTCCTCATGTAGACGCTTGATATGTTCAGTAAATTCCTCAGCTTCAGCACTTGTCCTCTCCCCTTGTTCTATCTTCCTCAATTCTGGTGCAGTCCTTGGGCTATTCCCATATACAATTTGAAATGGTGATTTTCCAGTACTCCTATTTATAGAGTTATTGTAAGAAAACTTTGCTTGTGGTAGAATCAAATCCCATCCCTTGGGCTTATCCCCAACTAAACATCTCAGTAAATTGCCCAGACTTCTATTTACAACTTCTGTTTGGCCATCAATTTGTGGGTGATGCATGGAACTGAATTTCAATTTGGTTCTTAACTTTTTCCACAATGTCCTCCAGAAATACCCCACAAATTTAGTATCTCTGTCAGAAACTATGCTCCTTGGAAGACCATGTAGTCATACCACCTCTTTGAAAAACAAGTCTGCAATATGGACAACATCATGAGTTTTGTGGCATGGAATGAAATGTGCCATTTTGGAGAACCTATCAACCACCACAAATACTGAGTCATTATCCCTTTGTGTCCTTGGCAATCCAAGAACAAAATCCATACTTATGTCCTCCGATGGCCTTGATGGAACAGGCAATGGTTGATATAGGCCAGTATTGTGATTGAACCCCTTAGCAACTTGAAAAACCTGGCAACTCTATACAAACTTCTTCACATCTTGTGAAATTTGAGACCAAAAATAATGTTCTCTAAGAATGGCAATGGTCTTATCTCGACCAAAATGTCCTGCCATTCCTCCACTATGTTTCTCCTTAATCAAATTTTCCCTCATGGAACTCCTTGGAATGCACAATTGACTACCCTTGAACAACATGCCATCCTGAATCAGATAGTCTAGCCACTTGGTTCTATCTACAGCAACAGGTTCTTTACAAGCTTTCCATGCTTCAGCAAAATCAGGATTCTTAGGGTACAACTTCTTGAGTTCATCAAACCCAACTACTTCAACCTGCATTACTGTAAGCAATAATTGTCTTCTACTTAGTGCATTTGCAACCCTGTTAGATTTTCCACTTCTATGCTTCAACACAAATGTATAGCTCTGCAAGAACTCTACCCACTTCATATGCCTCTGATTCAATTTACCTTGGCTATTTAGGTACTATAATGCCTGATGATTAGTATACAAAACAAATTCCTTTGGCAATAAATAATGCCTCCATTTCTTTAAGGCCTGAACTATTGCGTAGAACTCTTGATCATAAACATAATACTTCTTCTTTGCATCGTTCAATTTTCACTAAAATATGCAATACGCTTACCTTCTTGGCTTAATACAGCCCCAATAGCACTGCCACTAGCATCACAATCCACTTGGAAAACCTTTCTAAAATTTGGAAGTGCCAACACAGGCTGTTCTGTCACCTTCTTCTTCAGCAATTCAAAACTTCTCGCAGCTGCTGCAGTCCATTTGAACTCTTTTCTATCCCCTCTTATTGTATCAGTTAGGGGTGCACATATGCCACTGAAATTCTTAATAAACTTCCTGTAAAAACTAACCAGACCATGAAATGATCTTACCTCAGTAGCAGACCTTGGAGTAGGCCATTCCAAGATGGCTTTTACCTTCTCTGGATCCATTTTGAGACCTTTAGTTGATATAACAAACCCCAAATAGACTAACTCCCTTTTTGCAAAGATACATTTCTTCAAATTAATTAATAGTTTCTCTTCCCTTAGCCTTTCAAGGGCACTATGGATATGCAGTAAATGTTCTTCCAAAACCTTGCTGAAAATTAAAATATCATCCAAATAAACAATAACAAATTTTCCCAAGAACTTCTTAAGTACCTCATTCATGAGCCGCATGAAGGTGCTTGGGGCGTTCGTTAATCCAAAGGGCATGACTAACCACTCATAAAGACCCTCCTTGGTCTTGAAGGCTATTTTCCACTCATCTCCTTCTCGAATCCATATTCGGTGATAACCGCTCTTCAGATCTATCTTTGTGAAGTACTGAGCTCCACTCAAGCAATCCATAAGATCATCCATCCTTGGCAAAGGAAATCGGTACTTGATGGTTATCCTATTTATAGCTCGAGAATCTATACACATCCTCCACTCTCCATCCTTCTTTGGTGAGAGTACTGCAGGTACTACACATGGACTTAGGCTCTCCCAAATCAAGTGCTTCCTCAACAGCTCCTGAACCTATCTATTTAGCTCTTCTGTTTCAGTAGGAGTCATCCTATGAGCAGCCTTGTTAGGAAAACTAGCTCCTGGAATCAAATCTATCTGATGACTGATTTGCCTTACTGGTGGCAATCCATCTAGAATATTATCAGAGATAATATCTCCAAACTCCCCTAGTAAATCTAAAACTTCAAGTGGTATTTCACTACTACCTTCTTTATCTTTCCTAGGAATCAAAGCATAGCACATATGCTGATGTTTCATGCCATCTAAAAACTTCCTTCCATCAACAAGACAAATCCTAGCACTGCTACATACCTTTTCACCGTCCTTTTTCATGGGCTTCAATTTGTGGCGAACTCCATCCTTTGTCAGAGAGTATGTGTTTGCATGTCCATCATGCACTGCATGTCTATCAAACTGCCATGGTCTACCCAACAATAGATGGCAAACATCCATCGAAATAACATCATAGAGAACTTCATCATGGTAACTCCCAATTTTGAATTTTACTAAACATTGTTCACTTACCAGGACCTTATGATCATCTTTTACCCAAGCAATCCGATAGGGTTGGGGATGTTTCTCCCTCTTGAGCTTCAGCTTAGAGACCATCTCTTCTGATACCAAGTTATCAGTGCTACCACCATCAATGATCACGTCACAACATTTATCCTCACACTTGCATCTGGTACGAAACAAATTCTTCCATTGTCCTGGTTCAATCTCACCACTTAGTAGGACTCTTTCATTTACCAAGGTCTCTCTTCTTTCTGCATCCTCTGAATGTGATGATTGTGCATCCTCATCCACATGAGCAACCCTAGCTTGGCCCTTAACTCTCCTATCTATCCTTCCTTGTCATTGAGGGCATTCAAAGGCACGATGACCTTCTTCATTGCAATGGAAATAGGTACCACGAAAGCCTCCTCTTCCTTGTCCACATCCTCTACCTCTTCCTCTCTGATTTCCAAAGTCTTGGTCACGGGAGTGGTTGAAACCCTCATTCCTTTGGTTCCTTCTTGTATCCTCATCTTCATTTTTCTTTTGGGTTTCATTGTGGCCTCCAGATGACCTACCGCTTCCCCTTCCTCCTTGACTGCACCCTCTTTTTCTTCCTTCAAACCTTTGATTTAGCTTCTCTTCAACTCATAGGGAAAACTGGTATGCCTCTTGAACGCTGGTCATTCTTACCAGACTTAATTCCTCTTGGATGCTAGGTCGCAACCCACTGATATAACGAACAACCTTCTCCTTATTTGCTTCTGCATGCCCCGCTCTGATCAAGAGTCGGTAAAACTCCTCTGTATATTCTTGGACTGATCTTCCTACTTGCTTTAACCCATGCATCTTCTTAAACAAATCAAGCTCGTAGTCCACAGGAATGAACTGCTTCTTCAATTTTTCCACCATGCGATCCCACCTTGTGATCTTCTCCTTTCCTCTTCTGTTTCTTTCCAAGTGAACCTCTTGCCACTAGATTTTGGCATGGCCTTTCATTTTGGCCTTTGCAAACTTAACCCTATCTAGGTCCTTGATATCCTCATACTCAAAGTATTCTTCCAGTTCATTGATCCAATCGATCAACTCATCTGGTTTTAGATTTCCTGAAAATACACCCACTTCAATTGTGGGTCTTTTCCCGAACTTAGTAATGGCCCTAAAAAGCCTTTCTTCCACATGATTCACAACTTCCCCATCAAATTCCCCTTCTGGTCCCATAACTTCTTCTTCATTGTCATCCTCACTGTCATCACCAATGGAAACATTTGCTCCTCTACAAAGCTCCTCTTGCAATGCTTGTACCTTCCTTTGGAGGGCTCTAACCTCCTCAGGATTAACAGCTCTGGCCCTTCCGCCACGCTCTCTTTGTGGAGGCATCTTCTAACTCGAACCCACAACCACACAGTCCTGGTGCAAACTGCCTCACAGCCGGCGCTCTGTCTACACACTCAGGAAAACTAGCTCTGATACCACTTGATGGGGCCATAACCCAAGAACAAAATGGACACAACAGAAAAGGGAAAATTATATTAATTGAAAAAATAGCTAGTACCACAGTACAGGAAAATAAACTTCAAAACATGCCCTAAGGGCTTACAATAGAAAAAAATTGGAGATAATTTCTCCTTTCAGTACCTCCTCTCAAACTCCACTCCAAACTGCCTTTTACAATACCAGAAATCTCCTTAAATAGATCTCAGAGGTTACGGACTAGGAGTACATTCTAGAAAGTGCTAGTAAGCATCCACTGACCAAATAGAAGGTTCTAGAAATTGTGTTAAAAGTCGGCGCAAATCTAGAAGAATCTAGAAACGGTAATCGAACTTTTGGGAGGCGTAACTTTTGAATGATAGCTCTGATTGATGAACCGTTTACATTTTCGGAAAGCTCTCGAAGTGCTCTATAGCCCTATGGACTAGCTTTTCTCATCCCCCATTTTTCAGCCCTTTTTGAGGTCATTTAATGCCCCTAACCTGACTTTGAAGCATTCTTAGGAGGTCTCCAAAACCTAAAAAACTGCAATAACTTTCAAACCGTGCGGCCTTTTGACTTGATTCTTTTTCTAGAATGCTCTAAATCATGATTACATTCATCTGGCCAATTCACACCTTCTAGTTTACCAAAATGATGGCCCAATTGCATGCTCCTATTTTTTAGAGATTTTCAAACACGCTCATAATGGAACTGTGAGAGTTGGAACCTTTATTTGACCCAAATGGGTATCCAAAAATGAAAATAAATGAAACAAAAACTAAGTCTAAGTACATTTTTTGGGTGACACAGGATTGCTCTTATACCTCTGGATGCTCCTGCATCACTTCAGGATCATTTGTTCCTAACTCTCTAAGTCCTACTTAAACTAAGCCTAAACACCTCTACTTATACTTTCCAAAATGACTTATAGAAGATTCTAGATTTTTACATAAGAGAAGGTTGACCCTTAAAATGGTCTTCATGCATCCCAAGACAATATCCTTACATTAAATGTAGGACCCAAATTAAACATGTAAGTTGGCTTACATTAGGAACCAATCACAAAAAGACTTGGTCAAAGAAAGAACTAAGCATCAACAAGCATTGGGTTCACTCGACACATGAAGGAACACTTGGCCACCAAAGCACGTAGTCAATACTGGGTAACTTGGCCAATAATGAAGTAACTTGGCCAATACTGAACAACTTGTCCAACACTAAACAACTCGAACAACATGGAACAAGTTGACTAACATGGAACAAGTTGACCAACATGGAACAACTTGGAAAACATTGAACTATTTGGCCAAGACTAAACTTGGCAACTACTAAAACCTAGCACTAATAGGCATAATGAACAAAGATGATCAAGATAGAAAGGAAACCTAGGGTACTCCTGTATTAGACAACTGTAGTTAAAAGAAATGATTCTCCTTAATCATTGAGAGGTCACAATCTGAGTTGAATCCAAATTAGATTGAGAAATCCATGTAGCATCTTCAACTAGTCCACTCTTCCACTTCACAAAATATTCTTTGTAATATTTTCCTCTTGTGCTTTTACTAACTGTTTGGTCCAATATTTGTTCAATCTCTTCAATATTATTCTTAGGATAATCATCTGGTACAAAAACTTCATTATATGACTCATGATACTTATACAAATTAGAAACATTGAATATAGGAGATATATCCATGTCATCAGGTAACTCAACTTCATATGCATTACCACTATCAAAATTCCTCAAAAATGTACAAGGAGCAAGCTTGTTCATTTTCATCTTACTATATGTTCTAATTAAAAATCCCCTTTTTCTACTAAACCATCACCTCATCATGAACTGGAAAAACATGATGTCTCCTAGACTTATCAACATTCTCCTTATATTTTTGATTACTTTGTTCCAAATTCAACTTCACTTCCTTGTCCAAATAACTCATAAAATCATAAAATACTTCCCCTTCAACATGTCTCTTCTCCTCACCACCAAAATTCCTCAAAACTAATACTCCTCTAGATTGCATTCCAGTAACAATCTCAAAAGATGTTTTTCTAGTACTCCTATTCACAAAATTATTATATGCAAACTCATCTTGTGTCAATACCATGTCACAATTATTCCACTTATCTCCAACTAAACATCTCAATAAATTACCCAAGCTTCTATTCACTATCTTTATATGTCCACTTGTTTATGAATGGAATGTAGAACTAAACTTCAACTTAGTATCCATCTTCTTCCACAACGTCCACCAAAAGTAACCAAAAAAAATTTTGTCTTGTTCAGAGATAATACTTCTTGGTAATCCATGCAATCTAACAATCTCTTTTAAGAAAATCTCATAAACATACACAACATCTAATGTCTTCTTATATGGTATGAAATGTGTCATCTTATAAAATCTATCCAAAACAACATAAATGGAATCATATGCTCTCTTTTTTGTCTTAGGTAATCCAAGAACAAAATCCATACTAATGTCAATCCAAGGTTTCTTGAGAACAAAAATAGGTGTATACAATCTAGTATTCTGACTTAATCCTTTTGCAACTTGATAAATTCCAGAACTCCTTACAAAATTATAAACAACCTTATACATCTATGGCCAGTAATACTTATCCTTAAGAAAACTCAATGTCTTATCAATTCCAAAATGTCCTTTGAGCAATATAACTTCTTTAATGAAATACTCATCACGGTTACTTGGTCGATTAGATAGGTTTGGTGCTTCGGACTCTCTCCACACCTCAATAAAATTAGGGTTAGTACCATACATGTCCTTCATCTCATCAAAACCAAGAACTTCAACCTTTATTGTAGTCAACAAGAACGTCTTCTGCTCAATACATCTGCAACTCAGTTAGCGAGTCCACTTTTATACTTTATCACAAATATGAACTCCGTAAATACTCAACCAACTTCGTATGTCTCTGGTCCAACTTACACTAACTTGCCAAATATTATAAATCTTTATGATCAATATACAACACAAACTCTTTAGGAATTAAATAATGTCTCCACTTCTTCAAAACTTTAAAAATATCATAAAATTCTTGATCATATGGTGAATAATTCTTTGTAGAATCATTCAATTTCTTACTAAAGAAAGCAATAAGTTTACCTTCTTGACTCAACATAGCTACTAATGCCTTATTGAAATAAGGAAAAACTAAAATAGGTAAGTTGACAACCCTTTTTTTTCAAATTCTCAAAACTCTTGTCAGCTCCATGTGTCCATTTTAAATTCCTTTTATTTCCTCTCATAGTCTTAGTCATGGTATTACAAATAGAACTAAAATTCTTTATAAACTTTTTTGTAGAAACTAGCTAAAACATGAAATGATCTTACCTCACCCAGATTCTTAGGTGTAGGTCACTTTAGAATTGTTTTTAACCTTCTCAGGATCCATCATAAACCATCAACCAAAATCACAAATCCCAAATACACAATCTCTTTTTGTATTAAGGAACACTTTAAAATTAATCAGCAACTTCTCCTCTTTCAATCTCTACAATACTTTCCTGATATTCTTAAGTTGTTCTTCCGTAGTCTTACTAAATATCTAAATATCATCCAAATAAATAATCACAAATTTTTGCAAGAATATTTTGAGGACCTTACTCATCAGCCTTATTAAAGTACTAGGTGCATTGATCAAACCAAAAGGAATAACAAACCACTCATTTACAAACCATATTCTATCTTGAAAGTAGTCTTCCATTCATTAGCTTCTCTAATTTTGATCTAATGATAGCCACCCTTCAAATCAATCTTGGTAAAATATCTTTCTCCACTTAAACAATCCATTATGTCATCCATCCTCAATATATCTTGTTAATATCTCTAAAATTAGTACACATTCTCCATTTTCCATTCTCCATTCTTCTTAGGTACCAATAAAATAGGTACAACACATGGACTCAATGTTTCTCTAATCAAACCTTTTTACAATAACTATTGCACTTGTCTGTTAGGTTCTTCATTCTCAATAGGTGTCAATCTATATGTTATTTTATTCTGAAAACTAGCTATATGAATTAGATCCATATAATTACTTATACTTCTTACTAGTGGAAAATCGTCAGGTATATCCTCTACAACAATTTTCTTGTACTCATTCAACAATTTTTTAATTTTTTTGGCACTCAGCTAACACTATCTTCTATCAATTGGCCTCTACATATTGTCTATCCTTTAATATCTTCTATCACTCAGCCATTACTATCTTTTGTCACTTGGCCACTACTATTTTTTGTCACTCGACCATTACTACTACAACTTGGCCCTCTAGGAATTATGGAAAAATAAATTTGGTTCTTCTTCAGCTCCTTCTAAACTTCTTTCCCATTGACTACACAAAATTTAAATGTAGTACAATTTACCTTATTTGGGACTTCAATCAAAGGAAATAATGTTTTCTTCACTCCATTCATCCAAAGATGATATTTATTCAATCTACCATCATGCACAACATGTCTATCATACTTCCAAGGTCTACCCAAAAAAATATCATAACAATCCATAGGCATAATATCACACAAAACTTCATCAAAGTAGTTTCCAATCTTGAGTTTCACAATACATTACTCATTTACCAACAACTTATGCCCATCCTTAATCCATTAAAAATGATAGGGTTTATGGTGTCTCAACCTTTTCAATTGCAACTTTATAACCCACTCTTTTGATGCCAAATTCATTGAACTACCACTATCAACAATCACTTTGCAACATTTCCTAGCCATCTTACATTCACTCTTGAAATGACATCTCCTAATGATATTTTCTTCATCAACTCTTTTATTACATAAAGTTCTCCTTACCATTATATTTTCTCCAACCTCAAGTCCACTTAGTGAACCCTCAAAATCTCCTTGAATCGCAACATCTTATGTTACCTTGTTCACTCTCACAAAAGCATCTACACTTAAAGTATGTATGCCCTTCTTTACCACATCTGAAATAATTACCATGAAAGCTACATATAGAATAAGAATTACCTGTTCCTTCATAATAACTAGTACCTCTTTAGTAATAATTACCAACTTTCCACTCAATCTTTCCCTTATCATTAGCTTTCCATTCAAGTTTTCCCTTATCTTGTGTAGAATTGTTAGATCTACCACCTTCTCCATAGGTTCTACCTTTGGCTCTCTAAAATATACCACCTCTACCTCTATGTCTTTTCTCATGATTCTTTGTTAAGATCTCCTCATCTTTCAAGGCATATTGATATGCTTCTTCCATACTATCCAATTTCACAAAACTTATTTCATCTTGAATTCTAGATCTCAATCTATTTAGATACCTTGCAAATTTCTCAACCTCATCATCTACATGTCTAGATGTGATGTCCAATCTATTGAATCCCTCAGTGTACTCCTTTAGAGTCAAGTCTTTTTGTTCAAATTTTTCATCTTTCTCAACAAGCTAACTTGGTAATCAACAAGAAGGAACTTCTTCTTCACTTTGTTCACCATTTTCAACCAGGCTCTAATATTTTCATTTCCCCTTCTCTGTCTATTAGTTTGCAAATGCTCCCACCATAGTGAGGCATGACCTTTCAACCGAGTAACCACAATCTTCACCTTTCTATTATCAGGAGTTCCTTTGAATTGAAAGAACTTCTCTATATCAAAGATCCAATTCAACACAATATTATATCAAATTTTCTATCATAAGGAATAAAAACTACAATAGTCTTTGAATGTGTCCTAGAAAAAATTATCAAGAATATTTCCTCAAGTTTAGGATTAGGGTTTAATGTCATTGCTTCATCATCACTCACATATAATAAATATGCAATCTTCTCCTTTGGACTATCCCCACAGCATCTAATCTGGCTGCAATCTATCTCAAAATGTCCAATATAATAGTGTTAGCATTTCCTCTACCTTGAACTATTTTGAAAAATAGGTTACTACAAGGTTGTAAACCTCTACAAGTTATGGGGAAAATCTCCAAATCTTCTGAGCTACAACCAAAAATCAATCAAGGTTCTACACAATCCAATCTCCTCATGGACAAAGCTCAAACTTTGATACCACCTAAGATAAAGAGAAAATCAAAAAGCTAGGTCTATAAGTGCACCTAACTATCCAACTACCTTGTTGAGTAAGCACAATGGACGTAAAAAACATAGAGAATAAAACCAAGGATAGAAAGAACAACAAATACTTTATTAATTCATCAAAAAAAAAAATTCAAACATGTACAATTGTAAGGCCTTTTGGGTTATGGACAATACAAAGATTCAACTTCAAGATCCATTATCTCTACTAAACTAACTCTAAACACACTCCTTCACAATCATCTACTCCTAACTCTCTAATTCCTACTAACCTAATTCTAGACACCTATACTCATACTTTCCAAAATAGCTTATAGAAGATTCTAAAATTTTATATAGGAGAAGGTTGACCCTTAAAATGATCTCCATGCATCCAAAGACAAGATCCTTACATTAAATTCACAACTCAAATTAAACATGTAAGTTGTCTCACATTAGGAACCAATCACAAAAAAAATTGGTCAAAGAAGGAACCCATCATCAAAAAGCATCAAGTTCACTTGGCACATGAAGGAACACTCAACCATCAAAGCACTCCATCAATACTAGGTAAATTGGCCAATACTAAACAACTTAGTCAACACTAAACAACCTAGCCAACATGAAATAACTTGGCCAACATTGTACTTGACAACCACTAAAACTTGGCATTAACAAGCAAAATTAAAAAGATGAGTAGGATAGCAAGGCAACCCAAGATGCTCCTACATTAATAACACTTTGAAGACACAAATCTATATAAGTCTGTTTACATTGAAATTTGTGGGTTGGAAAAAATAATTTAATCAATTTTGTTTTGAATCTTGGGAGGAAATAACAAAATCCACTATCAAATGTTTTCTTTTGACTTCATAGTTCACAAAGATCAGGAAGAGAATCTTTTCGAGGAATCCAATCATACAATATCATTTTACAAGAAGTTTATGTTTCTAGACTCTTAGGAAAGAATGTAATTTTCTAACTTTGAAACAATTACAACATTAAATAAGGAGTTACTAGAAAAAGTCATGTTTTCCTCCCAAAAGCATTCCTAACTCATAAAATTATAACACTAGATAAAATAACTCTATTTCCAACCATGATGTCAATTTAGTATTTAGAGAAGAGGTAGAGTGAAAAGTCTCTTTCTTGGAGAGCATTCAAATAACATAATAGGGTTAGGGTTACATATTGCTATAGATTACCATGCCATTGTTCTTAATAACACATAGAATTTTCTATGAATACATTTAATTTTTAGCAATATAAAATAATAAACAGGCTTTGTGTCATAATTACACGTTTAGTGAAGTTGAAATACTAGTAATGGTTCAAGTGTACACGACACATATCTGTATTAAGGGTTCAAGTGTTCTAACAACACATTAAGGGAGAGCTCAAAACATGAATAGGCCACTATGAATCCCAGAGTTCCCAGTGTGGAAACGTAAGGCTCTAATACCAAATGTAATGCTTTGCCAAGGAATCTAAAAGGATAAGTCTAAGTTTGGTGAAATTTTTTTCAACATAATTTTTTCTTGATAAGATCTCTTTGATCATAGGTGTAGAGTCCTAACTAGTTCCCTTAAATAATATTACTTAATTTCCTTTATAACATTCATCCTTAGTACTTAAGTTATTCCATATATTAATTTTACATCTACTTATGATTTGATACCTGACCCATTCTAATATTCATTTCCAAATGAGGGACTGATGTTATAATCTATACAATAAAATGTATCTATTTATCTTGTAATAAGGCTACATGAAATAGAATAAAATCATGAACCATATGTGTAAACCAACTCATCTTCTATTCACTAATTACTTAGATATTTCATTTCATAAAATTATGAAGAGTACATGGTGCATCATACATTTATCTATATACAAGAAGTATACAATTTTGTGGTGTAACTTCATTCATTTTTTGACAATGTACCATCTTAAAATGAACACACTTACATTTTAAGAACTTTTATCACCCTTTTCCATATTTCATCTCTTGGACCATGGATGGATGTTTTTTCATTGTCTCTTTTCCTCTTCTCCTCTTCCATTTCACTCTTCTATGTCATCTCCAATTTTCTGACATGGTCTTCTAGGTGCTACATTGCTACCCTTTTGGCTATATGAGTTTGTTTCATATGTGCATCCTTCTAGACCTTCCTAGGGCTTTCTCTCTATAGACACTAAGACTAGGTCAACCCAAGTTGACCTATTACTTTCTAAGGATTTTTCTCTCCATTCTTTGGGATTAGGTTGATGACTTGGTCCTTTCTAAGGCCATTTCCCTCAAAATTTTGGGGCTAGGTTTGCCTAGATCAACCTAGTCTAGGACTAGGTTAATCCAAGTTGACCCGGTCTTTGATGAGTGTAAATTTTAGGGCCCAATAAGCCTCGAGTTTATATATTAATTTATTTTTCTCCACTTTCATCCTAAAGTTAACTCTCTGTGTAATAGTTAGCCTAAGGTTAACTCTCCACTTAATAGTCATACTGTAGTTAACTCTCCACTTAACAGTTAGCATGCAAATAACTCTTTGTTTAACAATCAATCTTAAGTTGGCCTTTAACTATTTTCCCACAAAGTAACTAGTATAAAAGGAGGCTTGGAGGATTCATTTTAATATCTCATCTCATCAATAATTTACAATTCATTAAGCACCCAAGGCAAGGACTTGTATCATTCAAGAAAGCAAGTTTCCTTCATGCATTCATGGATTCTTTCTAGACATTTCCTCTTCAAGATCTATCTTTTTATTATCCATCAAGGGAGAAGATCTACATTGACACATTCTTTATCTTCTTCAATAATGTGCATTTACATCCATGGCTCCATGATGTGGTTATGGTAGATCCAGTGCAATTATGGAGATATCCTACATCCTTCATATTGTATTCATGATCTATAATACTATACATTTACATACATTCAAGAAACGTGAATCCTAACATTTAGCTTATTTTACAATTATTTAAATTTATATTTCTCAATTGTGGTTAATTACTTAACCTGTGACTTGACCAAGGAAAGCCCTCATCAAACCCCAAGCCCAAAGCTTTCTTTACTATTTTGATTTACAGATTGGGAGCAAAAAGAATTATAGATTTAAACCCTAGAGTTCACAATCTTTCTAGAGTTGTTAGTTTCAGAGCTATGGACTATGTCAACCTAGTTTTAGGACATCCTTCTATGTTGACCTAGTCCTTCAATCTGAGATTCTAGGGATATTTCTATGTTTTGGTCCTTTCATCATTCTATGCCTGGATTAATGAGCTAAAGTTTAGGAAAAAAGTTAGATCTGAAATTTATTAAGAAAAAATACATCTTCCTCTATGCATTTCAAGGCAAGTCTTCCATATTTTATTTCATTTCATATCTTTACCCCATATTTATCTTAATTGGAATAATTGTATTCACACAACATATAGATTTATATTTCTTAAGCAATTAGTTCGATTTCACATTTATATTATCCTATCAAGGGCCTAAGAGAGTGTGTTTCTTTGTATTGCATTCCTCTTTACAACCTAGATTTAGTATTAGCACCCTTCTTCCTTTAGGTTCTAGCTAATCTAATTCAGATCATAAGTGGAATCATACTTACAAATACCCCTCTTTCCCTGACACACATATTTTGAATGGCTTAGTGCTCTATCAACTGGAAGTCTACATCCTATTAAAGTGGTTCCATTTTACCACTAAACATTTTGGTGAACCCAACTTGTGCCCCTTTCATTTTGGAGTTAGATTTTTTTTTGCGTGTGTGTTTACCTTCTTTAAGTGAACCCATCTTCTTACCCTCTTTTCTTTTTGGAATTAGATTTCTTTATCTTTTCTTTTTCTTTTGCACTAGATGTTTAGATCTAGCTTCTATGCATTTCACTCATATTGCAAATTTTATTTAAAGCATTTTTCAATAATTCCTCTATCCCTTTTTCCATAAAACAACGTTCTCCTTTAAGATATTTTTTTCCCTAAAAGAAATCAATCAAGGGTATGTCATGTTCCTTTTCCTCTCTTATGTTACCTTCAATGGAATCATTAGTGAAAGATTTTTATTTTAACTTCTATCTTAATTCTATTTCTCTTTGCGAGGGAAAGTTAGAGATTGATGTTAACCTTTCTCCTAATATAGACCTCATCTATGAGGACACTTTTGGTAGGGAATATTTTCTAGCTTATTCCTCTCCTTTTTCTTCCATGTTATGATTTTTTGATAGAGATATTATGTCCTATTATGATTCTCCTATTTGGGATGAACCATTGGATAATGACATTTACTACTCTCTTCCTCATGAAAGAACTTTATTTGAAAACAATGATATCATGGATGATAACTCTTCTATCTTAATTCCACATGCCATAGTTGATATTTATCCTTCCCCTAAAAAATATATTTATTTTAGAGATATTTTAGCACAAGAGGAGGATATTAAAAATACTTTCATCAATATGACCTTTCCTTCATTTGATTATCCTAGTAGAGATAATTAATTAATAGACATCAATAATCCCTATTCTAAGGATTCCTTAGAAAAAGAGGATAATGATAATCTTTTTAATCCTCTCTCTTGTAGTGACAAGCCTATGGAGAAGAAATATCTTAATCAAGTTAATGTTCTTCAACCTATTCTCACTCTCAAGGGGTACCCTTCATCAAATAAACCTCTCACCACCCTTAAGGGTTGTCCTCCCATAACTCTTAGAGGGGAACCTAGTGATTCTAAGTATAATAATATTGTGTCTCACACCTATCATACAATAAATAATCCTCAACCTATGATCTCTCTTCCACCTTATTAACCCATTCTTCCTCTTCTGTCTCATCTTTCTCAAAATCTTGGGCTGGATTATGATTTAGTATCGTAGTTATGTAATAACCCCACCAAGATTTCTCTTTGGGACCTTCTTCAGACATCTTTGACATACCATGAAGCCTTGAAATAATCTTTTTCCACACTTCCTACTCCATCTCCCAATCAAGAAAACATCAATTCCTTTTTACAATGCATGAATACTACATTAGTCCCACCTCAAATCATGTTTACTCATGATGGCTTACCTCCTTAAGAGATTCAAGATCTCTTTGATGCTCTTATGGTAGTTGTCCTACTCATGATGGCTTACCTCCTTAAGATATTCAAGATCTCTTTGATGCTCTTATGGCAGTTGTCCTAGTAAATGGTAACCTTATTCATTGAACTCTATTTTATAATGGATCTAAGTTTAATGTTTGTAGTGTGGATATGCTCAAACAAGTTAATATTGATCCTTCACATATCACAAATGACATTAATACTATTTGTGACTTTTATAATGTTTCTATTAAAACTTTAGGCAAAATCACTTTACCTATCAAAGTAGGTTCATTTTTTTGAATACTCAAATTCATGTTATGCCTAGACCTCTCAATTACAATCTTCTTTTGGGTAGACTTTGGTTATATGCTATGCATGCAGTTCCTTCAACTCTTCATTAAAAATTCAAGTTTATCTATAATAATATATGTACAATATTCATGTAAACACTAAGACAAATAGTTGTCTAAATGTCATGGAGCAACAAAATCAATAATCTAAGGATGATTCTCCTTCTAAAAGTACTCTCCTAGGTGATGACTGGGGAGCCTTAGATTTTACAGTAACCATTATTGAGGAATATAGAGTTAAGGACTTGTAATTTATGAAAAATCATGGAAATTATTTCTTCACCAACTTTATTTCTATTTCTACTCATGATGAATTTATTAAATCTACTTATAAAAAACATATTCCCTTAGGCAATAGGGGGCATAGGCACTCATTTAATACCATTGTTGATCATAATTTAGGATGTGTGAAAGAAGGTGTCGGTTCATTCTTTTTCACATCCTCTTCTTCATAATTTCCTACTAATCAAGAAGTTCCTTTATCATAAAGATTAGACCAAAAAGCATAAAGAAACATAGTCAAAAACTCATGAATCTTCTATTTTACATGTATCAATGTTACCACGATTTCTATACTAATAATTTTCAAGCTTTGCATTACAAAATTTAACAACTCATTAATAAAAGTTATTAAAATATCTCCTAATAATGATCTTTCTTTTTCCTCTAATTTCTTTAGATAAAATTTAAGTCCCTTTTGTGCTTCTCCATGCCGTGTAACATTGTTGACATTCTTTTTGGGAGCTCATTGTCATACATGGTTTTCTTTGTGAGGTTTTTTTTATTTTCTCTTATTCCTATACTTGGGGGAAAAGGTATGTAATGGCCCACCAAGGAACTCAAAATAAATCAACCCAAAGTGTTACTAAGTTTGCCAAACATTTTTTTTGAAAGATTAAAATAATAAGAGATAACATAGAGGAAGAAATAACTCATATACATACAGATAGTACATAAGAAGATTACATCTCTCAAGTGTTCCATGACATTCAATCACATAAATAAGATTTATTAAGATTAAATTTGATACATAACAAAATCCACATCATAGAATAACCATAAGTATGAATCCAATAAAATAATATATAGTTACATAAGATGGCACATGGCATAACCACAATGCAAAATCATCCATTGTACAAGTCATTGGGTATAAAAATCTCAAAGAATATACATCATGATTAAATATGACATCTCATAAGATCTCCAATAACCATGTATAGTATAACTAAATTGTTATCCAAAAATGCCCTCCTACCAGAAATTGATTTTAAATGTTGAGCTACTCAATGGTCACCTAGATTTTAAAAATTCAAATATTAAAAGGTTTTCATGAAAAAATTCAACATTGGCTATATCCTTTTATCCTAAGTCTACATAGCCTTTTTAATTTGATGTCTTTGAAATATTTTAAGTTTTGACTATGTGAATCACCCTTTGGTTCACACAGTCATGATAGAGTAAGCATTAACTGGAGTTCAAGTGGCAAAGGTGTGATTACACTATGTTCACATCATCATAGAGTTAGTTAGTGCAACATAGATTAGGGTCCCAATAGGGTGACTATGTTATTTTCATTATGTTGCAAGGTTAATTTGATAGACCATGGTTTAAGTTGTGACTATGTGATAAGGGAAAAACCTTTAGTGCTTCAAAGATTCATTTCATGTCATTAGATCTTTTAGATCTATGACCAGCATGCTATCATGGCATGTTAGAAGGGAACTATAGTTAGAGTTGTGATCGAGAAATTTCTATTGTTTCACTTGGTCACATGGTTAAGAGGTGGACTTTGGGTTAAGGTGGCAATGACACAAATGCATTTAAGAATCCCAATTTACATAGGATCATAGCAGTTCATGAGAAATGTCAAGAGTAAGCTAAATAGTGGCAATAATAGTTTTTTCATTTAGTCATAGGCATTTGATGTTAGTTGAAAGGAAATATGGCAAAGTCACGATCATATGAGATGGTCAAAGCATGGAGACTTTACAGAATGGAAAAATGGTAAAGGATGATTGGTCCACATGGCAAAGCCTAAGGTTTGACTCTAGTTGACTGATGACATGATTGATTTGGCATACTAATAACAAAGGAAGCAACTCTTTAATGACATATCTGATCTTTTTAAATCTCTTGCAACCACTTTCACCACTTCCCATTTCTAATGAAGGAAGAGAGACACTCCATCAATACTTGTTGGTCCATCTAATCAGTTAAAATGATAATGGCCACCATTTCTATCTTCTCAAGGGCTCTATTAGTAAATAAGATGTTTTCCTACATCTATATGTGTGCCATGATCAAATATTTTCCAAATTTGTAGTAGTGGTTGTGAAGTAATTTTTAGTTAGAAATATCTCAGTTATGCTTAAGCTATAAAAGCACATTTTGTAATCTTTTAAGGGGTTGACTCTGTTCTATTTCTTTGGCATTGTTCTAGCATGTTCGTTGTAAATTACCTTTTCCTTTGAATTATTCATGATATTCTATCTTATCTCTTTTAGCCATTGATGTACTATGCAAGATCTATTTGCCTCTCTTCAATATTTTGTGGCTATCTCTAATTTGCATGATTGTATCTCTTTTGACCTATGAATGATATATAAGTGAACTCCCTTCTTCCTTGTGTCATTCATTTTGGTTTTCTGATTTGCATGTGATTGTTGGATTTAAATAAGTCTAAATATGTATATCTTTGATATCATAATAGTTCAAGTGTGCATGTATGGGTTGAGATTCATTTCAACACCCTATTTTGGTGCATCACCTCCTTAGGATAGATTAGGTTAATATTTTATGCATTCCTTCTCCTCTTTTCCTCTCCAAGAGTAGTTAGGTGCATCCTGATAGTAAAGGAAGTCTACCTTCTCTGTAGAGTCAACCTCATAGTTTAAGTCCCACAACTTGGAGGTTATTTCCATGTTTCACAAGGTTTTCCTTAGGTAAAAACTTTAGACAAGGGTACAAGCTTTTGTGACAACATGAATATAACCATCAAACATAAACAAAACATCAAAATGAAAGGAATAACTTGAATTTAGCATCTCAAAAGGATAATTAGATGGTGTCCACATTGGGATCAGTAACAAAACTAGTTGTTTACAAGTTTCAAGGTGTAATCCTAAAATCACAGTTACACGATGAGTACGTTGAGATCAAAGACATAGACCTTGGATACATGGACTTGGGAGAGTTCCTGAGAGTTTGTAACAGTCTGACCAAAAGGTCATCCTTGAGGTCTATCCTAATTCGTTTCGGATTAGTAAATGCAACATCACATCCCAGGACTGTGCAGTCAGCTGAATTGATTATGACCCTATCTTAGCAGTTTTCTCCTCATGAAAGGGTGGTAAAGAGCATCACTGAGGAAGTGGTCTTGGATTTGTGACCTAACAACATCAAGAGGGTTTTCTATTTGCCTAGAGCTAATTAGTTCATCAGAATTTTGTATGAAGCAGCTGAGAGATGGCATAAAGATCATTACTAGGAGGCCATCGACATCATATATTCCTTATACTTCATTGAGAATCCACCTCAGGGAAAGACAATCAGCAAATCTCACTCCTCCATCTCCACCTTAGGTCATGATGGGAGATAAGGTTTCAGTAAGACCTCCACCTCTAACTTTAGAAGTAGAACATGTTCAAAAGGAATCATCATTACAAAGGCAATCGGAACCAAGGGTTACTGATGAGCCATCAAAAGAGGCACAGATAGTAGAATGTGTACAACAACCTTCTCAAGAAGTTGAGGATCAAACTATAGGATCTACAAAAATTGAGACTATAGAAGAAGAATCCTCACAATAGGAGACTCCAAGCAAGAGTGATAGAGGGAAGGAGGTAGTTGAACACATCCCTTTATCATCTAGAACCAAGGCTATAGAAAGACATCTTCCAAGATGGTTTTGGAAGGAAATAATGAGAAGTGCCAAGCATAATTACGTGCTTCAGAGGATGATATTTGTGACATTGCAAAGATTTTGAACAAGACTGAGTCTCCATTATATAATGAAACACCATTTGTGTTCGTCACTACTACATAGAACCAAGACTTATTCACACAAGTGGCTCACCCTCTGGAAGGTACAAATGTAGAAGTTGTTAGTCTTGAGGACTATGAAGTGAAAGATATTATGTTAGGAAAGCCTACACGAGATACATCTCGACAGATGATGACTATGGGAGTCAAGGAGGTTCTTAGCCATATGGAACAGGATGAGATTGAAATTAGAACACTTTGAAGGCAAGTTGAGATCTTAAAGGGATATCTAGCTGAAGTTATTGGTCCTCTTGATTATGAACACCCTGAGGAGACTTTGAATACCATTCTTAGAGAAGGGGAAGTTGTACAGCTTAGTCCATTTTTGAGAGCTTGTCAGGATTGGTGAGATAGCCTTGAGGATAAAGGTGTCAATATAATCATAGGAAGTTTGAAGTTATTGCATGCTACACAAGAGAATGTCAATAAGATCATGGCAATTTTAAGGAAGGGCTTCAATATCATGGATGAGGTACGAGCATGGAGCAAGGATTTACAAACTCTACAAGCCATAAAAGGGCAAGGGTATTGCATTCTAATTAATGCATATACCGGAGAGGAGTTAGACATGATAAATGATTGGATAGAAAAGATTGCAGATGGAAATAAAGTGATGGAAACATTGCATGATAAGATACATAAGCTCAAGGACAAAGCCCGAGAGCAAATTTTGGAAGCAAAAAAGTTGTACAGCAATGTATGCTTGGACATTTTTGAAGAGTAAGAATGAGAGAAGCTGTTGCTAGTTGAGGTAGTCATGGAAAATTTTAGGAAGACTTTGGAGGAAGCATCCAGTGATGAAGACATCAGACAAGCCTTCAGGATAGAGGAAGGACTGTTAGAGTTGGACACCAAACACAAAGATTTTGCAGAGACTCAAATTGAGGTGGACAACTATAGAAAGAAGGTCAAGGACAAGTATGAGGCTTTGGATCTTTCAGATGATGCTAAGATTATTGACATTATAGAGAAATTCAAGGGAAAACATCCAAACATAGCTTTAGGATAAAGATGAACAAAACCTAAATGCCAGAATTTCTATTTTGACACTTAGTAAAATTTTGAGATTTTGACCCAGTCAAGGTCTGTAGCTCCACAACTCCACAATTTAGAGGTGCACCGACACTTGACTACCAATTTCAAAAATAGTACTTTCCATGCATCAGGAGTGCATTCTGATGGCAAGTTAACTCTGTCACATGCCTAGTGAAGGGGTAACATCTATTTTTGGTGTCTCCATGAACTTCCACCTTGACTGATGACTTCCTCCTACTTTATCTCTCATGCTTTCTTTGTTTTTGACATGTAAAAGGCTCATGCATCTAGTTAATGAATAAAATATGGATGAAATCCCTCTAAGCACTAGTTAGATTGTTAATTTGTATATATTTAGTTTGTTTAAATGTTTTAAAAGCATTTTATTGCATCAAGATATCTCTTACTCTCAACACAAATTGAGGAGATGATTTCTTATAAATACCCCATTGTAAAATGTAAGAAGGATTGCAATTATTATACAATAAAATTATGCTTTTGGTGCTAGCATTCAGAGTGTAGTTATTCTTGCCTAAATGTGTCATTATTTTGTGGATTTATTCATGAGATTGTGATTGAGCCAAAGGTTTATTATGTTGTTTCTAGTTGTGAGATCTTTTAGTTCTAGTGTTTGCTACATATATATGAATTATGTTGACGTAATGAGTTTGAGAAGAGATCACCCGATTGTGTCTATATAGCTTTTTGTCTCGCATGAGTGCACTTTCTGTGGCCTTGTGATTTGATGAAGAGTGAAACATCATTCGATTTGTTAAAAATTCTCATTGACAATTGGATCAGTGGATTCTAGGAAGTGCTGCTCCTATTTTCATTGGTTTCCTACTGATTCCTTCAAAGGTTTAACTCATAGCATGTCGTGTTCTATAGCTTATGTCCATTTAGGAATTTCAATTTCAAGTCATTTGATTTCACGTTATTTTTCTTTTATTTTCATTATTTTCTTTGCTAACCCCTTGTTAGAATAGGAATGCATTTTAGTTGCATTAGTAGTTGCATGCATAAAAAATAGAAAATACAAAAATATTATTCTTTTTGGTGTGATATTTTGAGACAGCGAACAGATTTACTTCAATTTTGAGATAAAAGAGTTTTAGAAGCAGCAAAGCCCTCCTTGTGAACAATCACATTTATCTTCTACTGAGCAGATTTTGGTATGTCACAAGAAAAATATTGAACCTTGGAGAATATCCTTTAAAATATTTTCTTTTCAAGAGAGGAATTATGCAATGGATTCTTGTCGTTGACCTCGTGCTAAATGAACACCCAATAGAAGTGGCTCTAGAAGGAGGGCCACAAAACAAAGAACCTACTATTGGAAACAAGGAAGATTTGATAAATTTTCAAAATTTTTGCACCCTTGCAATAATCTGAACTTTGTAAAAGTTCAGAAATCACTTCTAAAAATTTTAAAAATTTAGATCCATAGGTACGCAGGTCCGTAGAACTTTGTGGTGCACAAAATTCAAAGAATCGAGGAAGTGTACTTCTGCAGAGTTGCACTTTTTTTCTAGAATTGATACAAGATGGAGGATATTGATCCAAGATCCCCATTCTAGCAAGTGTTAAGATCTTCACCAAGTACCCAAGAATTTCTAGAGCTTACTCATTTTCGTAAGCCATGTAGTGATAGAGGAATACCCTGAGTTCAACCACTTCCATTTGACATTTCATCATCTGTTTCTACTCCACCATCCATTCAACCACCAGGTGGACCTCCACATATTCCAATAGTCCCATCACCATCCCAACCACCTTTAGGTCCACAAAATCCTCCAATGGCCTTTTTTGCAAACGCAGTTGATTTACCCATTAACTTGAGAGGTGCACTCCATGACCTCCCTAAGAATCTTGAGAAATTTTCTCCAAGGTTCATTTATAGAGAAATGAGAACCTCCAAAGATCATGTCAAGGTTTTTAAGGAAATTTGTAACTGAAAGCAAATTGCTAATGAGGATGTGGTTCTTCATTTATTTCCCTATTCTTTGGGGGAAATTGCCTTCAATTGGTACATGGACCTACCACCAGAATGTATTGGAGATTGGGACACTTTCAAAAAATTGTTCTTGGAACAATTCAAAACATTCATCAATCTAGCAGTGATACATCAACAGTTCATATCAATAAAAAGGGACCCATCTGAGACAATTTCACACTTCAACCATCACTTTCAGATGGCCTACCGCAAGTTGGAAACACCATACACAATATCAGTTGAAGTCACCATCCAAATTTATTTGAATGCTATGGACCCTCTTACTATGATCTTTCTGAGAATACTTCCTGCAACAAATATTGACACATTGGACAAAGTCTTTGTAGAAGCAATCATGTTCATGAAGCAAGCTAATCCTAATGGAGGAGGAATGATGCTTCCAACACAAGCAGTCACTACAATGCCAACATACCCCATGGGAGCACCCACTATGCCTAGTCAATTCATATCTATGAACCCAATTCCATTGTTGTAGGCACCTGCTCCACAAACTCAAGCGATAACATATCCAGGGTATGAGCCCCCAAAAATAGCTTTCTTTGAATAGAAAACAATTGATTCTGTGGAAGTAGATAACAATCTCCTTTCAGAAGTTGGTCAAATGAAGAAGACCATGTCTTAAATGAACAATGAGTTGACAAGTCTTAGATTGTCACAAAGACAAAGTAACAACTTCCAAAGAAATAATGTTGGCCCCTACAACAACAAGTTTGGTCAGAATTACAACAAGAACTTCAACAATAATAGTAACAACAATGCAGGAAACAATGGCAGAGGAAATAACTTCAATCCTTATGATCGCAATAATGGCTTCCAAAGGAAAAATTGAGAATGGAATACTTGACCGAATAATGGAAGCATTCCTACTGATAACAACAACAACATTCAGTATGATGATGGCCAAAATATGCCTAGAAATGATGGTGCGTACTATAATGGTAATCAGGAGGTGAATCAAAACTCACATGTGAATGATAATTATCCTCCTATTCAATTGAATGCAATGCTATTAGAATCTTATGATTTTACACATAATGTAGAAGTGGAATGACAAGCAAGTGAGGAATTCTCATTCGCATTCAGTCAAGAACCCAATCTTCAACACAATGAGATGTTTGCCTTTCAAAATGACAATCGAAATACATATAATCTCAAAAATAAAAAGGATCCCTTGACTGATGGAATTCCTCTTGGTTTGCAACCAAATCCACCTGATCCTAGAGAAAACAACAATCTGCCACTGGTAAGGCCAGCCCAACGAGGACATCAATATCAGAATCAAGTGAACATACCAACAATACTGAAGAACCCCACTTGGTCTACTAAAAAGTATAATGCAGTAGAAGATCTGAAGAAAACTAAAGCGAATATGTATGTGTTTGACATGTTGCAGAATTGTCCACACCAAAGAGAAGCACTCATGAAGACATTGGATAATACAAAGGTTTCCCATAATATGAAAGTTGTCCCTCAAAATATGGTGCCACAACAAGTAAATATTGCAGAAGCAATGCCCACTATGTTCAAGGAAAAAGTTGAGGTACCCCCATTTTTGCTAAGCATAAGGATATATGGGAAGAATCTTCAAAATTGTCTTATTGGTTCAGGAGCTTCATGTAATGTGATGCCATTATCAATAGCTCAAAGGCTAGGAGTTAATCCTCAACCCTCTAACCAAGCAGTAATATAGTTGGATAAAAAAGAAGTAAAAGTCGTTGGAGTATTGAAAGATGTGCAGATACAATTAACAATTGATCCTTGGATCCAAGATATTATTGACATACATGTGGTTAATATCTCAGAGACATATAGATTACTCCTGAGTAGAGAATGGATGAAATGTCTCAAAGGATGGTTCTGTATAGACTTCACTCAATTATGGTTGCCATGGAAAGGATTGAACAATCAAATCAAGATAGATGTTGAGCCCAAATTGAAAACAATGATCATAGATTACAATGCCCTGAATGAGATAGCATTCTTACAATTGGATTTGGGTTCACACAAAGTGATGGTATTGAATATGGTTCCAAATAATACATCTCAAGATCAAAATGAAGAACCTAAGGTTTCAGTACCCAAAAGTGAGACCATGACACAATTCATAGAGAGTATGGTGACTAATCTACATTGTTTAGGAGAGGAAGCTAACCCTAGTATCCTCCTTCTTCCATGATTTTTCCTGTTGCACAAAGTTAGTCATTCAGAGTTTAAATGTTCAGTATGCCATGAAGCAATAGCAAAGGCATTGACACAAATGATGGAAAATAAGAGTACAAAGACTTCAAAAGATGAACTCATTGAAGGTCAAGATACAGTGAATTCATCCAACCTTATTGAACAGACTAAAGAAGAAAGTGAAGATTTAAATGTATCATATAGTGATACCTCTTCAAATGGTGGAGGTTTATCTTCTCCTCCTCTAGGGATGATTAATTTTCAAAGAAGAAGATGATATGTCAAAGGTAAAGGATGGACTTCAGTAGTCATTCATCCTGAACCTCAAGTTGAGAAAATCAAAGAGCTGATAGGGGAAATTTAGGAGAAATAAGAAAAGCACACACTTCCTCTATCCATAGGATATGGAGGGCACTCATCAAGCCCTACACGAGGAAAGTTACAATGGGTTACAAAGAAACAGTCGCTCAAGGCTCAAGTAAAAGAAAAGTTAAGGACGAATAAGCATAACGTCAGAAAACCCAAGGAAAATGCAATTTGGATACTCCACTTCGATGGTTCCAGATGCAAAATAGGATTTGGTGCAGGTATTGAACTAATCAACCCAGAAGGTAGGTCTTTCTATGCCACATATCGATTGCAATTTAGTTGTACTAACAATGGTGCAGAATATGAAGCTTTGATTCAAGGACTTCTCTTTGCATTGGAAAAAGGAGTCGCTACTCTTATAATTGAAGGGGATTCTCAACTGGTTATATGACAAGTAAAATCCATATACTCATGCAACAACAAAAGATTAATCGCTTATAGGAAAAGGGTATGGGATATAATGGATGACTTTGAAGCTCTAAACATCAAATCCATTCCAAGAAGAAAGAATGTGGTAGCAGACGCCCTTGCTATTTTAGCTAGTGCTTTGCAACTAGTTGAAAAGACAAAGTTAAAAAGATTCTCAATTGAATTAGTTGTCATTCCTTCCATTCCCAATAATATCACTAACTTTCAGGTCTTTTAGGATGATCAACATATACTCAAGTTTATTATGTGCAGTCGCCATTTTCAAGGACAAGAAATTGATGATACACCTGAGGACAAGCCTAAAGATGATGAGCTTGAGGATGATGATGGAATCCTTAATTTGAAAACCAACACCATTCCAAAAGGAATGGTTGAACTTTAATGCATCTTTTATTGTGATGAATTAGCACTCAATAGAAGGGAAACTCAAGAGAAAGGAATTGAATAATGTGAGTTGTACAATTTGGGTACTGATGAGGAACCAAAAATAGTGCAAATAGGAAAGGCGTGCAATCAACAAGAAAGAGATGACATGCTCAAATTGTTCACCAAGTATAAAGTTGTTATTTCTTGGAGCTATGAAGAGTTAAAGACTTATGATCCTGAGATTATCACACATGACATCCCATTGAAACTAGATGCTAAACCTTTCTGACAAAGACAACAACCAATAAATCTGATTATCGAACCACTGATTATGAAAGAAGTTAAGAAACTTCTAGATGCTAAGATCATATTTCCTATCGGTAATCCCACATGGGTCAAAAATTTGGTTGTTGTATGGAAGAAGACCAGAGAGATTCATCTTTGTGTTGACTTTTGTAACTTGAGTTTAGTATCTCAGAAGGATAACTGTCCTCTACCCTCACTAGATGAGGTATTGCAAATTGTTAATGGTTCAAAGATGATGTCATTCTTGGACGGTTACTTAGGATATAACTAGGTGATGGTCAATGAAGAAGATAGGCTAAAGACTACTTTCACAACTAAGTGAGGAATGTTTTCTTATAGAAGGATGCCTTTCAGGTTGATTAATGCGAGAGCTACATTTCAACGAGCAATGGATGAAGCTTTCAAAGGATTGATAAATAGGTGTATAGTCATCTACATGGATGACTTGAATATCTTTTCAAAAGATCAAAGTTCTCATATTGTTGATCTAAGGTAGGTATTCAATAGATTTCATAGGTATGGCATATTACTCAATCCCAAGAAATGTTCATTCGGTGTTGCTAAAGGGAAGCTCTTGGGACATGTCATTTCTGAAGTCAGAATTTCCATTGATCCAAATAGAGTTGAGTCTATTTTGAAGTTAGCACATCCACATAGTCAGAAGGAATTGAAATCTTTCTTTGGAAAGATAAACTTTGTACGCAAATTCATAAGTGGTTTCATAGAGATAGTCTACCCCCTCAATGATTTACTCAAAAAGGGGGCTAAAATAGAATGGGTACCAGAGATAAAGAAATCATTCAAAGATATTAAGATTGGCATTTCCACAACCCTAGTTTTGGTGAGTCTAGATTACAAGTTACCATTCAAGATCTATTCCTTTGCTTCTGAACACTCTTGCGCAGGGATCTTGACACAAAAAAGAGAGAAGGAAGATGAGCGACCAATTTCTTTTATGAGTTTTCCTCTAAAGAACATTGAGTTGAACTATTCAAATCTTGATAAATAGTCCTTTGCATTAATCAAGGTAGTAAAGAAGTTCTATCACTACATACTCAGAAGTAAGGTGTATGTAATTGTACCTGGTCCAGTAGTAAGGATGCTTTTGATGCAGAATGAACTTGGTGAAAGAAGGGGAAAGTGGATGGCCATACTTTAGGAATTCGATCTCAAAATTCAATCTATGAAATTAGTCAGAGGCCAAGGCTTATCAAAAATGATAGTTGATAACCAAGATGGAAATCAAAAGAAATTCAAATTTGATGATGAAATAGATGAAGATGATCAAAAGAAGATTGTTATATCACAAATTGATATCAACCAAGGTGTGGTGACAGATGTGTGGTACCAGGATACTATCTATTATCTCTTACAAGATCAATGCCCCAAATGGATGAACAGTTCACAACATAGGGGACTTAAGATGAAATGTGAGTCTTACAAGTTACTAGATAACAAGCTATATAAAAGAAACTACAAAGGGATTTATTTGAAATGCTTAGGACAGGAAGAAGCTAAGGATGTCTTGGAACATTTTCATGACAAGTATGGTATAGGACATGGTTCAGCAGAAGCAACATCTCAAATGATTTTAAGATCGGGTTATTTTTGGCCTTCAATATTCAAGGATACTTTTGAACATGTGTTCTTGTCATATATGCCAAACTATTGCTAACAAAGAGAGGCACCCAGCAATGCCACTACAACTGGTATACAAGGTGCACCCTTTCGCAAAGTGGGGACTAGATTTCATTGGTCTAATAAACCCACCATCATCAACTGGACATGCATTCATTCTTATAGCTATGGATTACTGCACACGATGGATGAAGGTAGAGACTTTTAGAAATTGCACTGCTAAGGTGGTGACTAACTTTTTAGAAGAACATATTGTTACTAGATTTGGAATTCTATTCACTCTTGTATGTGACAATGGGTCTACATTTTCATTTGCATTCTTGACCGAATGGGCATTTGAAAACAAAGTCATTATCAAGTTCTCCACAAATTACTACCTACAAGGAAATGGGGTAATGGAGTCTACGAACAAGAACTTGATCATTGTGATAGAATGATTGTTGAAGGAGAATCCTAGGGATTGCATACACAATTGAAATATGCCTTGTGGATGAATCGAGTTAGAGTTAAAAATGCCTTTGGGACTTCTCCATATTTTCTTGTTTACACACAAGAACCAATATTCCCACTCAATCTCATGATTCTTGTCTTAAAATTCATGAGTAGCTATGCTAATGACACTGATAGAGTACAAATATGATTGATGAATCTTCTAGAAATGGATGAGAAATGAATAGCTGCATTGGAGCACATGGCCAAACATCAAGCTATTGTTAAAAGATGGTTTGACAAGAGAGCCATGATCAAATCATTCAGGATCTCCGACCTTGTCCTACTTTGGGAAAAGGCAAAAGAAAAGCTGAGGAGTCATACCAAGTTTCAATGCTTGTGGATAGGCCCTTATCAAATCATGGAGATCCTAGGAGAGAACACTTTTAGGCTAAGTTCATTATAGGAAGAATTTCTCCCTTTGCCTGTAAATGGGCAATTTCTAAAGCATTATTTTGAGGCTTAAAAGACACAAAAAAAATAATAATAATAAGTTAAAAAATCAAAAAAAATGAAAAACACAAAAAAAAAAAAAAAAAAAAAAAATTAGTTAGATTTAATTTCTGCATTTAGCTTAGATTTTCATTCTTGCAAGTGTGTTTTCTTTCATGTCATGTGTTTGCTTCCAGTCATGTGTTTCCTTGCAAAGTTGTGTTAGTCCTAGGGTAAGGTGTACTTGAGATTTTTTTTCTTGAGATTTCACTAACCACTCTTTGGCTCCGATTCTAGGAAGAGGTATTTCTTTGTCAAAACATTTAGATGATTGTGTGTCTTATACCAACTAAGCAGCTGATATTTCTTGTGAAAATAAGAGACTCTCAATTTAAAAATTAGAGCCTTAGACCACCAAATTCTCAACACTTTGCAAATTTTAAAAGTTTGACTGTTTTAGGTGTTGTCAATTTGAAGTCAAAGATGGCAAGAGATGCTCCAAACTTCAACTGGTTCAAACAAGACGGGTCTCCTCAAAAGGTTGTTAAGATCGTTGCTTGGTGTGAGAATTTCTAAAAGTTCTAAAAGAGGAATGCAAGGGATGTTCATAAGAGATCGAATCCAAGAAATGACACCGATGTTCTGACTACATAGTCTAAGCATACTTAGGATACAAGAGAGAGAGAGAGAGAGAGAGAGAGAGAGAGAGAGAGAGAAAAGAAGAAAAGTAAAGAAAATAATACAATGTTAAGATTGAAGGATTTCAAAGATCTAAAATGGAAAAAGATACGCTCTAAAAATAAAGTATCTTGTATTCAAAGTATCACTCCATCAAAAGTAATGTTTCAAACAACATGGAGAAATTATTCAAAAGGCCATAAATTCAAAAGAACGTGGCATCCTTCCCTCAAACTGATTCCCTCATTTGGTCAAGTAATTGATTGATAAAAGCCTTCATAGGAGATCTTGAATGAATGAGCTAGGAGGAATGGAATATTGTTTCAAGTTGTTGGAAAAATTTGATTGAGTGCATCCTAGCACATCAAAAGGAAATGAATACATAATGCATACACTAAGTTGGAGTGTTTTGAGTTTTGAGATTTTGATTGAAGAGTCATCCAAAAGATGCTTGAGACATTCGAGGTCTAGTTAGTGTTTGGCACACGTTGGAAGAATGTTTGCTGATGAAGAAATACTTTTATCATTTCTTCATTTTTTTGGGGCTATTTTTTGTGGTATTCACAGCACACACCCAATTCCTTGCTAGGAATGGGGACTCCCTAATCTTTTTTCACCTCTCAGACACTCAATTTGAGAGTCAGGAGAAAGAAATTTCTTTAAAGTTGTAAAATAGAGATAAAATAAATAAATAAATCCCCTCTCATGCATGTGCATTGAGGCATGGTGTGCTTTACATTTTACAAGAGGGAGAGAGAGGGTTATAAAACCCTCCCTCCCCCTTTGTTTCATTCATTTCTCATGGGAGAGCAAGGAGGAAGAGGTAAGAACTCCCCCCCCCCCCTTTCTTGGTTTGTCGGGCGCCCTCATGGATGCACACGCTACACTTGAGCGGCACGCCACTACTATGCTGCATGCAGCACCCTTTTTTGGGCATGCGTGTGGTACCCATGCAGCACCTCTACCTTCAAGGCACTCCTGTGCAGTGCAATTGTGCATAGCACCCTTTTGGGTGTGCACACTGCACCTGTGCGGCGCACTGCAGTGCTTGTGTGGTGTTCCACGTGCGTCACTGCAAGTGGCGCCCATGCGTTGGCATTTGCACCCATGCCTACATCATTCATTCAAATATATATATATATTTTTTAAATAAAAATTTAAAAAAATTAAATTTAAAAAAAAATTAAAAATTAAAATAATTGTTTAAAAAAAAATTTTTTTTTAAAACCAAATAAGTCCCTAAGGGGGACTTTTTTTTCTTTTTCGCTATCCAATGATTGATCATGTTTTCTTTTTCTCATGATGCACAGGTAATATAATCAGATGGTGTCCACATCGGGATCAGTAGCAAAATTAGTTGTTTACAAGTTCCAAGGTGTAACCTCAAAATCACAGTTACACGATGCGTACGCTAAGATCAAAGACACAAACCTCAGACACACAAACTTGGGAGAGTTCTTGAGAGTTTGTAACAGTATGACTGAAAGGTCATCCTTGAGGTCCACCCTAATTTGTTCTAGATTAATAAATGCAGCATCACATCTCGGGACTGTGCAGTCAGCTGAATTGATTATGACTCTATCTCAACATTTTGTTCCTAATGAAAGGGTGGTAAATAGCGTCACTAGGGAAGTGGTCTTGGATCTGCAACCTGATAACATTGAGAGGGTTTTCCATCTACCCAGAGCTAATAAGTTCATCAGACTTTTGTATGAAGCAGCTAAGAGATGGCATAAAGATCATTACCAGGAGGCCATCGACATCATATATTCCTTATACTTCATTGAGAAGCCACCTTGAGGAAAGACAATCAACAAATCTCACTCCTCCATCTCCACCTTAGGTCATGATGGGAGATAAGGTTTCAATAACACGTCCACCTCCAAATTCAAAAGAAGAACATGTTCAAAAGGAACCATCATTACAAAGGAAACCAAAACCAAGGGTTACTAATGAGCCATCAAAAGAGGCACAGATAGTAGAATGTGTACAACAACCTTCTCAAGAAGTTGAGGATCAAACTATAGGATCTATAGAAACCAAGACTATAGAAGAAGAATCCTCACAATAGGAGACTCTAAGCAAGAGCGATAGAGGGAAGGAGGTAGTTGAACACATCCCTTCATCATCTAGGGCCAAGTCTATAGAAAGACATATCCCAAGATGGTTTTGGAAGGAAATAATGAGAAGTGCCAAGCATCAATTTCATGCTTCAGGGGATGATATTTGTGACATTACAGAGATTTTGAACAAGCTTGAGTCTCCATTACATGATGCAATGCCATTTGCATTCATCACTACTACACGGAACTAGGACTTATTTGCACAAGTGGCTCGCCCTCCAGAAGGTATAGATGTAGAAGTTGTTAGTCTTGAGGACTACAAAGTGAAAGATATTATGTTAGGAAAGCCTACACGGGATACATCCTAACAGATGATGACTATGGGAGTCGAGGAGGTTCTCAGCCATATGGAATAGGACGAGATTGAAATTAGAACACTTTGAAGGCAAGTTGAGATCCTAAAGGGATATCTAGCTAAAGTTATTGGTCCTCTTGATCTTGAACACCCTGAGGAGACTTTGAATACCATTCTTAAAGAAGGAAAAGGTGTATGGCTCAGTCTATTTTTGAGAGCCTGTCAGGATTGGCGAGATAGCCTTGAGGATAAAGGTGTCAATATAATCATAAGAAGTTTGAAGTTATTGCATGCTACACAAGAGAATGTTGATAAGATCATGGTAATTTTAAGGCAAGACTTCAGTATCATGGATGAGGTACGAGCATGGAGCAAGGATTTACAAACTCTACAAGCCATAAAAGGGAAAAGGTACTGCATTCTAATTGATGTATATACCAAAGAGGAGTTAGACATGATAGATGATTGGATAGAAAAGATTGCAGATAGAAATAAAGTGATGGAAACATTGCATGATGAGATACATAGGCTCAAGGACCAAGCCCGAGAACGAATTTTGGAAGAAAAAAAGTTGTACAGTGATGCATGTGATGACATGAAGAAATAGAAGTCTTATTGGTCCTTTTTGTGAATATTTGTCTATAACATACTAAACTTTATCATCTTTTAGTATAAATGTTTTAAAATTTTGATGTATGAAGTATGGACATAGGGCATAAAAATGATAATCAGAATTATATCTAAAAAGGGGTTCATTTTGTGGTAAAAATATTTCTTCATAAATGTTTGATATGGGTAGATCTTCCTACAGCTGAAGAGATTGCAAAAACTGTTAGTTGAATAATTAATGCCTTTTCTTTATAAACTAATAAATGTAAATGAATGTTTATGGGAAGTCTTGTGTGTATTAAATGTTGATCACAGGAATACAAGCTGAGTGGGAGTTAATCAAAAACAAACTGTGAAGGAATAGTGCTAAGGCATTGATGATATTGAAGAGAGGCGTTATGACACTGTTGCAGCTAGAAGACTTGGCGGCAAAGTCAGAAGGGACCTATTTTAATGAATAACAATGTGGGACCTGATAAAGTGGCTAAGCAAGGAAGCAAGCATCAAAGTGATCAGTTAAACATGCAACCCATGATACCTAGATTCCTAGAAGCTATTTAAAGTCATATAAAAGAGTAGATCTAGCATTTCCTATGATCTATATTTGTGGAGAATTTAAGTGATAATTAATGTCTTTACAATTGCACATTTGTAGTCTTAAGTTGTAACTGACTTTCCTTAATGACGAAGTCATAGTTATAGGAGTTTTTTATTTTTCCTTCCTTTTAAATAAGACCTTGTCTATATCTATGAGGTTAAGTAGTGAGTAGATAGACAAAGTCGATAAACATCTTGTTTTTTTCTCCAAGTTATTATAATACTACATATTTGAATGAATACATGACTTTGCTGAGTTTCTACACTTTTATCTAAGCTTATCTTTCCTTCATTCTTTTGTGCAGGCCCACATGGAAGGTGGAGTTTACTTTAGTAAGTAGGAGTTAGACTCAATTTTTTAAGTTAAGATTAGAACTGTTGTTCTTGCAGCCACTAGAAATAGAATCAGTCATTGTTCCTGTAGCAGCAGGTGCATAGATGTATGGTTAAATAATTAGAATTTCCTTCCAAGTATTTGATAGTTGTCTTTCCTTTAGATAAACTAGATTTCCTGAATGTGTCATTGTTTTGTGGATTTTATTCATGAGATTGTGATTGAGCCAAAGGTTTATTTTTTTGTTTTTGGTGGTACAATCTTTTAGTTATGGTGTTTGCTATAGATATATGAATTTTGTTGACGTAATGAGCTTGAGAAGAGATTACCTGATTGTGTCTACATAGTTTTTTGTCTCGCATGAGCACACTTTCTGTGGCCTTGCGATTTGATGAAGAGTGAAACATCATTTGATTTGTTAAAGATTCTCACTGACGATTGCATCAATGAATTCTAGGAAGCGCTACTCCTATTTTCATTGGTTTCCTACCGATTTCTTCAAAGGTTTAACTTGCAGTGCATTGTGTTATGTAGCTTATGTTCATTTAGGAATTTCAATTTCAAGTCATTTGATTTCACATTATTTTTCTTTTAGTTTTTTTATTTTCTTTGTTAACCCCTTGTTAGAATAGGAATGCATTTTAGCACAAAAATAGAAAATACAAAAATATTGTTCTTATTGGTGTGATATTTTGAGATAGCGAACAAATTTACTTCAATTCTGAGATAAAAGAGTTTTAGAACCAGCAAAGGCCTCCTTGTGAGAACTCACATTTATATTCTACTGAATGGATATTGGTATATCACAAGACAAATACTGAAGCTTGGAGCAAATCCTTAAAAAGATTCCCTTTTCAAGAGAGGAATTACGCAATGAATTCTTGCTGTTGACCTCATGCAAAATGAATGCCCAACACCAAGCATCCTCTCTACTCCCATCCTAGCATGCACTCACACTCAAAGCATGGGCAAGGTAAAACATTGACTCTTATTAATTAATTTTCAACCCATTCAATGAAATATTATCACTTATTAATACAACTTACAATGGGTTACCCATGAAGCCTCTGTTGACATAAAAATTTTCACCCTTACCTAAAGTTTTTACCTAAAGGTGCCCTCATGTAACATGGAAACAATCTTGAAAGTGTGGGACTTTGCAACTTCATATTGAGTCTTCAGAGAAGGTCAGCTTCCTTACTATTAGGGTGCATCTAACTACTTCTTGAAAGGAAAAAGGGGAAGGAATGAATAAAGCCAAACTACCTATTCTAATCTAGAGGATGATGCACCAAATAGTATGGGTCTACTTCTTTTCCAATAAGTGCACTAGAATTCAATAGATTTCTCAAGATATACCATTATCTGCATTTCTTGAATCTTAATATCCTAGAGAAATCAAAAAGATAACATAACCATAGAAGGAATACAATGGATTCACTTAATCAAGTTAGTTATCCAAAAATGAACATAATCATATAATATTACAATTGCCAAAATACATTTAGAAAGTGAGGTGACAATGAGTGCACAAACTTAATTGACTTAGAATGGATATGAAAGAGGAAATTTCCATTGAGTAGGAGGCAAACAATTATAGAGAGTGTCTCTAAAAATCAAAAAAGAGAGAGCCTCCTTAATAACAACAAAAGTTTCCTTTATAGGGTGTAGGCATAACCCAACTTCCACCCTAAGGAAAAGTTCAACTACTACCATTAAAGTTTTGTAGAGAACAATCATTGTAAATTTGGGGAAGATTTGATCTTGGTATACATCCATATACATGAAGTCATTTTATTATACCAATCAGAGCCCTGAGAAGATAGAAACAACAACCATTAACACTCTAATTGGGTAGATGGATAAACCAGTTGGCACGACAAATGTCCTTAACATCAAACCAGCATGGAGATCACACAAAGTGGTTGTAGATGATCAAAGAGATTTGATCTGCCATTAAAGAATTGCTTTCTTGATTGTTAACATGCCAAATCAAATAAAAGAGCAAGTTAACAGAAGTCAACTAGCACCCTATACCTTTCTTGATACTTCATTGGTTGAAGAACCTTTGTTATTTTCTATCTCAAACAAGAGATGCACTTTTTAAACATCAACCTAGGGCCTTACAACCTTGTAATCACCTAATCTCATGATCCTATGACCACATGAACACACAAAAACACCTTGGCATAGATTCAGAAACCTATCATTTTGCCCTTGAGATCTTATAATTTTCTATTTCTCATAGCATTGGGGGACCCTTTAATTTTATTTATGATGTTATGAGCACAATTATCTTTACCTTATGATCCTATGATCATAGTCTATCATAACATCAATAGAAAAATCTTTAAGCCTTACAATCTTATGATTGTGGTTAAATATCCCTTTATTGTGACTTCGACAGTCCTCTTCTTTCCTTGTGATCCTATGACAAGCGGTTAATTAACAATTTATCATGACATTAGAAGCTTCATCAATTGCACCTTTGATCTTATGAATAACTAGTTTTTGTAGGATTGATAGACCATAAACGTTTAGGCCCACACTTCTATCCCTACCATGCCACATGGAAAACCCTCAAATTCCCACAATGGCTACACATCATGCATCTTGAAAATGTGGGCATATGCTAGACGTTGATCAACTAAGATTAGGCAGTTTCAATGAAACTAAAAATCCTTTAAACCTTGGTAGTACCATCAACCAATCAGAGCATGCCACTTTATTTCCTTCTGACATATTTCACCAACCTACAATCGCACAATTGCATGATAATATGACAACACTAGTCCTTTCATGGCATTGCAAACTTCCATCATATGACCCAATAATCTTATGATCATTAACTATCATAGCTTTTTAGTTGACCTTTTCCATCTTTATGATCCTACAATTGCAATTAGCCTTTCTCTTCATCATAACATCATAGCTCCCATGATTCCCCTTGAGATCTAATGATCTATTGTCATGACTTTGAAAAATTGCCTCTAAAAATTATACTCATGATGCTATGACAACTAGGATGACTGAGCTATGTTTGACTTTCACAAGGTTGCAACTTAAACTATGATTGTAGCATAGGCTTGCAACTTGAAAAGTCAAGCTACCCACTGACCCTGTGATGTTGCACAAACCATCAAACTAACTACCATCATGTCTTTGCAACCTGTTTCCTTAACTCATCAACTAGCCCCATGAACGAGAAAATAAGAATTCACACCATTGAAACTTTAACCATGGTTTTCCTTTGACTCCATGCAATAGTACAAACAAAGGGGATCATTACTTTGTAGCTCTGACCCAGGGTTAAACTCAATCTTCAGCAATGATGCATTGAATTAAGTTTGATTGTGGTATTTTGACCCTTTGTAACCTCACAACTTGAAACTCTAAAGCTCATTGTGATGGAATGATGTTGATTCATTTGGTCTACTTTCATTCGACAAGCCACTCCTTCAATATTGACTCCCTTAACTACTAACTGGCCTTGCAATGATGTAATGAAGATCTGAGAAGAATTGGGCCCACCAATACATGTGTCTACTCATCCCCCATCCACAACATAAACCTAATGTTTAGTATTTAACTCCACAAACATGTGCACAAGAACCTTTGCCACTTTGTAGCCAAGAACTGGAGTTAAGGTTAACCCCCTATGATGAACTGACCAAAGGCATTTCACAGCCTCACAACCTACATTTGAATGTTAACACTTTTTCTTGTAAATTTGTGCTAATCACTAAGAAGACTGCATCATACCCTCATCACCCTTCTAATGATCAGGCCATAACTGCTTGTGATCATGTGAACAAGCATGAATCGCTTGGTCACAACTTGAACATTAAAGCCTTTCAATGGAATCATGTTGATTGAAGCTAAGATGCACTTATAACTAGTCATTCCTTCAAAAACTAATCCTTTTGTGACGCTATGACTAAAAGGTTTTGACTACACCTAGCCCACCTAGACATGTGTCCAAAGCTCATTTTCATGCTCTAGTTAAACAACAAATATCTTCAAAAAGGGGGGAAATGTCAAATGTTGATCTACTCTAAATCAATGGTCAAGCAAGGTTAACTATAGATGCCCATATCCTTGGCACCCTTGCAACCCAAAACTAAAATTTGACATTTAACCTTGCGAACAAGAGAACAAAAGGATTTTATTTCTTTTCCACTCAAAACATGGGTTAAACTTAACTCTATGTGATTGTGTCAATAAAAGCTCAGCGCTACCTCACAACTAAAATCTTTGACTCATCATTAACCATTCTAAATGAGATAACAAACACCTCACAACATCGCCACTTTAACGATGGTTTGCACCCTATCCCCTGCAAACATGCAAGAACACTAAAGATGACTGATATGGTTTGATCGCAACCTTGCAACTCGAACTACATGTTAATGAGAAAATGGATTAACATTTAAATTTCATTATCAAAGCCATCTTGATGGTTAGGTGCTAACAGCCTATGACCATGAGATGAAGAGCAATCACAAGGTTGGAACTTAAATCTTTTGAGGATATAACATGCACATATGAAAAGATTCAAGACCTAGGGATAAAAAGATAAAGGTCAAGGTTTTTTTCATATTCCTAGGGAAAATAAATTTGAATAGTCAAATGACTGTTGGAAATGACAACCACCCTAATATTCAAATTTTGCGAGGGGAAAAAATGGCTAGTAGCCTCTTTAGGGATCTAGCCTCCATTGCAAGCCACTTTCCAACATACATAAAGGTAACGTACCCTAAGATTATAGAAAAAAATCTCATAACATTGTAATGACCACATTACTCCTATACAAGCAACTGGAAATCACAATATAACCACTGATCCATAACTCAAAGATCAAATCACATAACCACATCATCTCATATAACATCATAAATTAATAACTCCCAGGCCTTTGTTAAACATCCAAAATTGGTTAAACACACTAATTCAACCCAACCCCAGTAAAAATAGTCCATACATCACATCAAGTAATTTAACAAGTGTAGTTTCATAGTTCACTTGGTTTGACAACATAAAAATGTGATTAACAAATGATTTCAAGTTTTCATTTTCAAAGTGCCTGTATCATCTTAAGATGGAAACACTTCCATCCTCGTACATTTAGCACCCTCTTTTATATATTTATCATGATAGATTTGTATTTAGGATGCATTCTGCACTTTTTTCTTCATTCTAGGTGAAATTAGGGTTAGGATCTTTAATATTCTCCTTAATTTCCCTTCTTTATGGCTCTATTTGTTAGGTAGGACTTAGGCATAGGTCCTCCTAGCCTTCATCATATTCTTATAGGATTTTGTGTCTATTCTTGTCATTTAATCCTATTCTAATATCATTTATAGTTTTCTAGGCATCCTCGAGACCTTCTATTTTCTACTCTGATTGGGTTTGGATCCCTAGGTCGACCTTGACCTAGGGCAAGATTGACTAGGTCAACCCTAACCTAGGGCAAGGTCGAGGTCACCCATAACCTAGGTTAGGGTCAAAGTTTTCCTTGACCTCCTTTTGGATTAGATCCCCCTTTTCAAATTTTTTTCTATAGGTAGGTAGGATGCCTTTACTGGGAGCTTGTGCCTTCTGCAATATATAGGCTCTTGCTGCTATTGGGAAGGAGAGCCCCGAAATCAATGTTAGGTTTTCCAATTTGAATGTGAAAGGGTTTTAATTTGACATTCATTTATTTATTTTCCCTCCTTAGTTGGTTAGTTTGATTGGACTATAATTCAAGGTGAAATTTATTTTATGGGCCCTCACATTACTCTAGGTGCTTCACCTTGAAGCCTCTATATAAAGGCTCTCATTTGCATCTATTTACAACTAGAATCAAGAGATTAAAAGAGGTCATAAGAAGCATGCAAGCTATGGTGAATTGAAGATGCAAGGTTACAAGAGGATGATTTAGAAGATCAAGCCATCTTTGATATCAAGCATTTTTACAAACACACCATTGTGAACATCTATTTGGAACAAGAGAGATCCTATCTTCCTTAATCTACCATTATCAATATTCAAGCATTCAAAGATACAATCATGGGGTAGCAATTACAAATTATGAATTCAGTAGGAGTACTTTAGCCTTGGGGTCTTAGTATGTTTTCTTATCTTATTCAAGTTTATCCATTGCTTTATCATACATATTCGTGCTAGGGTTTCAATCTAGTGGATTAGATCTTGGAATTACACATTCAATACACACACACATTTTATTATTTACAGCTATTTGTGGAGGTGTAAATCACCAAAATAGGGGTTTGACTAATGCAAAACCCTATAGAGCCACCCCAAAACCCTATTTTTAGATATATGCAGGTGTTGTTTTGAATATCAAAGTACATATTTGGATACCCTTTTCAAAAAAAAATTGAGATCTATGAATGAAATTTTCATCAAAGTAGTGTAGGTCAAGGTCAAATTTTTGGGGAACAATTGTGCCCCAGGGTAAGATTATGGCCCACTATCTAGGTCAAGGTCAACCTACCTTCAGAAGGATACAATTTTTTTGGGTTTTCTTTGTCTCAACATTTCTAGTTTGGAATAGATTACTTTTTTTGTAGAAACTATGCATAGGCATCAAAAAATTGGTATTTCTAGATTGGCATTATTTTCAGGTATGTATCTTATCTTGTCTAATTTCAAGCCTTTCTATCAATTATTCCATATCAACTCTAAAAATTATAAATGAATAGTGGTGACTGTTATAAGAATTGTTAAAGATCCATTTTTATCCTATTCATTTTGGTGAACTCAACATGAACAACTCTTTCTTTTTGGTGTTAGATTTAAATCTTGAATTATATTTCCTTTATTTATATGTTTCAACAATAATAAAAATTGCAAAATTTCTTTAGAAATAGAAAAACATTTACATTTTCATTCTTTTAGTATTTCAATGTGTATGATTCTTGTTTGGAATACTTTGATGAGGCTTTATTTTAAAAGATGATAGACTCCCTAATGAGGTACATGGTAGTGAGGATGAAAATGGTTCAAATAAGACCACCATTGATCCTATTCCTATTTCACTCTCCTCTACAACCTCTTTAATATACTTTTACCATAGGATGTGTGCATGGTTATCATCGTGTTCCACTATATGCAACATTGATAAACCTAAAATGACATATCCTAAACCTTTGATGACAGTAAAAGGATGTCTTCGAATAACAATTAAGGGTAAACCTAGAGATCCTTTGGATTTCTTTGGTAATACTAATTTTTTTTCACATGGTTATCACACAAGGAATAACCCTTAGCCTATTATTCTAGTTTCTTTACTGCCTTCTCAACCTATTCTTCCTCAAGCTCCTAAGTTTTATTCTACCTTTAAGGAGTAAAACTTTGTTGACCAATTATGTGCTACTCCTACTAAGATATCTTTATGGGAGTTAGTTCAAACTTCCCCCACATCTTATGATGCATTGCAAAAAAAATTATCTACTCTTCATTTTTCACCTCCTAACAAAAAGGACATTCATTCTATGTTAGATTGCATGCATGTTATGCCTTTTGTACCTTCTATTGTGTTTTCTGATATTAAAAATTGGGAAATGTTTGAATTAGGATGAATATGATAAATTGAGTTCCATTTTACTTGAATTCAAGGATATTTTTGCTTGGACATATTCGAATATGGTGGCTATTGATTCTAAGATTGCTATCCATAATATTGTTTTAAAACCAAACATGAAACCTGTAAAGAAGAAAATTGCAAAGATGAATCCATAGATTTAATTATTAGTCAAAAGTGAAAATGAAAAATTATTGGGTTCTAGATTTATCCATTCTATTGATTACTCAGATTAGATTTCAAACATTGTGCCTATTTCAAAAGGAGACAATAAGATAAGGATGTGTACCGATTTTAGAGATTTAAGTCAAGCATCCTTAAAGGATGATTTTTTGTTACCCAATATTGATATGATTATGGATTCAATAATAGATTGTGCTTTGTTATCATTTATGGGTAGTTTTTTTGGATATAATCAAATCTTTATTCCTCCTAAAGATCAATTTGAAACTACATTTATAACACCTTGGCGAACATTTTGTTGGATCATGATGCCTTTTGGATTAAAGAATGTAGGAGCAACTTATCAATGCATAATGACATTGATTTTTCATGAGTACATCCATAAGATCCTTGAAGATTGTGTGGATGATATCTTAGCAAAGTCTATACAAAGAGAAGATCATATTACTATTTCACGATAAATATTTGAAAGGATTAGAAGTTACAACATGAGATTAAATCCTAAGAAGTGTTTTTTTGGAGTAGACTCTGGTAAATTATTAGGATTTATAATCTGTAAGTGAGGCATAGAAGTGGATACAGAAATGATTGATGCTATTGTTAATATGCCTCCTAAGAATATTTCTCAACTATGTAGTTTTCAAGGAAAGATACAAGCTATTAGTCACTTTATTTCTAAATTGGTTGATCGAACTATTCCTTTTACTTCATTTCTTAGAAAGGATAACACTTTCTCTTGGAATGATGAATGTAAACAAAATTTTGAGAAATTGAAGGAGTATCTTGAAAATCCTCCTATCTTGTAGCCAACTAGTGACTCTAAAAGCCATGAGTACCTTGTTCTAGCTCAAAATGATGATAATAGTAAGGAAAGACCTATGTATTACATTAGTTAGACTTTACTTGATTATGAAACAAGATACATAGATTTGGAAAGATAATTTCAAGCTTTAGTTTATGCATGTCAGAAAATTAGGCATTATCTTATAAATGCTAAAGTCAATGTGATTATCAAATTCAATCCTTTGAAACATCTTTTCTCACAAACTAATCTCTCTGTCCATTTGGCAAAATAGGTGATGTTACTTATAGAATTTGATCTTAATTTAATTTCTCAAAATTTTATTAAGGGACAAGCTTTAATGGATTATTTAGCTAAAGCTCCTTGTCCTCATTTAGACACATGTTCTACTTCAATGGAATTTATTGGTGATAATATTCTAGCTATTCAATAAGATGAAATTTGGGAATTCTATTTTGATGGATCTAAATGTAAGATGGGTTCTGGTGTTGGTATTATTTTAATTCCTCCTACAAAAAAGTCAATCCCTTTATCATACAAATTAACCTTTCCTTGTACTAATAAAATTGCAGAGTATGAAGCTCTTATAGCTGGCCTATGAGCAATTTTATCTCTTAACATCAAAAACTTGCAAATATATGGAGATTCATAATTGATTGTTGAACAAACTAAAGGAGGTTATCAAAGTAAGAATGATAAAATGACACAATATAGAGATTTGGCTCTTGATGTACTTTCACAATTTTATTCTTATATGATTCAAATCTTACCTATCAAAGATAATCGACATGCACACACCATGGCAAGTGTAGCTTCTTTGGTGTGTCTTGAAAATAATGCTAAAAACTTTCAACTTACTATATAAACTCTTTAAAACCCTACAATTTCTAAAAAGATTACCTCTTATTGTTTCAATTTGCATTTAGATAATGGTATTCTCACATTTTTCATTTTTTGAAAGATGGTACATTTCCTAAATCAGCAACAAGAAACACACGTAATCATATTACGAAGCTTGCAACTTGTTATGTCTTTTTAGGGGATACTCTTTATAAATGATCTTACAAAGAATGTTTATTAAGATTTCTCAATAGAACTAAAATCTCTATAGCTTTGGTAGAAGCTCATCTTGGTTCTTGTGGAGGGAATTTCGGTGGAAAATCTCTAGTTAATAAATTACTTAGAATGGGATATTATTGGAAAACCATGGAGCAAGATTCTTTTATGTTTCTTAAGAAATATCCTCAATGTCAACAACATAGTAATTTGATTCATGCTCCTGCTCATGAGCTTCATAATCAAGTTCTTCCATGTCCTTTTACTATTTGGGGTTTTGACCTTATTGAAAAAAACTCACCAACTTCTTCTCAAGGGCATACTTACATTTTGGCTGCTATAGATTATTTCACAAAGTGGGTTGAAGTTGTCCCTCTTCATTTAGAAACTAAAAATATTATTTGTGATTTTATCCTTAATAATACCATAATAGGATCTGGTATACCTACAACAATAGTTTCTAATAATGGTACTTCTTTTTTTTTAAAAAGAAGTTTCAAAATTCTTGGAGAAATATTAAATTCAACATAAATTTTCAGCTCCTTATTACCCTAAATCTAATGGTCAAGTTGAAGCATCAAATAAAATCGTTGAGCAGATTCTAAGAAAAATAGTTAACAAGCATGCGAAAGATTGGCATACTCAATTGACATATGGACTTATAAGATGAGTGTTTGTATTGCCACAGGTACTTCTCCTTACAATCTTGTTTATGGTACTGATGTTATTATGCCTTTGGAATTAGAAATACCTTCTTTTCGTGTTTCATTTCATGGGAAAATTGACAAAGATACTTTTTAGAAACAACTCTTACATGTTTGTTCTATATGACATTATTAGTTATTATAATATATTATATGTTCATTCATGTATGAAATTATTGGTTATCATAATATATTATATGTTCGTTCATGTATGACATTATTGGTTATCATAATATATTATCAAGGTTGCATGGGTACTTATACCCACACTCTTGGTACTTGTACCCAAGTACTGGGTACATGTATCCCAAGTATCGAGTACTCGATGGAGAGCATCATAGTTAAGGACCTTGATTGAGATTTCTAATTATTATTTTTTTGGTTTTTTGTTTGTGTATTAGCTCATTGTTCATCAAGATTAACTCAATACCTAATTAGTTTCAAACTTTGATAGAATATTGATTAACAATAAACTTTATCACTATTCAAGAATAAGTTTATCATTTCCATATATCATCATCATATGATTTATGATCTTGTTCATGTTTAAAGGTTTCCTTCTCTATTATTTGTTTATCAAGCTTAATTCAATACCTAATTAGTTTGAAACTTTCCTACAATATTGATTAACAATAAACTTTATCACTGTTAAAGCCATAAATTTATCATTTACAATATGTCATTGTCATATGATTTATGATCTTCTTGTTCATGTTTAAAATTTTCCTTCTATGCTATGCATCTAAACATTTGTCATAAATTATTATTACAAATATATAACAAATCTGAAACTAAAAAACAATACATTACATTTGCAAACTTTATCACTGTTCTTGATTTGAAAAATCATTGTCATGACTAATAATTTTAGGTTTATTATAAATATAAAAGTATAATTAAAAATAAAGTTTGACATACCCAAGTACCCTTGTCCCTGATTATAAAAAATAGTTGTACATGTACCCATACTGATACCGTAGGTACCCCAAGCACCCTCGTCCCCATACTTAGAGCTAACAAAATAGACAGTTTGATCCCACGATGAGAGGTGAGAGATTTGGTAGTTGGCAACTTTGTACTGGCCAACACTACAAGTTTCAAAATCACCCGAGATGGCATCGCAAAATCAAAATGGAGTAAGATCTCCAAAAAGGGAGAGAGGTTATTGTAGGTATCTGCAACATAGTTCTATAGCACCCAAAATCACATCAATACCTTGCACAAGCTCTGAGATATTTCTTGTCAAAGATTGGTGCCCTATGGCATTTAGTGACTCTTAGGGACATTTAAATTTGGCATGCTTGAGAATGTTTGAGCACTCAATAGGATAGGAAAAGATTGGAACTAGGGTTTACTTGGCCACCCAGAGCTAACAAAATGGATAATTTGATCTCACAAAAAATAGTGAGGGAGATTTGGCAGTTGGCAACTTTGTATTGGCCAACACTACGAGTTTCAACATCACCCGAGATGGCATTGCAAAATCAAAATGGAGTAAGATCTAAAAAAAGTGAGAGAGGTTAATGTAGGTCTCTACAACATGGTCCTATAGCACCTAGAATCACATGCATACCTCAAACGAGCTTTGAGATATGCCCCATCAAAGATCATAGTCCTATGGCATTTAGTGACTCTTAGGGACATTTTGGTTTGGCATACTTGAGAATGTTCAAGCACTCAATAGGATGGAACAAGCTTGAGGCTAGGGTTTACTTGGACACTTGGAGCTAATGGAATAAATAGTTTGATCCCATGATGAATGATGAGAATGATTTGGTAGTTGGCAACTTTGTACTAGCCAACACTACGAGTTTCAGCATCACTTGAGATGGCATCACCAAATCAAAATGGAGTCAGATCTCCAAAAAGTGAGAGAGGTTATTATAGGTCTTTGCAACATAATTATATAACATCGAGAATTGCATCAATACTACACACAAGCTCCAAGATATACCACATCAAAATTTTTGCCCTGTGGCATTTATTAACTATTAGGGACATTTTAGTTCAATGTGCCCGAGAATGTTTAAGCACTCAATGGGATGGGATGAGCTTGGGGCTAGGGTTTACCTAGCCACTCAAAGCTAATAGAATAGACAGTTTGATCCCACAATGAACGGTGAGGGAGATTTGGCAATTGGTAACTTTGTACTAGACAACACTACGAGTTTCAGCATCACTTGAGATGGCATTGTAAAATAAAAATAGAGTAAGATCTCCAAAAAGAGAGAGAGACTATTGTAGGTCTCTACAACATGGTCTTATAGCACCTAGAATTGCATACATACCATGCATGAGCTCCAAGATATGCCATGTCAAAGATCATTTCCCTATGGCATTTAGTGACTCTTAGGGACATTTTAGTTTGACGTACCTGAGAATGTTCAAGGGCTCAATGGGATGGGATGATTTTGGGGCTAGGGTTTACCTAACCACACAAAGCTAACAAAATAGATAGTTTGATCCCATGATGAACGGTGAGGGAGATTTGAGAGTTGGCAACTTTGTACTGGCCAACACTACAAGTTTTAGGATCACTCGAGATGGCATTGTAAAATCAAAATAGAGTAAGATCTCCAAAAATTGAGAGAGGATATTATAGGTCTCTACAACATGGTCCTATAACACTTGGAATTGCATCCATACCTTGTATGTGCTTTGAGATATACCCCATCAAAGATTGCTTCCCTATGGCATTTAGTGACTCTTAGGGATGTTTCAGTTTGGCGTGCCCAAGAATGTTTGAGCGCTCAATGAGATGGGATGATCTTAGGGCTAGGGTTTACCTAGCCACCTAGAGCTAATGGAATAGATAGTTTGATCCCATGATGAATGGTGAGGGAGATTTGGAAATTGGCAACTTTGTACTAGCCAACACTACGAGTTTCAACATCACACAAGATGGCATCGCAAAATCAAAATGGAGTAAGATATCCAAAAAGAAAGAGAGCTTATTGTAGGTCTCTACAACATAGTCTTGTAACACCTAGAATTGCATCCATATCTCACACGAGCTCTGAGATATGCCCCATCAAAGATCGCTGCCCTATGGCATTTAGTGACTCTTAGGGATGTTTTGGTTTGACGTGCCCAAGAACGTTCAAGCACTTAATGGAATGGGACAAGCTTGGGGTTAGGGTTTACTTGGCCATCTAGAGGTAATAGAATAGATAGTTTGATCCCATGATGAATGGTGAGGGAGATTTGGTAGTTGGCAACTTTGTATTGGCCAACACTATAAGTTTTAGCATCACCCTAAATGGCATCGTAAAATCAAAACAGAGTAAGATCTCCAAAAAGTGAGAGAGGTTATTTTAGGTCTCTATAACATAGTCGTATAGCACCTAGAATCACATCCACACCTTGCACGAGCTCCAAGATATCACTACCCTATGCAATTTAGTGACTCTTAGGGACATTTTGGTTGGCATGCCCAAGAACATTTGAGTGCTCAATGGGATGGGAAAAGCTTAGGGTTAGGGTTTACCTAGCCACCCAAAGCTAATGGAATAGATGGTTCAATCCCATGATGAATGGTGAGGGAGATTTGGTAGTTGACAACTTTGTACTAGCCAACACTACAAATTTCAGCATCACCTGAGATGGCATCAAAAAATCAAAATGGAGTAAGATCTCCAAAAAAAAAAAAGAGTTTATTGTAGGCCTCTACAACATAGTCCTATAGCACCTAGAATTTCATCCATTCCTTGCATAAGCTCTAAGATATGCCCCATCAAAGATCACTGCCCTATGGCATTTAGTGACTCTTAGGGACGTTTCATTTTAGCATGCCCAAGAACATTGAAGCACTCAACAGGGTGGGATGAGCTTGGGGCTAGGGTTTACCTAGCCACCCAAAGCTAGCAAAATAGACAGTTCTATCCCATGATGAGTAGTGAGTGAGATATGAGCAAGATATGTATGCCTAGGCCATTTTGTGCAAGATATGAGCAAAAGTTTCTAATTAGGCCAAATTGGGTCTTTTTGAGTTTTTGGTCAAGATAGCCTAGGATTAGGTGTTTTTAGTTGCTTTTTAATAGTATGAAACTTTTTCCAAGTCCTAGAAGTGAAATCTACTAAACTTTGCATTAGTTGCACTTTTTGTGCAAAATTGCAAAAGTTATAAAAGTTGCTTAAAAATGTAAATCTAACTGGAAACCTTCTAACCTTCAAAAAAATGTTTCCCATACTCATATACCTAAGCATGGATAGTTACAACTTCCCAAACTTCCATTTGCAACTTTTTTGCAAGAATTATAAAAGTTGCTCGAGCAATTTTTTGAGCAACATTGCAACTTTTGAGCAATTTTTGCTCTTTACATATTTAGGTCAAATGGGTCCATCTAGGATTAATCTAGGAGCCTAGGTAAGATTCCTAGGACCTATTAGGTAACCAAATACCTTAGTTTCTCATGAATATTAAAAGATAATGAATAATTAATTGGATACCAGCTACATCTATTAAATATACAAAGGATGATATAGAAAACCTACTTAATAGAGAGATTAATATGAGAGAAAAGGGTATTTTAGAAGAAAATCATTATCATAGTGCCATCCAGGGTATGCCAATTACTTAGGATGAAGAGAAAAAACCTACAGCTATTGGGAAAGAGTGCACATGTACACAGACACAAAATTTTTAGATAGAGAAGTAACAAGTGCTATAGAATTTTCCATTGAGCAATGTGAAGTGAAACCTCAAATTGGCTCATTAGTAAGCAAAGAATCTAGTCATGCACATCATTCCAACACATAGATGTTTCAATTAGAAATGCCTATTCATCAATGTCCTTACATTTATAGGACTTGGGAAGCCAGGATACTCAAGCTGGGCATGATCCCTCAAAGTTCTCATCAAAATATATTAATGATCTTAACAGAACAACAAAAAGCTCATTGCCACCTTTAAATCGAGACTTTAGTTTAAATGGAGATTTTCAATTCTCAAACATGCCCCAGTCAAGTAGATGACTATTTTACAAAGAAACTAGTAGGAAATGGGGTCATGGAAATGAACTCAATGAACTAAGCAAAATTGTTTGTAATCATTTCCCCAATGGTCACAACCTTTCAAATTTGGTTGGATCAGTTGGGGAAGACCTTCTGATGCAAAGCTCACAGCCTTCTTCTACCAATTACCTCCTAGGTGTCTAATAGCACCCAACCCACTGCAAGATGCCAATTTGGTTTACCAACCTTTGCCAAGCTGAATGTCTCTCTCCCAGTGGACTCCACTTTCCTAAGGTCTTTCCCCCTTTCTAGGGCTCTTGGTAAACTTGGATCCAATCTAGGCTTTAGGGATACTAGCCCTCAACTAGGCCAAATAAGGAAAAATATGCAAGTAGGTTTCAAAACTTCAAACTTAGGCTAGGATCAGCATCACTAGGCTTATACCACTAGGATTTGTGCACTTTTAGGTTCCTGACACCCCCAAGGGGTCAATTTCCCAAAATCAAGCCTAGAAATCCTAGTAGGTCAAATTTCAGTTTTCCTTGGCAAACTTCCAAAATTTCCAAAGGACAAGGCCAACTTACCACCTTTTCAAATACCCTTTACCTAGTTCTTGAAGACTCCAAAGGATCAAGGCCTGACCCTATTCCAGCATGTCCAAACTCCACTTTGGTCCACATACCTAATAGGCCTAATTAGGTTGGGTTTCCAAAGCACCTTCTTGAAAATGGGTTCCCAAAATCAAATCAACCCAATGGAACTCTTCCTCTCCTTCCTAAAACTCCATTTCACCTTTCACTTGGGTTCAAACAATCAGTTTGAAATTTTGAATGCCACATCTTCTTTACTTGTACGCTGAACACATAGAGATGTTCAGCCTAGGGCCTGCTAGTAAAAATAGCAACCCAACTCCTCTAGGTCTAAAACTCTACCATATCAAAGTAAACTTCCCTAACTTGCATCCCCCCAAGTGGCATCGAATTCCAACTATGGGATTGCAATTAGAGGCACATGTTTGCCAAAACCCTTGAATTCAGGCCCAAACAAGCAACTTGTACAAAAAATGTAATAACTTGAGAAAATGAAAAGATTAAACCTTCAAACCAAAATAAAATGAATCCTAGTTCATTATTTTATCCAACTATGTCAATTAATCACCTTTCCCAATCCGTAAAAATCCATACAACTCAAGAAAACAGAGAAAATGGCAAAAAATCAAAGTTTTATTGATATAAATCTTCACCAGTTCATACCACGATGATGTTTTCTTCATCCACATCATTTTATAACTCATATTTCTTTCCTCCAATTTTCATAACCATCATTCAAATGGTTAGGCCAACATTCAACCACTTTTTGATTATTTTGCATAAAATGTTGTCATCAACTTTGCATTTCTGCATGACAACATTGACATTTTTGTGCTAGTGACCTCCTAGACACCTAAATTCTTGCCTAATTATCCTCATAACACCTCAATCCATATAAGGACTTTCAAACTCCCTATTGCACACAAAGCAACTCAGTTTCCATAATGTGACCTTTGGTTCAATGTAGTATCCTAGTTTATAATGACACCAAGGATCCAATTGACCTTACAATTGGTCTTGTTACAAAAACATTATTTGATTGACTATACTATGGACCTATTAAACCTATTTTCCTTGGTGCCTTGAACCACCTTCATATAGCCCTTTCAGCTAGGTGAAAGGTACAATGTAATGTTTGGCATTGAAATCAATAAAAACAACCCTATCTTCTACATTTTTAGCGAGTTCTCTAGATGGTATGGATGCCTAGTATGGTTGGATAGATGCTTAAATCACCTTTCTAATGCAACTATTTTGAGGTTCTAAGACTTTGAAAAACTCAAGTTATTCTTATTTTTGTGCAAACAACCTAGATTTTGAGGGTTTGTAGGGTTTTGAAGAAAATTGGGTTATAACTCCAGATTCTACCATAGGAAAATTATGGCCTTTGGTAGAATCCTTGTACTTCTAATGCACTTTAAGATTCTTTTGGTTTTAGGTTTTTATATGCAGGGACAAAGGAGAAATATGATACCCTAGATGCATATACCTTGTATGCATCAATACACATTACTATTGTATCATCATTTTAAGACCCCAAAACTTCATGCTTTAATCTATGACTTGGCAAACAACATATTTGGAACATTCCTCAACTAACATAATTGGTCTCATGTTTTTGACACATGTTTAAGTCATACCTCCTTTGTCAATATGGCCTAATTAGCCCTTTTTGTCTAGTTGTTATCCCACGAGTTATGATAGTCTTCTTGATTATAGGATCCCTACACTTTGAGATTTGATAATGCATCAAAAATAGCAACTAACCTTGTTTTTTAGCATCTTGCTTCCATTGAAAATATACAAGTAGCAGACCAAAACCTCATTTCTTGGGCTACTAGGAATCCTAGGGGTTAATGAAGGAACTATGCCTTCTCTCTTTTTTTGGGTCTCCAAATCTAGTTAGTATGCCCATGATGATGTATGAAAAACATCCCTGGTGTCTAGTTTCATGATTCCATGTCTAGTGTAGATTTCATGAATTAAGTCATTCTAGTGATTGAGGTGCAAGTGTGGGGTCTTGAGCCTTGTTTGGGCTTTCAAACCTTGTTAAGGTATTATTGTGGGTTGTACTCTCCCAACCTACCTTTTTAGTACCCTATCACTTGCATCATTCAAAAACACTAAAATAACTTATTTCCAAATGCTCAGCCCTTCACCAATTCCCAAACTCCTGCCATTCACAAATCAACATGCTACAAGAGGTGAAATCCTTCATGGTACTTGACCTTCAGCTTGATTGGAAAAATCATAAAATAAATCCTCCAATATTGAAAACCTAGAATCTTAAAAATGACCCTGCTAACTACCATTCACAAGTGGCCATGAAATTTCAACCAAGGAAATTACAATTAGAGGCCCATTTATGCTATGTGCACCAAAATGTTGTCCTAAAAACCTAGTTTCACTAAAAATGAAATAACTTGAGTTAGAAAACACATAGAATGATTAGAGCAGAAGCAAAAGAAAGCTGATTCAAAGCTCTATCTCAAAAATCCTTCATATTTGGTCTAAAAGTCTATACATTTTGTGCAACATGCAAACAACACTAAAAATGACTCCACAACTGAATTTCTTTCTTTGCCACTTCTTCCAATCCGTACATTAATCCCCTCCAGAACTCACAAATGAGGTATATATATCTCTTATGTCTATTTTAATGGTTACAACTAATATTTTAATAGTTATAACCCTTTTCCCATAAGTTGCAAATTTGAGCAACTTTTACAACTTTCAACAATGCAACTTTGCACAAAAAGTGTAATTTTTACATTTTTCACTTGATTCCACTTCTAGGACTTGGAAAAGGTTCCAGCATACCTAAAACCAACTAAAAACCACTAATCCTAGGATTTATTGACCAAAAACATTAAAAATCCTAAATTTTCCTAATGAGCAACTTTTTCTTATAAATTACATAAAGTTCCTTAAGCATACAAAATGGTGTCTTTCTTTGACAACCATGGACTTCTCATCCAAGGGTTATTTATTCTAGCCTAAGTAGGTAAAAAAACATGAAAACCAAAATATAAACCAAGTGACTTGATGCTCTGCACCAAAAACATACCCCCAAATATGAATGAAAAGAGAACAATGACCATGGAATGGAATGCAAACACACCTTAGACCTTAGACCAAACTTCCTAAAAAAAAATTGTTCTAAACAACCAAATCTACCATGGAAACTAGTATAGTCTACAAAAACACTTTCAAAAATGCCTTAAAACTCAAAAACTCAAAAACACCTTAAGACGCATGCTGGCCATACACAATGATATTAACTTCTCTCATTTTAGTGTTTGGAAAGTCTTTATATCTCCTCCTAGGTCTTTCCCCTTCATCCTTATGGTTTTCATTGGCTTCCTTCAAGTTTTAAAAGGCAAATCCACAATTTCTTGCAAAATAAGCATTTTGCAAAAATTGAAAAACTGCAATATAGCAACTATTAGACTTTTCTTGTTTACTCAAGTCTTAACACTTTTAACTTGGTATTTAGGCTAACCTTAGCAATTCCATTCTAGGGACCCTTCCCTAAGCTAATGATTTATCCCTTAGTTTATTCATTTCCCTATGGCAATGTATGCCTTGATTTTTAGGCCAAAATAGTGACTCTTCTAAGGACATTAAATGGCATCCAATAACCTAACTACCACACCTAGGTCCAATGACACTTATTCTACTTACAAGGCTCACTTGGAGCATAGCACAACAAAAATGAAAAGGTGAGGGCCCTATGATTGGTGTAGGAGCACCCCTCTTATGAAATCATGTAATAAAGTTCCTTGGGTCATTTATGACCTCTTTCCAATTTCCTTTCCATGTTTTCTATAAGATCATGATTTTAGACTCCTAGATTTACCATTAATCATTTTGTGTGGTCCATTAGCAATATTGGGTGTTTTAAAATCTCGTTGCTCAATGAGGTCACAAGGGCACAATTTTTGTATTTTGAATGTATATGCTTTTCATCTAGGGTCTAATAGTTGTAATGAGTCAATTAGGACTCATTTACATAGTTAAAATGCCTTTTAGGCACAAAAATGCAAAAATGAAATAAAAGTTGCAAAACTTGCTATGCAACTTTGTTACTTTTTGCATAACTAAGAAAAATTATTTATAATCATTCCCCCAATGGTCATAGCCTTTTAAATTTGGTTGAATAAGTTGGGAAAGACCTTCATATAGCACTTTTAGGTGGGTGGAAGGTATAATGTAAGATTTTGCTTTGAAATCAATAAAATATAACCTATTTTGTTGCATTATGGATTGTTTTTCTACATGCTATAGACCTATACAGATGAATAGGTTGTCAAATCTTGGTATGGTTGGATGCATATTTGAGTTACCTTTATAATGTAACTAGTTTGAGGTCTTGAAACACTACAGAACTTAAGTTATTCCTATTTTAGTGCTGACAACCCAAAATTTAAGGGTTTCAAGGGTTTTGGTGGAAATCACAGTATAACTTGAGATTCCACCATAGGAATTTTATGGCCATAGGTGGAGTCCTTGCTTTTTTAATTCTCTTTGATATTTTTTTGGTTTTAGTTGCAAAAATGTAGGTGCAAGGGAGAAAGATGATGCCCTAGATGCATGTAGCATATATGCACCAACTTATTATTTTCCTATAGTCAACACTTGAGACCTTAAAACTCATTTTCAAAGCCTCAAACTTGGGATTTAGGCTATTTGGAACATTCCTCAAAATTTCCAATTGGTTTGCTGGTTCTATCATGTGTCTAAATAGTAATTCCTTTGCAATAGTGGCCTAATCAGCCCTTTAGCCTTAATTGTTGTCCCCACAGGTTAATGTAGAATTTTTGTGTATGCAATGTCAACACTTTGGAATTTGATAGTATATTAGGAGTAGGAGGTGTCTTGGTGGTTATTTTTTGCTTCCATTCAACATTTACTAAGTTGCAAGCCATAACCTTGCTTCTTGGGGTACTAGGAATCCAAGAGGTTAATGAAGGAACTATGACTTTTTCTCAGTTTGAGGCCTTCAAATTCAATCCATATGCCCCTACTGATGTAAAAACAACATGCCTTAAGTATGTGTTCATGGTTCCATGTCTAGAGTAGGTTTCATATGTTAAGCCTTTATTGTTGTCAAGGTGCAATTGTGGGATTTTGGGCCTTGTTTGGGCTTTCAAACTTTGTTTAGGTGTCCTTGTGTGTTGCTCTCTCCCAACCTTCATTGTTAGTACCCTACCACTTGCATCAATTATTCAAGGTGACCCTACACCACTCTTTCTCTCTCTCCCTCTATCCCTATTCAATCTAATGAACTAACTAGATCTTCTCTACATTTTAATGTCTCAAGTATTGCCTCATGGTCTAACTCGCAAACTTTTCAAAGAGTCTTATTATGTGATTTTTCACCATATTTTATCAAGTGGAAATTTGATGCAACAACAAGGTTCGAATAATGAAGAATCTTCCTCTCTATTTTCCAATCCTCGAATAACCACAAGTTAGGGTTCTTCATAGAATATCGTCTAAGCCATGTGTTGGTTACAACAACCACATCAATATGGTACTCTAAAGCTTCACCATCCATAACTGAGTGATCCAATTTTTGTTTGGATTGGACATAATGAAACAAATAATAATATATCCCTTCTTCATTGTCTTCAAGTGAAATAACAACAAAAACATGGCCTACAGTGATAAATGTACAAAATATGGTCATTAATTCAAAAAATACTTCGGTAAAAGTTATAAAGTTACATATTGAAATTTAAAAGATATATAAATACATATATTACTAGGTTGCACTAGATCAAACAAGTGGTCAAAGTCAATAAATGAATCCATCTCTACCATTTCAAGTTCTTGTAGGGGACAATACGTGTCAATTGGGTCCAAAACCTATATATCTCATTTGTCCACCCATTCAGTCGACTCATAGTCATCCCAATTTTTCTCTGCACATGATGGACAATAGCATGTCATTTTTTGTGTGTGGATACTCCATAAACCTACATCAGAGCTTCTAAAAGAATGCAACTCACTTGATCCTATTAGTGTACAACAATCCTCATATGGTACAATGTTAGTATTATCTATCAACTAAAAAAATCTACAAAAAATAGACTCACCTTCCTTACCTGAACCCATTGTAGTGTTACACCACGGGACAATGGATTTTGCATCTATCAATATTGATCCATCTTTGTACTTTATTTTTTTACAAGCTAAAGCTCTTTTGATGTATGCACCTACACCATCGTGCTCTCCCTTTCCATGACCAACCTCTATGAAATTTTACATATATTGAATTCTACACAACTTGTGCATCCTGCTCAACCAATAGAACATCTGCACATTCTTGAATTGAGATGTGCAATTTTCTGACCAAGTAATGTGTTGACAATATGGTATGCCCCTATTATAAAAATCTCTATAAAATAGTTGAAAACAACCATGTACAAACTCCATAGAATGTGATTTATCATCATTGATCTAAAAATGGTACTCCCTCAAAATCTTTCTGTCATCCTCTGTACTTGTAGGTGAATGCATGAATGTTATGTGAACAAATATGGAAACCTATTAAGAAGTATAATACTTTGCTTGCACCTCATTTTTTGGTTGTAGTGTTTAGTTCTCTACAAAGTCTACAATTGAAACAATGGTATCCAATAAAAATGTATCATACTCGTAAATAATCTTTTCACAAAAAATCTTAATGAACTCATACACTAGAATCTTTTCAATGACTAAATCACATCTTTTACCCTATTTCCCATCTTTGAGAGCATATGTCACTATCTTATATTTTTTGTAATCTACTATTTCATTTCCAATTGCATGTGTACTATCCATATGTTCACAAGTTGATACAAGTTGCAAAGAACCACAAAATAAGCATGTACCATCCAAGCATGATGTCTTGTAAAATTGTTGGTCATACCCTATTTCACATAAAATGTTGGATATGAATTCCCTTGAAGATCTTGGTGGCTCATTCATGTCACAATCCTGCAAAACAAACTTAGAATGCAAAAACACACATATATGCCTAAAACTATCAAAATGGTTAGAAAATTCAATATGTATCCTACAAAAACAAGTTGTGCATGTGTGATTTATCTTCACATAAAAAGGTTTGTGATTTATCTTCACATAAAAATCTTTGACTTATTTAATTTGAAGATACATACCAATAAATTTTGCAAAAAATCATGTCTAAGTTGAGTCCAAAAAATGTCTCACATGTGGGTCACGATTTTGGCTACCAATCCATCTTCTTACAACATCTCTTTGATTAGAGGAAACACTTGTGTTATTTTTTAAAAAATCTTCGATCAATGATTTTAAAGCTTCACTAATTTCTTTATCCTTTCGTGGTAGTCTACCACTAAATGTCCATAACTCTTTTTTTTTTGAATCTTCCAATCTCTCATGCCTTAGCATGACTATCCTTAGAGTACCTCTACCAATTTTTAATATTTTTCTTGTATTTCTCATGAGTCGAGATTTCTTCATTTGGGTACTTACTATTGTTGATGTAAGTACCCATCTTTTGATATTACTATCTTTGGTGCATGATTTAGAACCCACTTTGTCATAAGAACTCATTAGATTCTTCACAATGCTTTTTTTATTTGAATTGTCCATCATTCTTAGCCCAAGAATCTTCATGATAGGCCTAAATTTCAAATTCCTCATCATTTCAAGAAATAATTGGCATTGACCTATAATATTTAATTCCTCAAAGAATAATCTCCACACATGATTAACTTTTCTTTGATAAGTATGCTTGCTAATCTTGTTAAGCATTGATTTCAAGATGTTAGTATCAATATCAAACAAATATTTTGGTCTTCTAAAATGAATTCTAGAAGGTGTTATAATCTCGTCCATTCCCTCAATATTATGAACATCAACATAGGTTGATGATGTGCCTTGGAAATAAGATGCAAACGATGGAATATCACCTACTTGATATGTTGATGTTGTGCCTTCAACATGACATGATCAAGTGTGTACATCATCATATCTACAAATTAGTGTCTCTTCAACATGAGAAGATGATATGAATCCAACAGTGGAAGATGGTATAGCTTCACAATTCAATTGTCTTCTTGAGCGTAACAGTCTCATTCGTTCTCTTTATCTTTCCAATTCTTCCCCTTTGTTTCTTTGTATCGGTGGTTCTTGTTCATCTTCAAAAGTTAATTCTTCATTATTGCTGTGCAATTTTCTTTATTCACGTAGTAGTTTCATTTTATCTCTTTTAATTGCCAAATCCCTCTCCCTCTCTTCATTTATTTGATTTTTTGGTTTCTTCCTTGGCATGATGATGATTTCTATATATCAAATTATTCAAACATCTGAATTACTTACAATTTTTAAATTACAAATCATTCAAATACATACAAAAATTACAATTATTTTAGTGAATACACAATATATATTAAACAACTTGCCAAATTTCTAACCATGTCCAAATAACAATTCATTCAAAGATACAAATTTCAATGAATTTGCTATATATTAAACAACATGTTTAATTATAATCAAATTTGTCTCTATATAACAACAAAGAATATTTAAAAAGGACTACACTAACCTTTTCTATAGAAAGAATATTCAAAAAGCCTTCAAATAATGTATCCAATGATTGAATTTGGTATTTGCTAGCTTTAAATAGAATCAAAGAATGTTCAAAAAGCCTTCAAATAATGTTTGCTAACTTCCAACGGCTTGAAACCCATGTTTTCTATCGGAACAACAAAATACACAATAGACAAAAAATAGAATATGGATCAACAGGGACCCAAACTTGCTTTATGACCAATTTTTGGAATTTTCATATAGTGTATACGCACTATAGCATGTATGCACTATAAAGACGTATGCACTATGTGAAAATTAATCTCTCCCTATTCCACCATCCCCCATCCTCTACTCTCTCTCCTCTCCCATCCTCTACTCTCTCGCTCTCTCTCTCTCCTCTCCCATCCCCTTCTCTCTCTCACTCTCCCTCTCCTACTCCCTCTCCCACTGCCTACTCTCTCTCCCATGCCCTACTCTCTCTCACACACACTCTTATCCCCCCTCTCTCTCCCCCTCTCCCACCACCTACTCTCTCTCCCATCCCCTACTCTTGCTCTCTCTCTACTCTCTCTCTCCTCTCCCATCCCCTACTCTCTCTTGCTCTCCATCTCCCACCACCTACTCTCTCTCCCATCCCCTACTCTCTCTCACCCTCTCTCCTCTTCCATCCCCTACTCTCTCTCTCACACTCCCATCCCCCCTCTATCTCCCTCTCCCACTGCCTACTCTCTCTCCCATCCCCTACTCTCTCTCTCCCCCTACTCTCTCTCCTCTCCCATCCCTTTCTCTCCTCTCCCATCCCCTACTCTCTCTTACTCTCTCTCCTTTCCTATCCCCTACTCTCTCTCTCGCTCTCCCTCTCCTACTCCCTCTCCCACTGCCTACTCTCTCTCACACTCTCTCTCTCTCTCATCACCTACTCTCTCTCGCTCCCTCTCCTCTCCCATCCCCTACTCTCTCACTCTCTCTCCTCTCCCATCCCCTATCCCTCTCACTCTCTCTCCTCTCTCATTCCCTACTCTCTCTCACTCTCCCTCTCCTACTCCCTCTCCCATAGCCTACTCTCTCTCTTCCATCCCCTACTCTCTCTCACCCTCTCTCCTCTCCCATCCTCTACTCTCTCTCTTACACACACTCACATTCCCCCTGTCTCTCCCTCTCCCACTACCTACTCTCTCTCCTATCCCCTACTCTCTCTCCCCCTCTCCCATCCCCTACTCTCTCTCTCTCACTCACACACTCTCATCCTCCTCTCTCTCTTGCTCTCCCTCTCCCATGGCCTACTCTCTCTCTCCCATCCCCTACTCTCACTCTCTCTCCCTTCTTGCTCTCTTCCCCTACTCTCTCACACTCTCTTCGATCCCCTACTCTCTCTTACACACACTCCCATCTCTCTCTCTCTCTCTCTCTCTCTCTCTCTCTCTCTCTCTCTCTCCCCCTCTCCCATCCCCTACTTTCTCTCTCTTTCACACACACACACCCATCACCCTCTCTTTCTCTCTCTCTCCTCTCCTCTCCCATCCCCTACTCTCTCTCACTCACTCTCCCTCTCCCACTCCCTCTCCCACCATCTACTCTCTCTATCTCACTCTCACTCTCTCCCTCTCTACTCTCTCTCTACCACCCCCTACTCTCTCACACACTCTCATACTCTCTCCCATCCCCTACTCTCTCTCTCTTACATACATTCCCATCCTCCCTCTCTCTCCCTCTCCCACCACCTACTCTCTCTCCCATCCCCTACTCTCTCTCTCTCGAGCTACTGTCTGTCCCCCTCTCCCATCCCCTACTCTCTCTCTTTCACACACACACAAACACTCCCATCTCTCATCTCTCTCCTCTCCCATCCCCTACTCCCTCTCCTCTCTCATCCCCTACTCTCTCTCTCTCACTCACACACTCTCATCCTCCTCTCTCTCTCTCACTCTCACTCTCCCTCTCCCACTCCCTCTCCCACTGCCTACTCTCTCTCTTTCCTATCCCGTACTCTCACTCTCTCTCTTCCATCCCCTACTCTCTCTACTACCCCCTACTCACTCTCACACTCTCTCCCATCCCCTACTCTCACTCTCTCTCTCTCTCATCCTGTACTCTCTCTCTGCCACCCCCTACTCTCTCTCCCATCCCCTACTCTCTCTCTCTACCACCCCTACTCTCTCTCTCAAACTCTCTCATGCCCTACTCTCTCTTACACACACTCCCATCCCCCCTCTCTCTCTCTGTCCCCCACTCCCTCTCCCACCACCTACTCTCTCTCAAGCTACTCTCTCTCTCCCCTCTCCCATCCCCTACTCTCTATCTTTCACACACACACTCCCATCCCCCTCTCTCTCTCCTCTCACATACCCTACTCTCTCTCACACACACACACTCCCATCCTCCTCTCTCTATCTCACTCTCCCTCTCCCACTCCCTCTCCCACTACCTACTCTTTCTCTCCACATCCCCTAATCTCAATATCTCTCTCCCATCTCGTACTCTCTATCTACCACCCCTACTCTCTCACACACTTCCTCTCTCTTCCATCCCCTACTCTCTCTCCCCTCTACCATCCCTACTTTCTCTCTTCCACCCCTACTCCCTCTCACACTCTCTCCCTTTCCCTACTCTCTCACACACACAAACTCCCATCCTCTTCTCTCTCTCTCTCTCTCTCTCTCTCTCTCTCTCTCATTGCCTACTCTCTCTCTTTGCCACCCCTAATCTCTCTCTTACACTTCCTCTCTCCCATCCCCTACTCTCAATCTCTCTCTCACATCTAGTATTCTCTCTCTACCACCCCTACTCTCTCTCATCCCCTACTCTCAATCTCTCTCTCCCATCTCGTACTCTCTCTTTGTCACCCCTACTCTCTCTCTCACACTTCCTCTCTCTCCCCTCTCCCATCCCCTACTTTCTCTCTCTCTCTCTCTCTCTCTCTCTCTCTCTCTCTCTCTCTCTCTCTCTCACACACACACCCATCACACCCATCCCCCCTCCTCTCTCTCTCTCACTCTCACTCTTTCTCTACCACTCTCCTTCCCTCTCTATGCACTATTTATGTCTTATTAGTGTGTGCACACTATAGCATGCCTACACTATTAAGACTCAAATTTTAAAAAGCTTTAAATAGCGTATGCGCGCTATGGCGTGAATGCACTATAGGGTGCACATGCTTTTTAAAGCCTTGTATTCTACTCAGCCTAAGGCTTGGTTTTTCCTTGGAGATCCAACCCAAAGGTTTGGAGTTTATAAACTAGCCTGAGACATGTTTTACTACAAACATATAAAAAATGATTGATTTTTCTTGTGTGCTCTCCTTCAATTTTTCTTGTGGTTGAGCATCGATAAAATTAAGTTACATGACATTGTAGGTCTCTATGTTAGCTATATAACAATATAATTATTTATTTATTTGAACTATTTAAAGCCTTTCAACTATAATTTATTTTGAATGTATGTCCATTTTGTGTGAAAAACCAACATGTACTAATTAGGCTATAGATTTTAGCTCATTCATCAAATTTTGCAACAACTTAATTTTTTAGAAACTAGACTTCATTCTACACACTTTGAAAAAAAGAAGTTTTGATTTTAGATTAGTTTTCAATCATTTCTAGGGGGAGCACATAGATATTTTACATTTTTGGGATGTGTCTAATTAAAAAATTCATTAAATAAATACACATTACAAATTACCCAAAAAGTCTAGGATAAACTACATAGTGTTAGGCAACTTTTGACTAGAGCAATTAAAAAATTTCAAAAAAAAAAGTTAAAATTTTAGGGGGGCCACACTTTGTACTATGTTATGTTTTTTTGGAACAAACAGTACCACTATGGCCCCCTTTTTTGAGGATCTAAAAGTAAACCATTTTGAAAAAAATTAGTAGTTTAGAAACTAGAATCAAAGGACTACTACTTTTGTTTTTGTCATATCTTAAAATTTAGAGCGTAACTATCTTCAAATTCTTGTTGAAGTTCAAAAATTATTGATTTTATAAAAAAGGTGTCCACTTATACCCCCCTTTTGGCACCACAACTTGGTGTACTTAACTGCTAGAAATATGACCTATGGGGCAGTGTTGCTCTTATAGGCAGTCTCTTTCACTATCATGCAGTTCTCAATAATCATGGTATATATATGGTTTTTGAGAGTATCAAAAGGGCTCTTGAAAGGAAGTCCTTATGTTTTGGTAAAGCTACGATATAGTAATATAGTGCGCATTAGTCTAAATACTATGTTAATAATGTTCATCAGATTGTATTTTCTATACTAGATTTACTAGAGAAAGACTCGTCTGGTACTCCACCTCCACAGCCTCTCATCCTCTCTCAAATTGTGGATTCTTCTCATCCCTTCCCTGATAGTAGTTTTAAGCTCAGGTCTACTAATCTATCAACAAGTTTTATGGAAGACTAATATGTATAATCTGCTATGAATTTTGGTCTTTTTGGTTTTTCCCATTGTTACATGTGCAGGTTATTTTCTTAGTGGGATCTATACAATGACTTCCTCCTTATTTTTCTCAACAATGGTGTTAAGGGTTTGAAGGTGCCAATGATCAATGTCAAGGCTTTTTGATTCAACATTATCTTTTTTCTATAATCCGGTATACTATGTAAATTAAGTCATAGTCATAGGGATGCTATGATTTTATGGGATACATGTAATTATTGAACAATATTTTATTTTGTAGGCCCTTCTACTATATTGTTTCTATATGATGTAAATTGGATGCACTGATTTTGGGGACTTTTAAATTCTTTCCCAAAATAATGGTCCTTCACTTCAGCCTTTTCTCTCCTGATAGGATCATGAACATATTTTTTCTTCTATATAAACCTTACCTAAGAATTTTAAATCCCATGGGGTATAAATGTTGTCATGGCATCCTTTCTATCATAGTAGCACAGTATTGTGTCAATAGTACCTGCTACTACGACAATAGCTCTGTCATGTGCAAAACTTATTAAAAGGCCAATAGTAAAACAAAGGAGGAAGGATGTGGGGGGGGGTGTGGTGGCCCTGCCTCCCAAAAACATATTTTATTTATTTTTTCAATAAATTTTTTTTTAAAAAAATCATCTTTAAACAATATATGAAATCAAAAAAAATTATATATATTTTTGTATAATATCATAGTAATATATCAATTACTATGGTAAGTATATATTTTTAATACATTTCTAAAGTAGATCTGATAGGGAAAAGAAATTGAAACAATCAAAATTTATGAATTAAGTCTAGTTTTCATTTTCCAACCCTACCCCAATTTTAACTTTCTAAAAATAATCCAATTTCCAACAATAATATCTCAATTGACTTCTCTCATAGTCAATTCAATTAATGAATAACAAGATTTCCCAAACATGGATTTCAACAAGAATCAATCTTTGAAAACAAGATCTATCATCAAACACGAAGCAAACAAAGAAAAATTCGAAGGGAAATAACTACAATATTCTCAACAAAGATCCTACCTCAATTTGATGCTAACTAGACAAATGCTTGGAAGTTCCAAAAATTCACATCTCTTGAAACCCTTTCCATAAATTTGCTCCTCCAAACCTATGTGTAGAGAAATGAGCTCTATTTTTTTAATAGAGAGTTTTCTCCCTTTAGGGTTTCCATTTTATAATCATGCAAACCCTTTCCTTTATTAATTTAATTTATTTTAATTTGATATGAAAACTTTTTGAATTTTAATTAAAATAAACTCTATTTAATTTATTCTCTCTCTCTTTTATTAAATCACAAACTTAGCTTCTCGATTTATCAGAATAGTCTATATGTTTGATTGAGATCCTCGATTGATTTTTTTCTCTTGTTGTTGATAAGATTATAGGTTTTTATTCTCAGTTAATCATTTTTTTTTCTATTACTCTAAATTAGTATGGTCTATAGAGTTCCCCAGCCTTTCTCTTTACAATATTTTCACTATATTCACTCTTCCTTCTAAAATGAATTCACACTCAATTTAAACATAGTTTCAAATTGGATTAAATAGTCAATTATCAAGACAAGCAATGGTGTTAACTAAAGTGATAAGATATAATATTATAAGATTAACTAAGAGTAAAAAGTACTAACACCTAATGTGGATAAAGAAGTTGTCTTTTTGCTATATGACAAGAAGGTGCCTCACATTTTAAACAAATCTAGAAAGAGTTAGGGAGAATTTACAACTCAAAATCTTTTGTTCGATTATTGTAATTAAAATATTGGATCATAAAGAAAAGGAAGGTATGCCTTCCAAAGTATCCAAATAAGATTTGGGTAAATTGTATAAAAAATAAAAAAATAGGATAGTTTGAATAAAGAATAATTAGGATTACCATCAAATTATAAAAAATGGAGCATGCCCCTCTTAAGTGTATACCTATATAGGACCTCAGTCCCAAGCAAGATTGGAGATTTTCTTCTCTATTCTTTCCTACCATGCCTTCTTGAATGGAGAATTTTGTAATTAATTTTATGGTATAATATAATCAAAAGGTTTCGGCCATTTACCAATCAAAACAAAATATGAGACATTTTTAATAGTATATTCATTAAATTAAATAATAATAATATTTAGAATTTATTAATTAAATTAGAACTCCTAACTTAATTAATATTAAATTAAATAAATATTATTATGCCAAATTTGGATCTTTAATTAGATCTCTTAAATTTAATTCTTCTATTTAATTAATTTCTTAATTAATTAAATAAAATTAAAAAATATTTGTTTAAAATTTAAATCATTTAATATTCTCTTAACTAAGATTTAATTATAACTGAAAATCACAACAGACCCACAAGTCTGAAAAAGAAAACCTATCTGAATGACAAAGCATTAAATCAAATTCAAGGGTCAAAATCTCGAATTCACATCACTTGACAAATTTGGAAGGGTAAATAACTTAGATAACTGTCCTATTTTCTAGGAAAATTAACTTAGGGTTATGATTTGGACTCAAGAACTATCTCCACTATTTACCATTGAGATACTATGATAGGACATGCTCATCCAGGAAATTCAAGAAAGTCAATGCCTAGTACTCATGATGAGGAGATTCTTACACTAGAACTCACTAGCTCTAATAAGGCTATTTATGGACTCCTAGGGTTCTTTCCTCAACCCTACTCTAGGGGATCACACTCCAGTTTCCCCTCTCCCAAAAAAACTCCCCGACAATTCAATTCACTCTATATCCTTCTCATTCATTCCATTAGGCATGTTTGGGCCTACAAGGGAAAATCCCATCACACTGCTATTCCTAAGAACAAAAAAAATTTAGAGTCTCCTAATGAGTTTCTTGACACATTCCCCACCATTCTACATCATTCTTTTAGGTCAACCACACCCACAACTCCAAAATGCTCAAATTGGCCTTGTAGCCCTAAGAGCCCCTATTAGCCCTCCTAAAAACAAGGGTTAGTAATTTCTCCCAAAAACACTTAATAAGGCCAATTGGTGTCTACATGACTTTGTTTCCTATGGACCTAGACTCAAATATTTTGTTGGTGTTAAGTCTCAGTACTATCTGTAAAGTAGTTTTCATAAAACCCCTATTTCAAGGGTTTCTAAGGTAAAAGCAAGGTTTCTCTCCTCCTAAGGTATCCAACTCCACTTCCTACCTCCTCCTCTGAATCAAACACTCTTAGTAACCTTCTCTTTCCATACCTTACTAAGATCGGCTCATACGGATTCCCTATTCTCCACTATACTTCTTTACAAGCCTCCATTGCACCTTGCCAAGCTTTGTTTGCTTGCCTAGGGATCACTTGTAAAAATGACCAACTATCTTGCACAAACTGTTAGATTGTGGTGACTGATCAGGAAAGTATTGTACATACTTCATAAATTCTTTGGGGTTCATGGCATCACCCTAAAAAAATAAAATAAAAAAAATTGGGCCCTATTTTATCAAGATTTTGGATCGACATGTAATTATTAATTATAACCTTAAAGTAGTTAATATACTTGTATAAAAGGGCTTAGGGTTAGGGATTGTTTCATAAGGTGTGATGCAAAATTGGTTCTTGTGGTGGTATTGAGCAGTAAGGGATTACGAACTGTAATTAGGTTGTAATCACTGGATCATAAAAATATTGGACTTGTTGTTTGGTGGACATAGCCCAAGGATTGGGAAACCACATTAAATTTTGGTGCCTTGTGTTCTTTTCTATGTTATTTATTATTTTTTTCTATTGGTTATATTTGCATGTAATATTTATTTATGTCTGTCATTTAATCCTAACAAATGGTATCAGAAACTAGTTGTTTTTTAGTTATCCTCTGCAGGAAAGTTTCATAGTTGAGTGGGAGTCTCACGGTTGAGTGAGAGTAATGGTAGATGAGGGTAAGCTAAGGGTTGAGAGGTTTAATGGGTAGAACTTCCAGTTATGAAAGATGCAAATGAAAGACTATCTGTATTAGAAGGATTTATGGAAGTTGTTGGAAGGCAAAGCCAAGAATCAAGGATCTATGTCAAATGATGAATGGGATCTTTTGGATAGAAACGCACTTGGAAGCATTCAATTATGCCTGGCACCATAAATGGTATTTAATACTACAAAAGAAAATATGATAGAAGAATTGATGAAAATCCTAGCAACATTGTATGAAAAGCCCTCCGCTTCAAATAAGTTATTTCTCATGAAGCATTTATTTAATATGAAAATGGTAGAAGGGGAATCTATTACAGGTCATTTAAATGAGTTTAATACTATTACTAGTCAGTTATATTTTTTATGGGTACAATTTTGAAGAAGAAATTAGGGCTCTCTTGATTTTGTGTTCTTTGCCTGAAAGCTAGAAAGGCTTGGTAATGGTTGTGAGTAATTATGTTCCTGGATCTAGTACCCTAAAATATGATGATGTGATCAGTGTTATTTTGAGTGAGGAAATTCATAGGAAAACCTTAGGCGGATCTACATCAGGAAGTGCTTTGAATGCACAAAGCAAGGGCAGAACAACTGAGAGAGGAAGTAGTTTTGGAAATCATGAGAAATCAAGAGTAAAGTCAAAGGGGAGGAGGTCTCAATCGAGAGGACCAAATGACTGTTGGTACTATGGGAAACTAGGGCACAAAAAGAAAGATTCTTAGAATCAAAAGAAAAATGAAGGAGATAAATCAAATGGAGACAAGGAGGAATCACCCTGGAAAAAAAAAATTTGGGCCCTATTTTATCAAGATTTTGGGCCGACATGTAATTATTAATTATAACCTTAAAGTGGTTAATATACTTGTATAAAAGGTGTGATGCAAAATTGGTTCTTGCGGTGGTATTGAGCTGTAAGGGATTACAGACTGTAATTAGGTTATAATCACTAGATCATAAAAATATTGGACTTGCTATTTGGTGGACGTAGCCCACGGATTGGGTGAACCATGTTAAATCTTGGTGCCTTGTGTTCTTTTCTATGTTATTTATTATTTTCTATTATTGGTTATATTTGCATGTAATTGTTTTTTCTGTCTATCATTTAATCCTAACAAGTGGTATTAGAAACTAGTTGTTTTTCAGTTATCCTCTACAAGAAAGTTTCATAGTTGAGTGGGAGTCTCACGGTTGAGTGGGAGCAATGGCAGATGAGGGTAAGCTAAGGGTTGATAGGTTTAATGGGCAGAACTTCCAGTTATGGAAGATGCAAATGGAAGACTATCTGTATTAGAAGGATTTATGGAAGTCATTAGAAGGCAAAGCCAAGAATCAAGGATCTATGTTGAATGATTAATGGGATCTTTTGGACAGAAATGCACTTGGAAGCATTCAATTATGCTTGGTAGCATCAGTGGCATTTAATATTATAAAAGAAAATATGGTAGAAGAATTGATGAAAATCCTAGCAACATTGTATGAAAAGCCCTCCGCTTCAAACAAGTTATTTCTTGTGAAGCATTTATTTAATATGAAAATGGCAAAAGAAGGATCTATTACAGGTCATTTAAACAAGTTTAATACTATTACTAGTCAATTATTTTTTGTGGGTATCAATTTTGAAGAAGAAATTAGGGCTCTCTTGATTTTGAGTTCTTTGCCTGAAAGCTAGAATGGCTTGGTAATGGTTGTGAGTAATTATGTGCCTTAATCTAGTACCCTAAAATATGATGATGTGATCAGTGTTATTTTGAGTGAAGAAATTCATAGGAAAACCTTAGGTGGATCTACATCAGGAAGTTCTTTGAATGCACCAAGTAGGGGCAGAACGACTGAGAGAGGAAGTAATTCCAGAAATTAAGTGAAATCAAGAGGAAAGTCAAAGGGGAGGAGGTCTCAATCGAGAGGACCAAATGACTGTTGGTACTATGGGAAACTAGGGCACAAAAAGAAAGATTCCTAGAATCAAAAGAAAAATGAAGGAGATAAATTAGATAGAGACAAGGAGGCATCACCCTGAAAAAAGAAAAATTGGGCCCTATTTTATCAAGATTTTGGGCTGACATGTAATTATTTATTATAACCTTAAAGCGGTTAATATACTTGTATAAAAGGGCTTAGGGTTAGGCATTGTTTCATAAGGTGTGATGCAAAATTGGTTCTTGTGGCAGTATTGAGCTGTAAGGGACTACAGACTATAATTAGGTTGTAATCACTGGATCATAAAAATATTGGACTTATTGTTTGGTGGACATAGCCCAGGGATTGGGTGAACCATGTTAAATCTTGGTGCCTTGTGTTCTTTTCTGTGTTATTCATTATTTTTTGTTATTGGTTATATTAGCATGTAATTGTTATTTCTGTCTGTTATTTAATCCTAACAAGTGGTATCAGAAACTAGTTGTTTTTCAGTTATCCTCTATAGGAAAGTTTCATAGTTGAGTGGGAATCTCACGGTTGAGTGGGAGCAATGGCAGATGAGGGTAAGCTAAGTGTTGATAGGTTTAATAGGCAAAACTTCTAGTTATGAAAGATGCAAATAGAAGACTATCTATATTAGAAAGATTTATGGAAGTCGTTGGAAGGCAAAGCCAAGAATCAGAGATCTATGTCAAATGATGAATGGAATCTTTTGGACAAAAAGGCACTTGGAAGCATTCAATTATGTCTAGCACCATCAGTGGCATTTAATATTACAAAAGAAAATATGATATAAGAATTGATAAAAATCTTAGCAACATTGTATGAAAAGCCCTCCGCTTCAAACAAGTTATTTCTCATGAAACATTTATTTAATATGAAAATGGAAGAAAGGGGATCTGTTATAGGTCATTTAAATGAGTTTAATACTATTACTAGTTAGTTATCTTTTGTGAGTATCAATTTTGAAGAAGAAATTAGGGCTCTCTTGATTTTGTGTTCTTTGCCTAAAAGCTAGAATGGCTTGGTAATGGTTGTGAGTAATTATGTTCTTGGATCTAGTACCCTAAAATATAATGATGTGATCGGTGTTATTTTGAGAAAAGAAATTCATAGGAAAACCTTAGGTGGATCTACATCAGGAAGTGCTTTGAATGCACAAAGTAGGGGTAGAATGACTGAGAAAGGAAGTAATTTTGAAAATCATGAAAAATCAAGAGAAAAGTCAAAGGGGAGGAGGTCTCAATCGAGAGGACCAAATAACTGCTGGTACTGTGGGAAACTAGGGCACAAAAAGAAAGATTCTTAGAATCAAAATAAAAATGAAGGAGATAAATCAGATGGAGATAAGGAGGCAAATATGGTAAGTAACAAATTCAAAGAGGATTCTTTGCTTCTATCTTTAGAAAGTGTTGATGATTCATGAGTTTTAGATTCTAGTGTTTTATTTCATGATACACCTCATAGAGGTTATTTCATTGATTATGTCCAAGGAGATTTTGGGCTTGTTTATTTGGGGGATAATGAACCCTATTAGATTGTTGGAAAGGGAAAAATTAAGATTAAGTTGCAGAATGGGAATCATTGGCTACTACATGAGGTAAGACATGTTCCAAGGCTCAATAGGAATTTAATTTTATCAGAGCAACTCGATGATGAGGGTTGTGTAGTTACTTTTAATTATAAAAATTGGAAGGTTTCAAAAGGTTCCCTTGTAGTAGCAAAAGGTGTGAAAGTAGGCACCTTATATCTTTGTACAGGTCATATTTTTTCTTCTACTTTAATTTTTTCAGAGAAAAATGAATGTTCAGGAACAATTGTTGTAGTTGAGCAGCGAGAACAAATAGTTGTTGTAGATTCTGTTATAGCGCTATGGTACAACAAACTTGGGCACATGAGTGAGAAAGGTATGAAATTAATTCATTCAAATAAAGTTTACTAAGTCTAAAATGTGTTAATATGGATTTCTGTGAAAGTTGTGTGTATGGACAACAAAAGAGAGTGAGTTTTGCAAAGACTGGGAAGCAAAATAAAATGAAAAAATTAGAGCTTGTGCATACCAATGTATGGGGACCAGCTCAGATATCTTCCCTTGGTGGGTCTCATTACTATGTTACATTTATTGATGATGCAACTAGAAAAGTATGGGTTTATTTCCTTAGGCAGAAATCTGATGTATTTCAAATTTTTAAGAAATGAAAATGCTTGGTTGAAAATGAGACTGGTAAATAATTAAAATGTCTCAGATCTAATAATGGTGGTGAGTATTGCAATGAATTTGAAGATTATTGCTCCATTAATGGTATTCATAGATAGAAAATTGTTCCAAGGACTCCATAGGAAAATGGAGTGGTTGAACAAATGAATAGGACTATAATGGAACGTACAAGGAGCATGAGGTTGTATGTTGGGTTGCCCTTACACATGTGGGTGGAGGCTATCAATACTATTGTATATTTGATTAATAGAGGTCCCTCTACTCCTTTGGGCTATGGTATTCCAGAGGAGGCATGGACTGGTAAGAAGGTGAGTTATTCTTTTCTCAAAACCTTCAATTGTGAAGCATTTGCTCACATAGATTCTGAAAATAGAACCAAGCTAGAAGCTAAGTCAAAGAAATGTGTTTTTTTTCTATATGGCATTAATGAGTTTGGTTATAGGCTTTGGGATTTTGAAAATCATAAAATTTTAAGAAGCAGGGATGTCATATTCAATGAGAAAGTGTTGTATAAAGATCTGTTGCAGCAACATTAGAAGAAAGAAGATGATTATGTAGTGTTGGATGATACTTCAAAAGCTTATATTCTAGCCATTTCTCATGATATGCAACAACCGCAACAACAAATACCACACATACCAATGAATGTTAGACGGTCAACAAGAAAAATTAGACCTTAACAAAGATTTTCTCCCTCTTTGTATTCTATTTTACTACTGATGCTGGTGAACCTGAAAGTTATGATGAAGCTATGCATGTGGATACTAAAATTCAGTGGGAGTCTACAATGAAAGATAAAATGGACTCTTTGTTGAAGAATAAGACATGGAATTTGTGCAAGTTGCCTACAGGTAAAAAGGCTTTACAGAATAAGTGGGTTTACAGGTTAAAAGAAGAGGATGGAGGTCAGAAAATATTTAAAGCTAGGTTAGTTGTAAAAAAAATTGCACAGAAAAAGGGAATTGATTTTGATGAGATATTTTTTCCTGTTGTTAAAATGACTTCTATTCATATTGTTTTAAGTCTAGTGGCTACTGAATATTTGCATTTAGAGCGGCTAGATATTAAAATAGCCTTCCTTCATGGTGATTTGGATGAAGAGATATATATGGCTCAGCCACAGGGATTTGTGGTCGAAGGTAAGGAGAACTTAGTGTGCAAATTAAAGAAATGTTTATATGGCTTGAAGCAAGCACTTCGGCAATGGTATCTAAAATTTGACAGTTTTATGCATGAGCATGGTTACAGTAGGTGTCATTTAGATCATTGTGTCTACGTTAAGAGGATGGATGGTGATAGCTACATTATTTTATGTTTATATGTTGATGATATGCTTGTAACTGGGTCTAACATTGATCACATTAAGGGGCTAAAAAGACAATTAGCACATGCATTTGCTATGAAGGATTTGGGGGCAGCAAAACAAATCTTTGGTATGAAGATTTGCAGAGATAGAAAAAATAGAACATTGACGCTATCTCAAACTGATTATGTTGAGAAGGTGTGCAATGTTTCTCTATCAAGAATGCTAAAGTTGTCAACACACCTTTACCTAGTCATTTGAAATTGACTAAGGAGATGTGTCCCAAGACACAAGAAGAGGAGGATAAGATGTCCAAGGTACCCTATGCTTCAGTTGTAGGAAGCTTGATGTATGCTATGGTATGTACTAGGTAAATATTGCACATGCAGTGGGAGTTGTTAGTAGATATATGAGTCATCTAGGAATTGAGCATTGGAATGCAGTCAAATGGATTCTCAAATATTTGAAAGGAACATCCAATAAGTTTTTACACTTTGGGGGCTCTACTAAAAATTTATAGGGCTATGTTGACTCAGATTTGGTAGGCGATATTGATACCAAGTAGAGTACTATAGGTTACATCTTTACTATTGGTGGGGTAGCCGTGAGCTAGGTTTCTAGATTACAAAAGGTTAATGCTTTATCCACTACAAAGGTAGAGTATGTAGCTATTATAGAGGTAGCCAAGGAGATGATATGGCTTCAGTTCTTTTTGTAAGAATTGGGACATTCTCAGAAGGATAATTATTTGTTCATAGATAGTTAGAGTGCCATTCATCTTGCAAAGAATTCAGCTCTGCATTCAAAGATGAAACACATATAGTTGCGGTACCATTTCATTTGGTCAGTTTTGGAGGATGGATGGTTAAAGTTGGAGAAGATACATACTAATTAAAATCCAGTCGATATGTTGACAAAGGTAGTAACAAGGGAGAAGCTAAACTCCTCTTCAACTTCAGTTGGTCTCTAGACAAAATATGAATAAAAGAATAGTAGAGTCTAGGGTGGTTTGATCTAGTAGGAGCCCCATGTGGTAGTGGTATGAAAGTATTGTACATACTTCATAAATTCTTTGGGGTTTGGGGCATTGCCCTAAAAAAAAAAAATTGGGCCCTATTTTATTGAGATTTTGGGCCGACATGTAATTATTAATTATAACCCTAAAGCAGTTAAAATACTTGTATAAAAGGGCTTAGGGTTAGGGATTGTTTCATAAGGTGTGATGTGAAATTGATTCTTGTGGTGGTATTGAGTTGTAAGGGATTACGGACTGTAATCAAGTTGTAATCACTAGATCATAAAAATATTGGACTTGTTTCTTGGTGAACATAGCCAAGGGATTGGGTGAACCATGTTAAAACTTGGTGCCTTGTGTTCTTTTCTGTGTGATCTATTATTTTCTATTATTGGTTATATTTGCATGTAATTGTTATTTCTTTCTATGGTTTAATCCTAACACAAACCCAAAACTACATATTTACAACCTATATAGAGGCAACTACTTTATTTCAAAAATCCATGAGAGTTTGACTATGGAAGTTCAAGCTATAGCCATTGCTATGCTAGTAACTCAAAACTGGACAACAATATTGCACAAACTAAATGATTTTCTAAATCTAATGAAATGAAACACTTGAATCCAAAAAATTATGAACAATGTCAAAACATGATCCAAGGCAGCCAAACCAATTAAAAGAGTAATATAATCAACTCCACAAATTCATTAATCCTCAAAAAGTTTCTTCAGTGCTCATACAATGATGCCCTTACAAGTTATGTCTATACATCCAAGTATCCAACCCCTAGAATTGGATTGAGGAATGTTTAAATATTCTTCCCCTTTCTTCTTGTCCATTGAAATGATTCATAACTACTCCAAGTAGTTCATTTTCAAAAAAAATTCTTGAAAAGTTACTAAGCAACTTTGAAAAATTGAAAAGTTGTCAATGAACAACTTTTGACTACTTTTGCAATGTTTACAAACTAAAACTCCAAACTTGACTAGTTTGGTTCCAAACCTTCCCATATGGATTCACAACATCAAATTAGCACTTTCCACCTACTTTGACAACTCATTGGGTCCTTTCATAGTATTGTGCCATTTTGAGCAACTTTTTGCTTCCTAGGACCTACTTGACAACTTTTAACTTCTAGACTCAAATCAACCAAATTTACTTATCTACACTCACCTTGGGACCTTACATGTAGTCCTTATTATTTCCATAATTGGTTAAACCATGTATAAATCAAAATGCCTTTAGGGTTTGACTTACCCCTAGGTGCTCATGCACCAACCTACAATCTACATAAAAGCCAAACATGTGTGTGTGTGTGTGTGTGTGTGTGTGTGTGTGTGTGTACTAGACAAGAAATGGAGGGGAGTGTTGTATCATGTAGATCCTAACTAGAAGGTGAGTATGACTCCCTCTCACAACCACATTAAAAACTTCAAACATAAAGTAAATCGTACACGTACACCATGCACATGCAAGTATGGGATAAGTAAACATAGAAAACTTCATATAAATCATCCATCTAACTATCATCATGAGATAACTAAAATCACTATATGAACATATGGAACATCATCATCAAAAGGATAAGAATAAACACATGAAATAATTGAATATCAAGTATCTCATCAAATATATAAACTAATTATGAAATAATATCCAATCAAATCAGGTAACCGAGTACAACTAAATCATAAAACATAACCATAAATATAGCCTAGAAGAATTCAAGAATATAACATGAAAAGTAAACTAGGGGTAGGCACTACGAGGTAATAGTGTATTTCTTTTTCACTTTCTTTTGAATGCACTATTTCCATTGACTGGGCATTATTTTTTTATCATGTCACATCAAATTTTATTATTAGCAAGTGGGTTTTCATGGTAGATAGATCACTTGCCTTGGAGACTCATAATAGTGTACCCTCTTTTTCACTGATTTCCTTTTTCCCTTCTTTCATGGTGTATTTGCATTCTATCCTTCCATGATCTCATAGGAGTTGTGACCTCTTTGGTTTGGACTGGGTGTTTCTTATGTATACTATCTTGATGTTGAAATTGCTTTATTATTCTGCATCACTTCCTTAAGATGCCAAAATAAGAAATTATTTTTCCATGTTAGGGGGGTGAGGGAATGCATGAGCCCCTCATTTTCTTATGTTTTATTTTTCAAATGCACCATATAGAGTACACTATCATGAAACAACTTGCCAGGGCTAGCAACTCTCTCTCTCTCTCTCTCTCTCTCTCTCTCTCTCTCTCTCTCTCTCTCTCTCTCTCTCTCTCTCTCTTTACATGTCTTGGATTGGTTGACTAGCATGCCACACATATTTTCTAGACCATTTTACATATCCTGGCACATACACAAACCATTCTCATAATAAAGGATTACTATATCATGAGAGTATAAGTAAAACTTGTGGGATTGGCTATCAAAAACACAAACCTACTAGACCATTCAATCCTACCCCTTTCTTTTCTTTGTGAGATTGACTATTAGACATATAAACCTACTGGACTATTCAATCATATCCCCTTTTGTGTGACCACAATAAGGAAAAGAAGCCTTATTGGGAAAGTTGATCACAACCCCTTCTATCTCTTCTTTATTTTTAGTGACATCTCCCTTATTGTGATTGGGATTTGATGAAGACTCAAGTTTTTTAAAGGAAATTATGGATCATGAATATGGCTTAGAGTACTTTAGCCTTTATGGCTTGGTACAATTTCTAGGTTATCTTCAAATCTATGCATTGTTGCTAGCTTGATGATTTATGTCTCCTAAGTTTTGATAAGACAATATTTTTCTTTTGATCTACTTTGTTGTAAGATTGAGCTAACGTATACTCCCACTAAAGTGAGGGATGAATGTACCATCTTAAAATTTATGGACTTGCATTTTAAGACCTATTAACACACTTTTGCATAATTCCTCTCTTGGACCATGGATGGACATGTACTCAATGTCTATTTTTCTCTTCTCCTCTTCCATTTCACTCTTCTTTGTCATCTCTCATTTTATGACATGGTCTTGGAGGTGCCTCTTTCATACCCTTTTGGCCATATTATATTGTTCCATCTCTACATCCTTCTAGACCTACTCGAGGCTTTCTCTCTCCAGTTCCTAAGACTAGGTTGATCTAGTCCTTTCTAAGGCTTTTTCTCTCTAGTCTCTGGGACTAGGTCAACCTATGTCAATGTAGTCTAGGACTAGGTCCACCTAGGTAAACCTAGTCCATTTTGAGGTCTTTTTCCTTTATTTTCTAGGTTTGGGTCTACCTAGGTCAACCTAGTCCACGAGTAGGTTGACCCAAGTCAACCTTCTCTTTGGTGAGTGTAAATTTTAGGGCCCAAAAGACATTGAGTTTACCAATTGATTTATTTCTCTCCCCTTTTAGTTTGAAGTTAACTCTCTACTTAATAGTCAGCCTAAAGTTAACTCTCTAATTAATAGTCATCCTATGGTTAACTCTCCATTTAATAGTTGGCCTACAGTTAACTCTTCATTTAATAGTCAATATTAATTTGACCTTTAACTATTTCCCCATTGGAAGACTACAATAAAAGGAGGCTTGGAGACATCATTTTCATATCTCATCTCATTGAGCACTCAAAATTCATTAAGAAATCAAGGCAAGGAGTTCTAGCATTCAAGCATTCAAGAAAGCAAGTTTTCTTCATGCATTCCAGGATTCTTTATGGGCATTTCCTCTTCAAGATCTAGATTATTTTTGGCCATCAAGTGAGGAGATCCAAATTGAAGAATCCTTTATTTTCTTAATTGATGCAAATTTACATCAATTGCTTCATGATGTGGTTATGACAGATCCATTGTAATTGTTGAGATATCCTACATTCTTTATATCAAATTCAAGATCTACAATACATTCAAGCAAGGTAAATCCTAACATTTATCTTGTTTTACAATCATTTAGATTTACATTTCTCAATTACAATTAATTCCTTAACCTAAGGATTGTCCAAGGCAAGCCCTCATCAAACCCCAACCCCCAAACCCTTATTTTATGTGTTGATTTGAAAGTTGGAAGTGAAAAGAATTATAGATATGGAACCTACAGATCACAAGCTTTCTAGAGTCATCAATTTTGGAACTGCAAACTGTGTCAACCTAGTTGTAGGATATCCTTCAATGTTGACCTAGTCCTTTAGTCTCAGATTCAACGGATATTTCTAGGTTTTGTTCCTTTCATTTTTTTGATCCAAGATTCATGAATGGAAGTTCAGATACGATTAAAATCCAAAAGTTATTGAGAAAAAATATGTCTTCCTCTACACATTTCAAGGTGAGTCGTCCATATTTCATTTTATTTCATATATTTACCCTAGATTAATATCTTAACTGGGCTGATTTTATTCATATAGCATCTAGATTTATATTTCTTAAGCAATTAGTTCAATTTCACATTTACATTATCCTAGCAATGGTTTAAGAGTGTGTGTTTCTTTGTATTGCACTCCTCTTTACAACCTAGATTTAGTATTAGTACCCTTCTTCCTTTGGGTCCTAGCTAATATTATTCAGATCATAAGTGGAATAATACTTAGAAATACCCCTACTTCCCTCACACACATATTTTGGATGGCTCAGTGCTTTGTAAAGTGGAAGTCTACATCCTATTAAAGTGCTTCCATTTTTTCATTAAAAAGACATAATAAAATATATTCACATATTCTTTCATTTCTCCTAGAGATACCCTTTACCCTCTTAGAATATTTTTTTTTCATGATACTTATACAAATAAATTTTACTTTCTAAAATATTTTATATTACAATATTCTTTCAATGAAATACCACAATTGGACTTCAATAACCAATCTTCGACAACTTCCCAACAAGGATTCATATAAAGTCATCCATGAAAACTTGAACAGTACCTCAAAATACTTTTCTACCCAACCATGTTGAGCCATTAATGGTCCACTCCTCTGATATAGGAGATAAGACCATTTTTCACATAGTCTCTAAGGTAAACTAAGCCTTATACCCTAAAATCAAACTGTAAGGGTACATAAAGCCACACAAAGCATAATTTATAAAATGCAATCACAAGAAAATGGAAAATCAAAGGTAAAAGGAAGAATGAGGGGTTCAACCACATCTAGGTGAGTGTCATCATATTTTCCTAAGCTATTGGGAATAACCTCATAGGCTTAAGGCCATCCTATCACATAAAACTTATTTTTCTTGAGTACTACAATGAGGATAGGCAAGGCTAGGTAATGTTGGGATTAACCTCCAAGGTTAGGGACCTATAAGTTATGTAGAATGTCCCTTCCCTGAGTAATCCAATAATATTTCCACAATTATCATGTTTAGTGTGTGAATCCCAAAACCCAACCCATAAGTTAATTTATTATCATGTTATCACTTATTAACTAACTCACAAATAGAACTAGCATGCACAGGGATCTAGCTTCCAAACATAGGATCAATGGAAACTATTTCTAGGATACAACACCTATGGTGACACATAAATATTTATAGAGAACAATAGCCTAGGGTCCTATCCCCCTAGTCAAAAACCCTAACTCATACATCAAAGTATGTTCACATAAACAATATCATAGAATCAAAAAGATATAAGAAAATTCCTTTTCCAAAGAACCACAAAATCTACAAGCCTTTGGTGACCCAAAACAAATTCAAATTGAAATCTAGCTCAATCATACAAGAGAAATAAGATTAGTTCATGGCACACTTCTAGGATAATTCACTAAATCCTAGTTCATCAAATAAGTAATGAGATACAAAAAATATTTATCAAACACTTTACAAGAATGATTGTCATATTTATTAAAAGTAAATTCCTCATAAGTAGATACAAGGTCACAAAACACAAAGGGACAAGCTAAATTATTGATTCTTGAAATTTGGCTAAGTCTGAAATTCCACAAAACTTCTAAATCTATAATCTTTAGTTTAACTCTATGAGACTAAAACCTATCTAGAAAGGTGTAGGATGTATAACATAAAATGGAACTTAAAGTATAAGTATAAGATATTTATACTTAAATTTTCATTTTATGTTATACCATGATGCTAGGAACTGACTCTAGAGGTCAAACTGGCAAGTTTTCCTATAGTCATGCATTCATTTATTATTCTCACACATTTATTTAGCAGAGTTGGACTTTTGTGCTTTATTTTTGTATGTGCATTCAATATACATGTGCATCAATTATACAAAAATTTGCATTTGTTAATTTCACTAGATATGTACATGTATTATGAATATTTGTGAATCTATTCATTATAGCTGCATTTTTGTTATCTATAGTTACACTTTTGTTTCTTATAGTTGTGCATTTATTTTCTAGTCTTACATTTTTATTTTTCTACGGTTGAGATTTTTTTCAAGGTGATAGACAAGTTGTGAATGCGTATAACTACACATGTTTTGTATACCTATGCATTTATTCTAGGGAGACTCAACACAGATATAAAGGATGCTATGGATTAAATTTCCATATTTGGTTTGAACAGATAAGGGATTCCCAAACATCACCTAGGCTAAATCCCCAAGCTGAAACCCTATTTTCATTCCTTCTCAAGAGAATTCAACTCCTAGCATTCTTTTTCCAAACTCAAGTGGACAGGGATAAGCATAGACATTTATACACAATAATTAAAGATGGAGATATATAGGTACAAAATAAACCATTGATTATGTACTAACATTCATTCATCACTTTCCTATACATTATTTCATGAAATCTTTTAACATGAAATATAGGGAGGATTAATCCTACTTGGTTTCATGTATAGGGTTGTAGATGGTATCCCTCTATGTGTGAGCCAAGATGATGCAAGAGCATCCAGAGGTATAAGAGCAATCCTGTGTCACCCAAAAAAATGTACTTAGACTTAGTTTCTATTTCATGTGTTTTCATTTCTTTGGTACCCATTTGGGTCAAATAAAAGTTCCAACTCTCATAGTTCCACTATTAGTGTTCTAGGATAGAGTATTTGAACACCTTGGAATACGTGTAAATGCCAAAAAAATAGGAGTATGTAATTGAGCCATAATTTTGGTGAACTAGAAGGTTTAAATTGGTTGAATGATTTTAATTGTAATTTAGAGCATTCCAAAAAAAGAAGCAGGTCAAAAGGCCCCACGGTTTGAAAGTTGTCGCAGTTTTTTAGTTTTTGGAGACCTCCTAAGAATGCTTCAAAGTCAAGTTAGGGGCATTAAATGACTTCAAACAAGGCCAAAAAATGGGAGATGAGAGAAGCTGGTCCATAAGGCTATAGAGTGCTTGGAGAGCTTTTCAAAAATGTAAACAGTTCGTCAATTGGAGCTACGGTTCAAAAGTTATGCCTCCCAAAAGTTTGGTTACCATTTTTGGATTCTTCTAATTTTGTGCCGACTTCTAATGTGACTTCTAGAGCCTTCTATTTTGTTGGTGGATGCCAACTAGCACTTTCTAGAATTTATTCCTAATTCTTAACCCTCCGGGGTCTATTTAAGAACATTTTTGGCATTGTAAAAGGCAGTTCGGAGTGGAGTCTGAGAGAAGGTATTGGGAGAAGAATTTATCTCCAGATTTATGCTATTGTAAGCCTGAGGGCATGTTTTGGAGTCTGTTTCTCTGCACTAAGTGTACTAGCATATTTTTATAGTTAATAAAATTTTCCTTTTCCTATTGTGTCCAATCTGTGCTTGGGTCATGTCCCCATCAAGTGGTATTAGAGTTGGTTTTCCTGAGTGTGTAGACAAAGCGCCGACTATGAGGCAATTCACACCAGGACTATGTGGTTGTGGGTTTGAGTTAAGAAGATGCCTCCATGAAGAGAGTGTGGTGGAAGGGCCAGAGCTATTAATCTTAAGGAGGTTAGAGCCCTCCAAAGGAAGGTACAAGTATTGCAGGAGGAGCTTCGTAGATGAACAAATGTTGCCGCAAGCGACGAAAGTGAGGATGACAATGAAGAAGAAGAAATTGGACCAGAAGGGGAATTTGATGGCAAAGTTTTGAATCAGGTAGAGGATAGGATTTTTAGGTTCATTACTAAGTTTTGGAAAAGACCTACAATTGATGTGGGTGTATTTTAAGGAAATTTGAAACTAGATGAGTTAATCGACTGGATCAATGAACTAGAAGAGTACTTTGAGTATGAGGATATCAGGGATCCAGATAGGGTTAAGTTTACAAAGGCCAAACTGAAAGGCCATGCCAAAATTTGGTGGCAAGGGGTTCAATTGGAAAGAAATAGAAGAGGATAGGGGAAGATCACAAGGTGGGATCATATGGTGGAAAAATTGAAGAAGTAATTCATTCCTGTTGATTATGAGCTTATTTTTTTAAGAAGATGCATGGGTTAAAGCAAGCAGGAAAATCAATCCAAGAATATACAAAGGATTTTTACCAACTTTTGATTAGAGCAGGGCATGCAGAAGCAAATAAGGAGAAGGTTGCTCATTATATCAATGGGTTGTGACCTAGCATCTAGGAGGAATTGAGTTTGGTAAGAATGACCAATGTTGAAGAGGCATACTAGTTTTCCCTACGAGTTGAAGAGAAGCTAAATAAGAGGTTTGAAGGGAGAAAAAGAGGGCATGGTTAAGGAGGAAGGGGTAGTGGTAGGTCATCTGGAGGCTGAAATGAAACCCAAAAGAAAACTGAAGATGTGGGTACTAGCAGGAACCAGAGGAACGAGGGTTTCGACCGCTCTCGTGATCAAGACTTTGAAAATTAGAGAGGAAGATGTAGAGGACGTGGACAAGGAAGAGGAGGCTTTTGTGGTACCTATTTCTATTGCAATGAAGAAGGTCATCATGCCTTTGAATGCCCTCAATGACAAGGAAGGACAGATAGGAGAGCTGAGGGTCAAGCTAGGGTTGCTCATGTGGATGAGGATGCACAATCATCACATTCAGAGGATGTAGAAAGAGGAGAGACTTTAGTAAATGAAAGGGTCCTACTAAGTGGTGAGATTGAACCAGGACAAAGAAGGAGTCTATTTCGTACCAGGTGCAAGTGTGGGGATAAATTTTGTGATGTGATCATTGATGGTGGTAGCACTGATAACTTGGTATCAGAGGAGACGGTCTCTAAGCTGAAGCTCAAGAGGAAGAAACACCCCCAGCCCTATCGGATTGCTTGGGTGAAGGATGATCATAAGGTCCTAGTAAGTGAATAATGTTTAGTGAAATTCAAAATTGGGAATTACCATGATGAAGTTCTTTTTGATGTTATTCCAATGGATGTTTGCCATCTATTATTGGGTAGACCATGGCATTTTGATAGCCATGCAGTACATGATGGTCATGCAAATACATACTCTCTAACAAAGGATGGAGTTTGCCACAAACTGAAGCCCATGAAAAAGGAAGGTGAAAAGGTATGTAGCAGTGCTAGGATTTCTCTTGTTGATGGAAAGAAATTTTTGGATGGCATAAAACATCAGTGTATGTGCTATGCTTTGATTCCTAAGAAAGATAAAGAAGGTAGTAGTGAAATACCACTTGAAGTTTCAGATTTAGTAGGTGAGTTTGGAGATATCATCTCTAATAATGTTCCAAAAGGATTGCCACCGGTAAGGCAAATCAGTTATCAAATAGATTTAATCCCAGGAGCTAGTTTTCCTAACAATGCTGCTCACAGGATGACTCCTACTGAAACTGAGGAGCTAAATAGATAGGTTCAAGAGCTATTGAGAAAGGGCTTGATTCAAGAGAGCCTGAGTCCATGTGCAGTACCTGCAGTACTGGCACCAAAAAAGGATGGAGAGTGGAGGATGTGTACAGACTCTTGAGCTATAAATAGGATAACCATCAAGTATCAATTTCCTTCGCCAAAAAATGGATGATCTTATGGACTATTTGAGTGGAGCTCAGTACTTCATAAAGATAGAACTCAAGAGTGGCTATCATTGGATACAGATACGAGAAGGAGATGAGTTGAAAACAACCTTCAAGACCAAGGAGGGTCTTTATGAGTGGTTAGTCATGTCCTTTGGATTGATGAATGCCCCAAGCACCTTCATGTGGCTTATGAATGAGGTACTTAAGAAGTTCTTGGGAAAATTTGTTATCGTCTATTTGGATGATATTTTAATTTTTAGCAAGACTTTGGAAGAACATTTATTGCATATTCATAGTGTCTTTGAAAGGTTAAGGAAAGAGAAAATGTTAATTAATCTGAAGAAGTGTATCTTTGCAAAAAGGGAGTTAGTCTACTTGGGATTTGTTATATCACCTGAAGGTCTTAAAATGGATCTAGAGAAGGTAAAAGCCATCTTGGAATGGCCTACTCCAACATCTTCTACTGAGGTAAGATCATTTCATGGTCTAATTAGTTTTTATAAGAAGTTCATTAAGAATTTTAGTGGCATATGTGCACCCCTGACTGAGACAATAAGAGGGGATAGAAAAGAGTTCAAATGGACTACGACAACTGCAAGAAGTTTTGAATTGCTGAAGAAGAAGGTGACAAAACAATCCTTGTTGGCACTTCCAAATTTTAGAAAGGTGTCCCAAGTGGATTGTGATGCTAGTGGCAACACTATTGGGACTGTATTAAGCCAAGAAGGTAAGCCTATTACATATTTTAGTGAGAAATTGAATGATGCAAAAAAGAAGTATTGTGTTTATGATCAAGAGTTATATGCAATAGTTCAAGCCTTAAAGAAATGGAGGCATTATTTATTGCCAAAGGAATTTGTTTTATATATTGATCACCAGACATTACAGTACCTAAATAGCCAAGGTAAATTGAATTAGAGGCATATGAAGTGGGTAGAGTTCTTACAGAGCTATACATTTGTGTTGAAGCATAGAAGTGGAAAATCTAATAGGGTTGCAGATGCACTAAGTAGGAGATAGTTGTTGCTTACAGTAATGGAGGTTGAAGTAGTTAGGTTTGATGAACTCAAGAATCTATACCCTAAGGATCCTGATTTTGTTGAAGCATGGAAAGCATGTAAAGAGCCTGTTGTTGTAGATAGAACCAAGTGGCTAGACTATTTTGTTCAGGATGGTATGTTGTTCAAGGGCAGTCAATTATGCATTCCAAGGAGTTCCATGAGGGAAAATCTGATTAAGGAGAAACACAATAGAGGGATGGCAGGACATTTTGGTTGAGATAAGACCATTGCCATTCTTAAAGAACATTATTTTAGGCCTCAAATGTCACAGGATGTGAAAAAGTTTGTACAGAATTGCCAGATTTGTCAAGTGGCCAAGGGATTTAGTCACAATACTGGACTATATCAGCCATTGCATGTTCCATCAAAGCCATGGGAGGACATAAGTATGATTTTGTTCTTGGATTGCCAAGGAAACAAAGGGGTAATGACTCAATGTTTGTGGTGGTTGATAGGTTCTCCAAAATGGCACATTTGATTCCATGCCACAAAACTCATGATGTTGTCCATATTGTAGACTTTTTCTTCAGAAAGGTGGTAAGACTACATGGTCTCCCAAGGAGTATAGTTTCTGATAGAGATACTAAATTTGTGGGATATTTCTAGAGAACATTGTGGAAAAAGTTGAGAACAAACTTGAAATTCAGTTCCACACATCACCTGTAGACTGACGGCCAAACAAAAGTGGTAAACAGAAGTCTGGGAAATTTGCTGAGATGTTTAGTTGGGGATAAGCCCAAGGGGTGAGATTTAATTCTACCACAAGCAGAGTTTGCTTACAATAACTCTATAAACAAGAGTACTAGTAGATCACCATTCCAAATTGTATATGGAAGTAGCCCAAGGACTATGCCAGAATTGAGGAAGATAGAGCAAGGGGAGAGGACAAGTGTTGAAGCTGAAGAATTTTCTTAACATATCAAGCATCTACATGAGGAGGTTCAAGCACACATAACCAAGATGAATCAAGAGTATAAAGCTAGGGCTGATCAAAGGAGAAGACATAAAGAATTTCAAGTAGGGGATCTAGTCATGGTACACTTAAGAAAAGAAAGATTTCCAGCCGATACTTACAACAAGCTAAAAATGAAGAAATTTGGCCCTTGCAAAATTTTGAAGAAACATGACTCAAGAAATGCATATGAGGTGGAGTTGCCAGATGGTATTCACATTTCTCCTATTTTAAACATTGCAAACTTAATAGAGTATCATGATGATGGTGCAGATGAGGAGCCATGTCCAATTCCTAGTTCTAAGAAGAAGGAGATAGAAGACATTCTAGATCATCGTATGGGTAGGAGTACCAGAAATAGGCAGTATGAAGAGTATTTGGTCAAGTGGAAAGTATGGCCGATAGAGGACTCAACTTGGATTTCAGCAACTGAGGTTTCCCATTTGGGATTTCCTCTACCATTCATAAAGTGATAGGATCACTTTTCAATCTACCCTGGGTGTCTGATACAGGAGCATCTAGAGGTATAAGAGCAATCCTGTGTCACCCAAAAAAATGTACTTAGCCTTAGTTTATGTTTCATGTGTTTTCATTTTTGGGTACCCATTTGGGTCAAATAAAGGTTCCAACTCTCATAGTTCCACTATTAGTGTTCTAGGATAGAGTATTTGAACACCTTGGGATATGTGTAAATGCCAAAAAAATAGGATTATGTAATTGAGCCATCATTTTGGTGAACTAGAAGGTGTAAATTGGTCAAATGATGTTAATTTTAATTTAGAGCATTCCAAAAAAAGAATTAGGTCAAAAGGCCCCATAGTTTGAAAGTTATCGCAGTTTTTTAGTTTTTGGAGACCTCCTAACAATGCTTCAAAGTTAGGTTAGGGGCATTAAATGACCTTTAACAAGGTCAAAAAATGGGGGATGAGAAAATATTTCTATAGGGGTATAGAGCGCTTTGAGAGCTTTCTAGAAATGTAAACTGTTCGTCAATTGGAGCTACGGTTCAAAAGTTATGCCTCCTGAAAGTTCAGTTACCATTTCTAGATTCTTCTAATTTTGTGTCGACTTCTATTGTGACTTCTAGAGCCTTCTATTTGGTCGGTGGATGCCAACTAGCACTTTCTAGAATGTATTCCTAATCCTTAACCCTCTAGGGTCTATTTAAGAACATTTCTGGCATTGTAAAAGGCAATTCGGAGTGGAGTCTGAGAGAAGGTACTGGGAGAAAAATTTATCTCCAGATTTATGCTATTGTAGGCCTTAGGGCATGCTTTGGAGTCTGTTTCTCTGCACTAAGTGTACTAGCATACTTTTACAGTTAATAAAATTTTCCCTTTCCTGTTGTGTCCAATCTATGCTTGGATTGTGTCCCCATCACAAGAGTTTCCTTAGCCTTTGTGTTGGTCTAGTTTCTTCCTTATTCCTAAATTTCCCAAGACTTCTTTATGCAAGTTTCTTCAATAGCTTGACTATATTTTTTATCTAATTATTTTCTATATTTTTCATTCTCGAGAAGGCCGAGTAGAGAGTTGTTGCAAATGGTTGTAGTCTTTTGCAATGGGAAACCCCCAAGGTTTGGTTAATTCAATAAATTATTTATTTATTAATTGACCTTTTTCTATTTAAATTACCAACTAGTTTACTGGTTAACTATGTTTTCATGAACCTCCTACTCAAATAATTTCCATATTTCACTGGCCAAACACTCCTCTTTTATTCCTGAGGTTAGGAGTTCAATTCCCATTATCTTTTATTGTTTCTCTTTTCTCCTTTATCTCCATCAATTTCACTTATAACTTATTCCTTTAACCTTGGTCCTTGAAGAGTACAATAGGTGAGATGGTAGATAGTGGGTTTGGTAGTTAAGGGGTCATGTGTTCAAGTCTCCAAAAAGGGTTAAAGTGTGTTCCTCTTTTATTTTATTATTTTTATTTTATTCAATTAATTTTTATCTATTTATTTTTCTTTATTTATGTACAACATCAATTAACTAAGATTTACCAAAAAGTTAATCTAAATAAATGCCACACAAATACTAACTATAAGTGTATATTGATTCAAGCATATATGTGTGCACCCATATATACTTGGATACATATACTTGAGTAACCTATACAAACTTCATGAGATCAAGATCACCCCAAAAATCATAATATTAAAGTATCAAGATTTTTTAAAAAAATAGAAAACCCCTAGAATAAAATTTAATTATCACAATATAAAATTAGAGACAAGAATCCCAAAAGGTCCCCAAATTGTAGAAAAATCCCTAATCAAGAATTCTAAGATTAGGGTTCCTATATGGATCATGGTTCCATCCCCTTTTGAACAAAACCTGGTTCAAGAATTTTGAGGCATGCTCAAACCTATGTAGCTAGGTGAAGTTGATGCCTAGTACCTCCACACACCTACATCACTAATTGACAAGATATAATACATATGCATGCATATACAAACAATGACAGATATGGAAGGAGTGTGACATCATGTAGATCTCTCAAAGTAGTGACTATGATTGCCTCCCCATCCTAAAGACATGCCAAATAGACTAAACACACACATATATAAGGTATAATGGTTTATTAGGGTTGTCTCAAATTCTTATCAATTAAATGTAAAATTTATTTAAAATAATTTTGTCAACAAGAATGTAAACATTAAATGGTCAAAAGACTATCCTTCAAACAATAAGGAGGTATGAACTGGAAAGATGTAAGTATGAATTAATAATATATTGCTTTGATTTAAAACTAGAGAGTATCAAACAATATCATGACCCTACATTGCTTCCTAATTTTCCTTAAGACATATGTTAGGTTTATAGGGGTACTACACCTTTCTTGAATTCCTTAAATTCTTGAAGAATTTTTGAGTGCTTGAATATTTGTGCATAATGGGTGCATAGGTTCTTGAAATACTTGTGGGATGGCTAGAATGAATGAATATGATGAAAATGGATTGTCTTATAATGGGATTGCAATAAAATATCTCCTGTTGGTTAATCAAACATAAGATTAACACAACAGATCAATCTAGACACATGGCCTAAGAAGGGGACCCAAAATATGTCCCTCATAGGGATGTAGTTCATCATCAAGGATGCACTACTTCCCTAATTCATAGGTCTAAAAACCCCTAGGATTCCCTTGGTGTCCCAAAATAGGTCTCAATTTTGGAAAAGTCTAGATCTCAAGAAAACTTAGTTTCAATACAAAAAAAGAGATCATAAGTGATTGGAGGAAGGAAAGGGAGGACCCATTTGGATAGGTTTTACCTCAAAAATTTCACCATGAAATAGGAATTCCAATGAGGATATATTAGGTGAAACCCTAACTCCCTTTAAGAGGAATGAGAAGAGATAACAAGAAAGATGATAATGCAAATTAAATGAAATTAACGATGAAATACTATTTAAAAAGTGCTAGGTCATCGCTAAATTAATGTGTGTTCATTCTAAGATAGTACATTTAACCCTCACCTTAACAAGAGTGTGGGAAAACCCATAATTGGGGTATAGTAGAGAAGGAAGAATCGGGTGAATTGCAACAAGGTAGAATGTCACTTAGTCAAAGGGAATAATTCCCCATGACAAAGGATCCCAACCCCGTATTCATGTACAAGGGTACAAAAGTAAAGAAAATGAAATAAATGCAAAAAGAAAAAGACTCAAAAAGGGGCTAGTGTTGGCTCCTAATTTGATAGAATTTAAACTATCTTTTATGATATCAAAAAACCTAGGAACTAGCTAGAAATCATACTGGGTGTTCTGAAAACAAAATAAAAGGACCAACTAACAAGACATTAGAGTCTTCTCCACTTTGAACTCTACAAAATTCAAATGGGTTTACCTTGGGAATTCAATCTTATTTACTTCAAGATCAATGTTTACAACATGAATTCTAGAAATAATAGATTACTTAGCCTTCTTTCTTCTAATTCAATAACAATGAAGAGATGATTATGAGCTATATTTCCAAAACCCTAGACACCATGAATCAAGTACAGGTTGACAATTATTACTTAGACGATAAAACATTAGTAAGATTGGTTGATTATAAGTTTTATGCATTGTGAAAAACATTGAAATCAGATCAATTCACAAGGATAGCTAGTGCCTTATCCATTGGGCCACAACTCACAAGGATCACACACTTACTTCTAGATCCTACCTTAACACTTTGTGTTAAGATTTATCTATATTCATTTTTAGATCTCATACTTATCATATATTTTCTTAATTCCATAGTGTTCTTTAAATTTACATTAAGCATTTACACAATCCATTAGATTATCAATAAAAGAAAATAAAAATATAATTTAGAATGAATTACAACTAAAAATTCGATAAAATTTTCTATTAAATCTCATAAAACAATACATAAACAAGAAAAGAGAAAAGATATAGGATGAAATCAACACTCTATATTTGTATTAATTTCTTTGAAAGTGTATACAATTTAGTGATCATCTCTCTTAAAAAATAACATGCATACACTAATAGGTGTAACTTTTATATTCAATTCTGGACCTTCTTTACAATATGCATGGACTGCCATAAAATTTACACACACTCATGCCATAAGATAAATTTGGACCCTCCTCTAGCCTTAGGAACTCACTTATAAAGTGTGAGTTGCAAGAAACTTTAGACTTAGAGGGAAAGGACAACTCTCCTTAAAATAAAAAGATTTACAAAAGAACAAAACTATCACAATCAAAAATTGCATGAGAAGAAAAAAAATTTGTGATCTTTTGCCTTGCTAAGCCACTTTTTGGTGGGGCCAATTATGTTGTGGCATTTTATTCATCCATTGCACCTGATGATTGATCTTACTCCTTTTGTTGTTATTCAGGTTGTGGGACCTCTTGCTCTTTGTCTACTATGTTAGGCTCTGATATCTAAATATTTATTATAACTAGCTAGTTATCTACCAAATCATCAATTTCCATGGCTATATCCACTATTGAAATGTTTTATTTTTCTCTCTATCATTTTTTTAAACTTCTTGATCAACCAACTATACTTCATCTATGATAGTTTCCTTGTCCATAGCTTTCTCTTTAGTGGTCATCTACAAAAATTGCATTGCAGGAGAGTAGTCTTCCATCCACTTATTGAAAAATGTGTCACCTTGCCAATTATAGCTCAATATTTCTTTCTCTCTCTTCAAAATTTATTTCCCTAATTTCTTTATCTCAACAAAATCTTGATTGAAAGAATCAAAAACTATTTGAACCTGTACAAATTCTTCTGTGGTTCTAGCAAACTAGATATAGTTCTCTTTATTTACTACTTCATTCATTCTAACACTTAATATCTCCTTCAAATCATTTCCCCATTATTCTTTGTCTCTTTTACAATATAGGCTTTTTATAGCATGGAGAAATAGGTCAAAATATTTTCTAAGATATCTTAAGAGGAAAAAAATTTGTCTTCTTTGTATTACATCCCTCTTATGATCAAAAGTTAGCAAATCCTGTGTTTGATCAAAAAAATTCTCAATTTGATCATCAAAATTATCTATTATAGAGAAACAAAGATAAATGATGAGGTAATCTTTACTAATTCATTTATGCAAAATTAGCCTTAAGTTTCCTTCATTATTATTTAATTTCTTCCATATTTCCACCAAATTTGCCAATTCTAAGTGAAAAAGGGGCCAATTGGTCTAGGGGCACCTAGGTGGGCTAAAGAAGACCTAGGGCTCCCTTTGGGATTTTTTCTTGTAGTGGTTCTAGCCACACCACTAGGTGAATAAAGGGATTCATGCAGTCCTAACCATGTGAGTGTTAGGTTTGTCAAGCCCAAATAGGGCAAAGTTGCTCTTTGTTGCATAATAAGCCAAAATAGGTGTTTTATAGTCTAGAATGATAGAATGGGAAAATTGGATTTTTAAGGCCATATTTAGATGTTTTAAGTCCTATTTGTTCATCATGCAAGGTTTCATGGTTTTTTGTGCAAGTTTGAGGTCTTAACTCCATAAGTTGTAAAAGTTCCTCAATTGTTATCAATGTTGTCAATGACAACATTGACAAATTTTCCTGCATTTTGAACAAATTTGTCAAGAAGGTATTTTAATTTTCCAAAATAGTTAGGAGCATGGGTGGAAAGCCTATATGAGGCCATTCTCAAATTTTTCAATGGGTTGGAGAAGTTTTGCATTATATTGTACAGACTGCGCAGCAAGTTTGGAAGACAACAATTTTGAGATTTCGAGTTATTTGGAAAACACGTGGATTAGATTTGGATATTTTTGTGTTGGAATAGTTAGTATAGGTGGATTAAATATTTTTTATGGTTCTAGTTTTTTTTTTTTTAGGTTTTGTGTGCTTATATTAAATATTTTGTTTTTCTTTAGTCTACTGGTCTGAGCTAGGTTGTTTGTGTAAATGGGGTCATAGGGCCATTTCCCACTATATGCTTTGCACTAATTTTTGGGAATTGGAATATGAGTCCATGTACATTCTATATAGTGGAGATGGGGCCCTAGAAAGTGGAGGATCTATTTATGCAGTGATGCCCTAGGTAAGTCCTAGCAACTTCGTTAGGGATCACAGAGCAGAGTAGTGGAGATAGAGAGGTTAAACATGATTAATACTTCAAGCTAAGATTGGGAGATGCTTGAAGGTGTTGTGGAGTAAACCCAAACCAAATGGAAATTTGTGGTGGAAGTTTGAGAGTGGTTAAAATTGATCTTGTATGTGATTGCTAACAAAACCCTTAAAAACCTTAATTGAAGGTTGATTTTGTTCCAGCACTGTATAGATAGGTTGATGTCCTTAGACCCTCAAAATCTTTAAGAAATTTGAAAATGATATCTAGAATGGCTATTTATTTTTAGCCCTTGTTAAGGAATTTAACAATTTTTTTGAGTTTTTCCTGTATTTGGAGGGCTAATTCTTGTAGCCCTATTTGTAGCCTTTGAATGCATTCTATCTTCAAAGTCAGAACTCAATTAGGGTTTAAAGATTTTTTTTTATTGAGGACCTTGAAAGGAATCTAAAACCATTCCTAAATGACCATCTAACCATTTGGGAGGTCTAACGAGCATATGCAAGTTACTTGTTTTGATGGGAGTTAGTAGCAAGTTTGTTCTACCTTATTGATGTGATTCCAATTGAATGGGTAAGACCTATTGATTAGATTCCTAAGGAGTGTAGGATGAGTAGATGCCCTATAAGGTCAAGTGCATGACCTAAGGAGACCCTAGGAGAACTTGGGGTTTAATAGAAAGATTGGTTGTCACATTAGAGTGGTATCAGACCAAGTTAAAGACTTGGGAAAAAGTGGTGTATGTCTATAGTTACTGGAGAGTTATTGTGTGAGTCCAGCATGGTGACCAATGTAGAGTTAGCCAAAGAATTTGATGAGAAAAAGCATAATAATAGGCTCCTTGAAGTAGCCTTGCAAGAGGTGAAGACAAAATTAAAGGAAGTTGTTGGTGTTTCTAAAAGGAAGGAAGAAGAAGACAATGAGAAGGGTGAGAAGGTAGAAAAAGAGAATGTTGTACCTAAACCTAACCTTGTCTTGAATGAAGAGCCCTTCTTGAAGGCTATCAAATCCCTAGGAGGAAAAGCTTTGGAAGGTGTTCCACTTTTTAGTAGAAAGATGGACATTGATGCAGTAATAGATTAGTTGGATGACATGGAGAACCATTTTGAGTGTGAAGGGGTATCAAAGGCACAAAAGGTCAAAGTGGCTAAGTCAAGACTCAAAGGCTTAGCATTGACATAATGAAGTATAGCATAGGTAAGAATCCCATAGCCAACAAGAATGCCATGGTTACTAAGTTAATGGAGAACTTCCTACCAGAAGACTTTGAGATCCAACTCCATAAAAATAGGCAAAGATTGAAGAAAAAAGACCTAGATGTGACCTCTTGTACAAAATAATTTCATACATTGTGTCTTATATCCAAAAAGCAAGAAGAGTAGCCAATAAAGGTGGCAAGATACTTAGGAGGTTTGAAGTGGAATATCCAAGAGGAGCTTAGTTTATGGGCACCTACCACTATCCAAAGGTGCCATCAACAAGCCCTTAAGGTGGAGGAAAAGAACAAAATTGGAAGGAGATTCCAATTTCAAAGATAGAGGAAAGGGTAGAAATCAGAGAGGACAAAGAGCAGATTACCAATGTAGAAGTAATGGTCAGAGGAATCAAGTTGAGAACAAGTTCACTAAGCAAACCAATGAGGGAACTTCTAAAGGAGGTTATGTTAGAGGTAGGGGTAACCAAGGAGGTTCAAACAAAGGTAGAGGATCAAGTAAGGGTAGTTCTTACTTTTCCACTATGAAGTGATACAACTATGGACAACTAGGCCATCAAGCATATAGATGCCCTAACAAGCCTTCTTCTTCTAACCCTAAGAAGAGGATGCATATGTTCAAGATGACAACTGTAGCAAGGATCCTAAAGTGGATGATATAGAGTCACAAAAGGGAGAGAATATTATGTTTAGAAGGGTGTTGATTAAACAACCTGCTCCTGATGAGCCTAAGCATAGAAGAACTTTATTTAGGGTCAGATGTAAGATCTTAGGGAAGTAATGGATTTTGGATCTCCTAATAATATAATATTAGAAGAGGTAGTCAATAAGATCAAGTTGACTAATATACTTCATGTGAATCCTTATAAGGTGACTTGGCTCAATAAGGGTCAGAGCATACTAGTGAATGAGAAAAGTTGGGGGGACTTATCTATTGTAGGGTATAAGGATAGGCTATTGTGTGACATCCTACCCATCCATTCTTTCCATCCGTTATTAGGAACACCTTGGAAGTTTGACAGAGAAGTAGTGTATGATGGGAAGGAAAATTCCATCTCATTTAAAAAGGGAGGTAGGAAATTCAAAATCTAATCTTTGTTGGATAGAGAAGAGCCATAGACCAAGGTATCTAGTGTACCATTTTGTAGTGGTAAAGAATTTGTTAAGGACCTCAAGGATGAGAAATGTTAGAGTTATGTAGTAGTGTTGAAGTCTAAAGGAGAAGAGAATATAGTCAAAGAGCCATTACCAAAGGAAGTACAAGAGTTTCTTGAGAAATACAAGAACATAGTAAGTGATGGAGCTCCTACTACACTACCACCTAGAAGGTTCATAAGTCACCAAATTGACTTTGTTCTAGGTGTATCCCTAACCAACAAGGAAACCTACAAGCTCACTCAAGATCAAAACTTGGAAGTGGAAACAAAAGTACAAGAATTAATGGATCAAGGTCTAATACAAAAGAGCATAAGCCCATGTGTAGTACTTGTAGTATTGGCATCCAAGAAAGGAGGGAAATGGAGATTATGTACAGACTCAAGAGCTATAAATAGGATCACAATCAGTTATAGGTTTCTCATACCAAGGATTGAGGATCTCATGGATTTCCTTGGAGGAGCAAAGTACTTCACTAAATTGGACTTGAAGATTGGATATCACCAAATCAAGATTAAGGAGGGAGATGAATGGAAGACAACATTTAAAACTACATATGAGCTATATGAGTGGCTAGTGATTCCATTTGGTCTCTCTAATGCTTCTAGCATATTCAAGAGGTTCATGAATGAACTTCTTAAGTACTTCATAGGAAAATTTGTAGTTGTGTATCTAGATGATATACTTATCTTCATCAAGACTAAGGAGGAGCACATCAAGCATGTGGAAGTAGTAGGGGGTTAGGCAGGGGTTCCATGGTAGGGGCTTAGCTTCTATTTTCTAGACTAGGTGGCCCCATGATAATATTTTAGGGAGGGGTAAAGGTTTAAAAGCTTCCTTGAATTTAGGAACTAATTATTTGAAATGGATTCAGAACACCTTCCATTTTTAAATATTTCTAAAAATTCTTCAAGACACTTGACTATATTTTTAAGGAACCCTAACCTTACTTCCTTTTTGTTTGTCACTAATTTAACAAAAAAAATTTGATGTGGATCATGCATAGAATCACCTTAAATCTAGTGTTGGAAATGGTTCTTTGATGAGCATTTTTATTAAAGCATTAATGGAGCAAGAGGTGAAAGAATAGAGTTTTTAAATCAGAAGTAACTTTTCATCTTTGTCACAGGGAAAGATACTGACCCATTAGCACACCTATACGCTAGACTATCTACCATATTTAAGCTTGACAATGCTTAATGAGATCATATTATTCAATAAATAAGATAGCACAGGGGAATTTTTGTTGCAGCATCCTAAGCACAAAAGCATCAAACCAAGAAACCATCTAACATAGAACTTAAAAGGCACTGATACCACTTAAACAACCTAAAATAAATGCACCCTTATTTGTCCATTATTATCACATCTTGATTACACCACTTGCATGAGATTTGTATTTGCAAGGTTGACATTTGTCTTCCTAAGTTTCTGGTTTGTTGATAATCTACAATTTTTTGGAGTACTATACTATTCTAGTTTTTTTTTTTAAATGTTATACACTAGATTGGAAAAGATTTGAAATGTAGTTAGTGATGAAATTGATGATTTTTATTAAGTTTTTGGAATTGACATGATACTATAGTTTTTTAAGTCAAAGATAAATAAAGAAACCATTCTTAAACAAGATGTACCAATTCTCTTTCTTACATTCATTAGTTACAAAAGGAAAAATACCTCATAAAAATATATGACTATTAGAGATCTTAAGAACTAGATCAAAGAATATTGTGAGACATTGCTATTTTCCTACTTAGATAATAAGAAAACCTGCAATTGCATTAGGAAGAAACTACTAATTTACATACACAACCTCCATGAAACATATGGAGCTTCCATTAGATGTCCATAAATTCCTCCATCACATGTCAAACTACCTTGTAATATAACTTGTATTTTTTACACCATACTCTTTATTTCATCTTTTTTGTTTGTCCTCTTTTTTATTAAGTTCTTCATTGATCAGAGACAATTGTTTTATGTATCCATATGGACTCAATAGTTTGAAATGTATCAATTTTGTTCTAATTTTTATTGATGGAATAAGATATATATTTGATCATTTATTACATTCTTTTTAAGACACTCTTCAGAAGACCAGTGACTTAGATTTGATTGCTACACATTCAATGGAAGTGGATCGATATTGTGATAATGTCACATTTGAAACTACACAAAAAATTGGAGAAGGATTGTTTGAGACAAGTTTGACTATATAAAAAGAGTTGTAGTAAAATGTATTGAAAGGAAAACTAAGGAAAACATGCAGAAGACAATTGAGAGGGAAATAAAAATATTATGTGAGTTGGATAGTCACTTGTGCATTGTCAACTTTTACAGGTGTTGGCAACAAAATGAATCATTGTGCATTATTTTGGAGCAATGTTATTTCTCTTTACAAGAATTCATCATGAGGCAAAAGGAGTGACTCACAATAGATTCCATTTCTAACTCAGTTGTAGATTTATGTTGCCCAAGAGCAATTAGGATGTGGGACACTAACATTGATTTGGAAATAATTCCCACCAACAAAAAATCTAAAGCTATTAAGGTAAGTTGTGACATCAATATTATTTTTATAATCAACACAATGTCTTTAACATTGGTAATATATATTTATTTTTGTTGTGTTATTAGTATTTATATCTCTCAAATAAAAGTAACTAATGAAATGATTTTATTCATTTAGACAAATTGAAAAAAGTCTAAATCATATTCATAGGAGAAATATTAATCAAAGAAACTTAACACCCAACAATATATTGTTGAAGGCTGAAGGAGACAGTCTATACATGAGAATATCTGACTTCAACATAAGAAGCACATCTAAAAATAATCTTCATTTTTACTACAATGGTTTAGGTAGGATATTCCATTCTTTCTCTAAGAACTATAATTACTTTTTTATCGTTTTTGACAAAAAAAAATTAGAGAAAAAATAAAAATCATACTATGTAATTAAATTTTATAATGAATAGAATGTTCTCTACTCGAAAAAAAAAATCACAAATCTCAACTCATTTGTAAGAAGTCAAAGTTGCGCATTTACATGTCAAATTAGCCCATGAGATCAAATGTATGTAATCTATGAATGTTTATAAGGCCATTTTAATGTCACTAAAGTGTGATAAGTCCCTAAAAAATAATTCAACTCATTTGTAAGAAGTCAAAGTTGTGCATTTATGTGTTGAATTGGTCCATGAGATCAAATTTATGTAATCTATGAATGTTTATAAGGTCATTTTAATGTCACTAAAGTGTAATAAGTCCTTAAAACAAATTTCAACTTATTTGTAAGAAATCAAAGTTGTAGATTTAGGTGTTGAATTGGTCTATGAGATCAGATGTATGTAGCGAATAAATGAAATGGTAAAGATGTTGTAAATCATAATGTCTAGTCCATTTTGAGCTGATAGGCATTTTTATACAAGGATTTTGGTACACATTGTGTCAAATGCAAGAATTTCCAAAAAAGTTGCATAGTGCAACATTTTGCAAACTTTAAACAAACAATGTAAATGGAAGGTAGTTGGTCCTAGAGGAAGTTGAATAGTTGGGAAACTAAAAAGTGGTTTGGAATCAATTATCAAAATACCTCCGACCATCACTAGGAGGAAGATAGATAGTAATGTGTTTAACCCATTTTATGATGTAAATGCATGGCGTGTGAAGGATGATAGGAAGGTTGGAGATGAAAGAAATAATAAAAAAAGAGGTTGTACCATAGAATGTTGATGAACAAAGTAATTGTAGGTTTGAAATCAATTATTCTCTCATAGAAGTCATGTTATTTACTTTTCTCATGCAATTCCTTATTAGTTTACGAATAGGCTAGATCTTCAAACCTGTGTGAAAATGTTGTATGGTAATATGACAAGTTAAATTTAATGTGAACACATCTATAGCAATAGTCATTGATTATCTAAGAAGAATGAATAGATTCTCTATAAACTACTTCTAAACCCTCTATTACAAAGTCAGTTGCAAGGGGTTGCTCATAACTTGTGTTTTAACTATTGAAAATTCATGATCATTTGAAATTTGGAAGTAGACTCAATGGAATTTCATTTTCATTTGATTTTATCACAAATAGTTTGCATCATGTGAAAAAATTGATTCTCTAAGGGGCAGAACTAGTAGATTTCTTGGGTATGACAGGGCAGTTTGTTGTTTTGAATCTTATGAATGTTTGTAAAGTCACATCAAAGTTTGAAGTTTTGATCGGAAGGATGTCTATGTACACAATGTAGAACAATTACAATAATGGGCTTGGTTAATTTAAAATTAGGGCTGACTCAAAACCAATGAAGAGGCATTGATGGATTTTGTTAATGTTTATTAGAATTATTGTAGATTAGACTATAAATATTCTTTTAGTTTTCAATCTCTTGAATAGTGCTCTTAATGAATTATATTTTGCAGGTTATGATAAAAAAACAAATGTAAATAGTTCTGATTTTAGTAATACTTCAATTCCTTTAAAATATGGATCACAAATCTTTGATGATTAGAGAGATAGTTTGATTACTTGTAGACTTTCTCTTGTAAACTTTTGTACTTGTATTAGATTATATATATAATGTCTAAGACACATGTCGATGGATAGACATGTCTCCTTGTATTTGGAGACATGTCTCTTCATAGACATCTTTAATCCTTGGAACCATTCCATAATCAGTGTCTTAACAAACTGATAGAGATCATTAACCTAATCAATATTATTAAGCATAGACCAATTTACAATAGGTGCAATTTGTACAATATTGGTACAAGTCATACATGACCTAATCCATAACTATTGCAATCTTGTGTAGTGATACTTATTATCAATAATAGTAAGTAGATACTCAATATTGATTATATTTGAAGCATAATGATAATGGTTGATATAAAAATGGCTTTAATGAAAATTTATCAATGCAAATATACACATGGAAATAATAATAATAATTAGATTCTCATGAATGATAATTCATGAAAGTAATCAATGAAATGATTTATGGTTTATTATTAAATTATGTATGTAAGTATATCTAAATAGTCAAAGTATCTAATATGCATGCATAAAATCATAGATCATTGTATTGATAATTATCATCCATGCTTATCTTACCAATTTTATTATTTCAACACTACCTCTTAGCTAAAGAAGATAAAATGTATCCAAGTATTCAAGACAATAGATCTATTTATTGTGAGAGAGATATATCACCTCAGTGTGATCTCAAGAGATATAAAAATATCAAGTCACATGATATTCTTCATAACTCAACATATCCACATTATGGTATGGACACTAACATCGCGTCTCATGATCGATGTATATCTTATAGATATTTAATCATAATATATGCATGTATACATTATCCACCACAATTTTCTCTAAAAGATCATTATGATATATCAAATGATATCAAGTCTCATGATATCTATCAAAATGGCTAAGAGATTAAGTTTTGTGACATGTCCATGAATATCAAGTCACATAATATCCATCATGATAATGAAGTAAATCATTGTAATGTTGTCTCCTTATAATGTCAAATGTAATTGTTCATTATTTAAAAAGTTATCACCTTTCAATAATGTCCACAGGGGCCTATAGAATCATGGAATCACACACATGGAAACAAAAGAGTTTACACATTAAACATCTTTATATATTTTTGCAAATAAAGAACAATTGAGGCTCAATCTCAAGTTTGACTCACATTTTTAACCATACCAAGTTTATTTCAAAAGAGTTCAACTTTTACCTTGGAGAGAGGTTTGGTGAGAATGTATGTTGTTTGATCAGTTGTACAAATATACCCCAACCAAGTCACATTTCTTTCTACCATGTCTCTAATATAGTGATAAGGAATCTTGATGTGTTTAGATATATCATGGAATACCAGATTAACTGGAAGCTTGATGCAACTCTAATTGTTCCAATTAATAATAGTAGGATTTAAGGGCTCACCAAATAATCCCACAAGTGATTTCCTAAGTCACGCTACTTCACTTTCTCCCATAAAGGCTACAATATACTTAGTATTTGTGGAGATTTGTGCAATTGATGACTATTTCCTACTGATCCATGAGATCATTGTTGATCCTAAATTGAAGCAATACCCTAATGTGCTTTTTTGACTGGTCATACTTCTAGCCCAATCCAAGTTAGAGTATCCATATAGATCTAGGTCTATATTTCTTAATTAAAGACCATATCCAATTGTACCTTGAAGATATAATATATTTTGCAACAACAAGATGTATCTCCTTTCATTCATACATAAAATTGGCAAAGTGTACTCACTTTATGACATATATTCATTCTTGTGTTGACCAAATATGATGCAAGGAGAGAACAATAACTAGAGCCAAAGGCACGCCTAGCTATCCAAACCACCCTACAAGAGTTAACACAATGGAAAAACACAACACAAGAATAGCACCGAGGAGATAGAACAAAAAAATCTATTTTACTAATTCACTAGATAATCAGCATACATGCCCAACTATAAGGCCTTTTGGGTTACGACCAATTACAAAATATAACCTTCAGATTCATGATCCAAATTTACATTCCAATCCTCTAAGTCTCCCAACTCTACCAATATACTAATCTACCCCTCTAGAACTCAATCCTAGACCTCTTTAAATACTTTCTAAAATGGTTTACAAAAGATTCTAGAACAAAGAAAGGCTACAAGTTGGCCTGATGCAAATACCAACCAATAAACCCTTACATTAAATGTATGCATAGCCACAAGTCAAATCACATCAGATATTAACTATACCAAAATTTAATGCAAGCAAGGTCAGCCCAAACTAGAACTAGACACAGATAACTTGGCAAATGAAGGCTCTATGAAATGCTAACTCTCGACATCCAAACGAGATCAACATCCAAAGAGTCACTCAACATCAACTACGAACTCAACATCTCCCAACGCTCAACAACCACAGAGGAATCAGCAACCAAAGGATCACTAGGCAACCAAAAGAATCACTTAGCAACCAAAGGAATCACTTGACAACCAAAGGAATCACTCGACATCAACTAAATTCTTGGCACCAACTAAGAACTCGATGAAAACTGGCAGAAAGAAAAAAAGTGCAGGATTACAAGGAAACCCAAGATGATCTTACATCAAACAACTAGGGTTGGAGAAATGATTCTCCTAAATCATGCAAGTGTCACAAACTGAGCTGAATTCAACTCAGATTGAGAAATCCCTAAAGCATCTTCAATAGGTCTATTCTTCCACTTCACCAAATATTCATAGTAATCTTTCCCTCTTGTGCTCTTGCCAACTCTTAGTTCTAATACCTTTTCAACTTTTTTAATCGACTTCTTAGGATAATCATCTGATATAACAACTTCATCATCTAACTCATGATATTTATATAAATTAACAACATTGAATATAGGAGATATATCCATGTCATCAAGTAACTCAACTTCATAAGCATTACCACTATCAAACTTCTTCAAGATTTTACAAGGTCCAAACTTCTTCATCTTCAGTTTACTATATGTCCCAATAGGAAATCCTCTTTTCTTCAAATGAACCATCACCTCATCACTAACTTGAAAAATATGATGTCTCCTAAACTTATCAACATTCTCCTTATACTTCTGATTACTTTGTTCCAACCTCAACTTCACTTCCTTATGCAAAGACTCTATACAATCAGCAAATGCTTCCCCTACAAAACTTCTCTTTTCATCACCAACAACATCCCTCAAATTTGATATTCCTCTAGGTTGCATTCATGTAACAATTTCAAAAGCTATCTTTCATGTACTCTTATTCATAGAATTATTATATGCAAAATCAGCTTGTGCCAATACCATCTCCCAATTAATTGGCTTGTCTCCAACTAAACGTCTTAGCAAATTACCCAAGCTTCTACTCACAACCTCTGTCTATCCATCTGCCTATGGATGGAATGTAGAACTAAACATCAACTTAGTACCCATTTTCTTCCACAAAGTTTTCCAAAAATAACCAACAAACTTACTATCTCTATCAGAAATAATACTTCTTGGTAATCCATGCAATCTCACAATCTCTTTGAAAAAAAGTTCAGCAACATGCTCAACATCTGATGTCTTCTGGCATGGTATGAAATGAGACATCTTAGAAAATTTGTCCACTACAACAAATATGGAATCATACCCCTTCACTATCTTAGGTAATCCAAGAACAAAATCCATACTAATGTCACTCCAAGGTTTCTAAGGAATAGTAATTGTGTATACAAACTAGTATTTTGAATTACCCCTTTTGTAACTTGACAAACTCCACAACTATTCATAAATTTATAAACATCCTTTTACATTTGTGGCCAATAATACTTCTCTTTCAGTAAACTTAATGTCTTATCAATTCCAAAATATCCAACCAATCCACCACTATGTTTTTCCTTAAAAAAATTAATTGTCATAGAACTTGTAAGATATACAATTGAATAAATTTAAACAACATACCTTCTTGAATGAAATATTCATCATACTTACTTATATGATATGTCAAATTTGGTGCTTTGTACTCTCTCCATGCCTCAGAAAAATTAGGATCAGCATCATACAATTCTTTCATTTCATCAAAACCAAGAACTTCAACCTTCAGTTTAGTCAACAAAGAACATCTTCTACTCAATGTATCAACAAATTTGTTAGTAACTCCACTCTTGTGCTTGATTACAAATGTAACATTCTGCAAATACTCAACCCACTTCATATGTCTTTGATTCAATTTATGTTGACTTCCCAAGTACTATAAAGCTTTATGATCAATATACAATACAAAAATTTTAGGAATCAAATAATGTCTCCACTTCTTCAATGCTTGAACAATAGCATAAAACTCTTGATCATACATAGAATACTTTTTTTTAGCATCATTCAACTTCTCACTAAAGAAAGCAACAAGTCTACCTTCTTGACTCAATATAGCTCCTATTGCACTACCACTTGCATCACATTCAACTTGAAATACCTTATTAAAATTAGGCAAAGCCAAAATAGGCAACTCAGCAACCTTTTGTTTCAAAGTCTTAAAACTATTATCAGCTCCATAAGTCCACTTGAATTCCTTTTTATCTCCTCTCATTGCCTCAGTCATAACATTACAAATAGAATTGAAATTTCTTATGAACTTTTTGTAGGAACTATCCAAACCATGAAATGATCTTACCTCATCCACCTTCTCATGTTTACACCATTCTAAAATTGCTTTAACTTTCTCAGGATCCATCTTCAAACCATCAACTGAAATCACAAATCCCAAATACACAATCTCTTCTTGCATAAAAGAACACTTTTTTAAATTAATCATCAACTTCTCTTCTTTCAATCTTTATAATACTTGTCTAACATGCTTAAGATGTTCTTCCTTAGTCTTATTGAATATCAGAATGTCATCCAAATAAACAATCACAAACTTACCCAAGAATCTTTTCAAAACTTCATTCATCAACCTCATGAAGGTGCTAGCTGCATTAGTCAAACCAAAAGGCATAACCAACTATTAGTACAAACCATCTTTTGTCTTGAAAGCAGTCTTCAACTCATCACCTTCTTTGATTTTGATCTGATGATAGCCACTCTTCAAATCAATCTTGGTAAAATACTTTGCTCCACTCAAACAATCCATTATGTCATCCATCCTCGGCATAAGAAACCTATATTTCACTATGATCTTGTTGATAGCTCTAGAATCAGTATACATTCTCCATTCTCCATTCTTCTTAGGTGCTAATATAGTAGGTATAGCACATGGACTCAAGCATTCTCTGATCAAACCTTTCTACAATAACTCATACACTTATTTGTTAAGTTCTTCATTCTCTATAGGTATCAATCTATATGATGCTTTGTTTGGAAAACTAGCTCTAGGAATCAAATCCATACAATGACTTATACTTCTCATTGGAGGTAAATGATCAGGTATGTCCTTTGTAACAATCTCTTGATATTCTTTCAGCAATTCTATAATTTCTTCTAGTACTCGGTCAATACTACTAGTTGTCACTTGGTCACCATTGACTTGTACTCGGTAACCATTATTTTTTGGCACTTGGCTACTATTGATACAACTTGGTCTCCTTGGAATTATTTTAAAAAAACTTGATTCTTTTTCATTTCCTTTTCAAATTGCCTTTCATTAACCATGCAAACTTTTATTGTAGTACAACTGACCTAATCTGGACTTTCAATCAAAGGCAACAATATTTGTTTCTTCTCATTTACCCAAAAAGTATATCGATTCAATCTTCCATCATGCACAACATATCATATTGCCAAGGTGTGCCCAAAAAAATATGACAACAATCCATAGGCATAATATCACACAAAACTTCATCAAAATAATATCCAATCTTAAACTTTACAAGGCATTACTCACTTAACAATATCTTATGCTCATTTTTAATCCATGAAACATGATAGGGTTTAGGATGTTCAGCCTCTACAACTGCAACTTTGTAACCAGCTCTTTTGATGCCAAATTTGTAGAACTTCCATTGTCAATAATTAGTTTGCAACATTTTTCATCCATCTTACATCTTGTCTTAAAAAGACTTCTTAAAACAGGCTCTGCATCACTTCCCTTATTACATAAGGTTCTTCTCACTAATAGATTTTCTCCAGCCTTAGGTCCACTTAGTGAACCCTCATCATCTCCTTGAATCACATCATTTCTATTACCTTGCCCACTTTTAGAGGATCTATATTCAAAAGATCTATGTCCCTCTTTACCACATTTGAAACAATTACCATGAAAATCACCTCTAGAATAAGATTTGCCTCTTCCTCAATAGGAACCAATACATCCTTGGTAAGAATCACCACCTTTCCACTCATTCTTTCCTTTCTCATCATTCTTCCATTCAAATTTTCCTATATCATGCATAGAATTGTTAGATCTAACACCTTCTCCATAAGATCTACCTCTGCCTCTCTAGAATCTATCACCTCTACCTCTTTGTCTTTATTCATGCTTCTTTGTCAAGATCTCCTCAGCTTTCAAGGCATATTGATATGCTTCTTCCACACTTTTCAACTTCACAAAACTTATTTCATCTTAAATTCTAGATCTCAATCCATTTATGTACCTCGCAATTTTCTCAACATCATCATCCACATGTCTAGATCTGATGTCCAATATATAGAATTCCTCAATATACTCTTCCATAGTCATGTCCTTTTGTCTCAATTTTTTTATCATTCTCAACAAGCTAACTTGGTAATCAAAAGGAAGAAATTTGTTTTTTACCTTATTCACCATCTTTGTCCAAGTTCTAATCTTCTTTGTTCCTCTCCTTTTTCTATCAGTTTGCAAATATTCCCACCATAGTGAAGCATTACCTTTCAACCTAGTAACTACAATCTTCACCTTCTTATTATCATGAGTGTTTTCATACTCAAAGAACTGCTCCATATTTGAGATCCAATCTAACACAGCATTAGTATCCAATTTCCTATCATAAAGAACAACTTCTATAGTAAGTTTTGAATTTTCTTTAGACAATACTCTCAACAATCTTACTTCATCTTGGTCTTCTTTAGGTTCTAGATTAGGGTTCGTGCTACTGCTTCTTCATCAATTACATCATCAAGATGTGCTCCTCTCCTCTGGGTTATCTCCACAGCATCTAATCTAGCCACAATTTGTCTCAATGTATCTAATATTGCATTATCAAAATTTCGTCTACCTCGAACCATCTTTACAAATTAGGTTCCTATAAAATCATAACCCTCTGCAAGTTATAGGTCAAATCTACAGATCTGTAACCCTACAACCCAAATTCACTTAGGGTTCTTGATGCAGGAGCATCCAGAGGTATAAGGGCAATCCTATGTCACCAGAAAAAAATGTACTTAGACTTAGTTTCTGTTTCATGTGTTTTCATTTCTGGATACCCATTTGGGTCAAATAAAAGTTTCAACTCTCACAGTTCCACTATCAGTGTTCTAGGTTAGAGTATTTGAGCACCCTGGGATACATGTAAATGCCGAAAAAATAGGACTATGTCATTGACCGATAATTATGGTGGATTAGAAGGTGTAAATTGGATGGAGGATTAAAATTTTAATTTACAATATTCTAGAAAAAGAATCAAGTTAAAAGGTTGCACGATTTGAAAGTTATCGCAATTTTTTAGTTTTTGGAGACCTCCTAAGAATGCTTCAAAGTTAGGTTTAGGGCATTAAATGACCTTGTACAAGGCTAAAAAATGGGGTACAAGTGAAGCTGGTCCATAAGGCTATAGAGCACTTTGAGAGATTTTCAAAAATGTAAACAGTTTGTCAATCGGAGCTATGGTTCGAAAGTTATGCCTCTCGAAAGTTCGGATACCATTTTTAGATTCTTCTAGTTTTGTACCAACTTCTAATGTGACTTCTGGAGCCTTCTATTTGATCGATCGATGCCAACTAGCACTTTCTAGAATGTATTCCTAATCCTTAACCCTTTGGGGTCTATTTAAGGATATTTTTGGCATTGTAAAAAGCATTTTGGAGTGGAGTTTGAGAGAAGGTACTGAGAGAAGAAATTGTCTCTAGATTTATGCTATTGTAAGCCCATAGGGCATGTTTTGGAGTGTTTTTCTCTACACTAAGTGTACTAGCATATTTTCATAGTTAATAAAATTTTCCCTTTCTTATTTTTTCCATTTTGTGCTTGGGTTGTGTCCCCATCAAGTGGTATCAGAGCTGATTTTTTTGAGTGTGTAGACAGAGTGCCGACTGTGAGGCAATTTGCACTAGGACTGTGTGGTTGTGGGTTTGAATTAAAAAGATACCTCCACAAAGAGAGCATAGTGGAAGGGTTGGAGCTATTAATCCTAAGGAGGTTAGAGCCCTCCAAAGGCAGGTTCAAGCGTTGCAGGAGGAGCTTTGTAGAGGAACAAATGTTATTGTAGGTGACGAAAGTGAGGACAACAATGAAGAAGAAGAAATTGGACCAAAAGGGGAAGTTGAAGGGGAAGTTCTGAATCAAGTAGAGGAGATAATTTTTAGGGCCATTACTAAGTTTGGGAAAAGACCTACAATTGATGTGGGTGTATTTTTAGGAAATCTGAGACCAGATGAGTTGATCGACTGGATTAATGAACTGGAAGAGTACTTTGAGTATGAGGATATCAGGGATCCATATAGGGTTAAGTTTAAAAAGGCCAAACTAAACGGCCATGCCAAAATTTGGTGGCAAGAGGTTCAATTGGAGAGAAATAGAAGAGGAAAGGAGAAGATCACAAGGTAGGATCGCATGGTGGACAAACTAAAGAAGTAGTTCATTCTTGTTGACTAGGAGCTTGATTTGTCTAAGAAGATGCATGGGTTAAAGCAAGTAGGAAAATTAGTCCAGGAATATACAGAGGAGTTTTATCAACTTTTGATTAGAGCAGGGCATGAAAAAGCAAATAAGGAGAAGGTTTCTTATTATATCAGTGGGTTATGACCTAGCATCCAAGAGGAATTAAGTCTGGTAAGAATGACCAATGTTGAAGAGGCATACTATTTTTCCCTACGAGTTAAAAAGAAGCTAAATAAAAAGTTTGAAGGGGGACAAAGAGGGTTTGATCAAGGAGGAAAGGGTAGTGGTAGGTCATCTAGAGGTCGAAATGAGACCCAAAGGAAAAATGAAGATGTGGGTACTAGCAGGAACCAAAGGAATGAGGATTTCAACCGCTCCCGTGATCAAAACTTTGGAGATCAGAGAGGAAGAGGTAGAGGATGTGGACAAAGTTCAAGAAGGGGAGGTTTCTGTGGTACCTATTTCCATTGCAATGAAAAAGGCCATCGTACCTTTGAATGCCCTCAATGACAAGGAAGAATAAATAGGAGAGTTGAGGGCCAAGCAAGCGTTGCTCATGTGGATGAGGATGCATAGTCATCACATTCAGAAGATGCAGAAAGAGGAGAGACTTTAGTAAATGAAAGGGTTCTACTGAGTGGGGAGATTGAACTAGGATAAAGGAGTCTATTTCATACCAAGTGCAAATGTGAGAATAAATGTTGTGATGTGATCATTGATGGTGGTAGCACTGACAACTTGGTGTCAGAAGAGATGGTCTCTAAGCTGAAGCTCAAGAGGGAGGAACACCCCCAGCCCTATCAGATCACTTGGGTGACTGATGGTCATAAGGTCTTGGTAAGTCAACAATGTTTAGTGAAGTTCAAAATTAGGAGTTACCATGATGAAGTTCTCTATGATTTTATTCCAATGGATGTCTATCATCTATTGTTGGGAAGATCGTGGCAGTTTGATAGGCATGCAGTACATGATGCCCATGCAAACACATACTTTCTAACAAAGGATGGAGTTTGCCACAAACTGAAGCCCATGGTAAAGGAAGGTGAAAAGGTATGCAGCAGTGCTAGGATCTGTCTTTTTGATGGAAGAAAATTTTTAGATGGCATGAAACATTAGCGTATGTGCTATGCTTTGATTCCTAGAAAAGATAAGGAAGGTAGTAGTGAAATACCACTTGAAGTTTCAAATTTATTAAGTGGGTTTGGAGATATCATTTCTGATAATGTTCTAGAAGGACTACCACCAGTAAGGAAAATTAGTCATCAAATAGATTTAATCCCTGGAGCTAATTTTCCTAACAAGGTGGCTCATAGGATGACTCATACTGAAAATGAGGAGCTAAACAGATAGGTTCAGGAGCTATTGAAGAAGGGTTTGATTCGAGAGAACCAAAGTCCATGTGCAGTACCTGTAGTACTAGCACCAAAGAAAGATGGAGAGTGGAGAATGTGTATGGAATCTCGAGCTATAAATAGGATAACCATCAAGTATCGGTTTCCTTTGCCAAGAATGGATGATCTTATGGACTGCTTGAGTGGAGCTCAGTACTTTACAAAGATAGATCTCAAGAGTGGCTATCACCAGATATAGATTTGAGAAGGAGATGAGTGAAAAACTTCCTTCAAGACCAAGGAGGGTCTTTATGAGTGGCTAGTCATGCCCTTTGGATTGACAAACACCCCAAGCACCTTCATGCGGCTTATAAATGAGGTACTTAAGAAGTTCTTGAAAAATTTTGTTATTGTCTATTTGGATGATATTTTAATTTTCAGCAAGACTTTGGAAGAACATTTATTGCATATTCATAGTGTCCTTGAAAGGTTAAGGGAAGAGAAACTATTCATTAATCTAAAGAAGTGTAGCTTTGCTAAAAAAGAATTAGTCTACCTTGGGTTTGTTGTATCACCTGAAGGTCTCAAAATGGATCTAGAGAAGGTAAAAGCCATCTTGGAATGACCTACTCCAAGGTCTTCTACTGAGGTGAGAGGGGATAGAAAAGAGTTCAAATGGGTTGTGGCAACTGCGAGAAGTTTTGAATTGTTGAAGAAGAAGGTGATAGAACAACCTGTGTTGGCACTTCTTGATTTTAGCAAGGTGTTTCAGGTGCATTGTGATGCTAGTCGCAGTGCAATTGGGGCTTTATTAAGCCAAGAAGGTAAGCCTATTGCATATTTTAGTGAAAAATTGAATGATGCGAAAAAGAATTATTTTGTTTATGATCAAGAGTTTTATGCAATAGTTTGGGCCTTAAAGAAATGGAGGCATTATTTATTGCCAAAGAAGTTTTTTTTATATACTGATCACCAGGCATTACAGTATCTAAATAGCCAAGGTAAATTGAATCAGAGGCATATGAAGTGGGTAGAGTTCTTGCAAAGCTATACATTTGTGTTGAAGCATAGAAGTGGAAAATCTAACAGGGTTGCAAGCGCATTAAGTAAGAGATAGTTGTTGCTTACAATAATGCAAGTTGAAGTAGTTGTGTTTGCTAAACTCAAGAATCTGTACCCTGAGGATCCTAATTTTGCTGAAGCATGGAAATCTTGTAAAAAACCTGTCGCTATAGATAGAACTAAGTGGTTAGACTATCTGATTCAAGATGGTATGTTGTTCAAGGGAAGTCAATTGTGTATTCCAAGGAGTTCCATGAGGGAAAATCTGATAAAGGAGAAACACAATGGAGAGATGGCAGGACATTTTGGTTGAGATAAGACCATTTTCATTCTTAGAGAACATTATTTTTGGCCTCAGATTTCACAGGATGTGAAGAAGTTTGTACAGAGTTGTCAGATTTATCAAGTGGCCAAGGGATTTAGTCACAATACTAGACTTTATCAGCCATTGTCTATTCCATCAAAGCCATGGGAGGACATAAGTATGGATTTTGTTCTTGGATTGCTGAGGACACAAAGGGTTAATGACTCAGTATTTGTGGTGGTTGATAGGTTCTCCAAAATGGTACATTTCATTCCATGCCATAAAACTCATCATGTTGTCCATATTGCAAACTTATTTTTTAGAGAGGTGGTAAGACTACATGGCCTCCCAAAGAGTATAGTTTCTGATAGAGATACTAAATTTGTGGGGTATTTCTAGAGAACATTGTGGAAGAAGTTGAGAACAGACTTGAAATTTAGTTCCACACATCATCCACAGACTGACTGCCAAACAGAAGTGGTAAACAGAAGTCTGGGTAATTTGCTAAGATGTTTAGTTTGGGATAAGCCCAAAGGATGGGATTTGATTCTACCACAAGCAAAATTTTCTTACAATAACTCTATAAATAGGAGTACTAGTAAATTTCCATTCCAAATTGTATATGGAAGTAGCCCAAGGACTGCACCAGAATTAAAGAAGATGGAGCAAAGGGAGAGAACAAGTGTTGAAGCAGAAGAGTTTGCTGAACATATCAAGCGCCAACATGAGGAGGTCCAGACACACATTATCAAGATGAATCAATAGTATAAAGCTAGGGCTGATCAAAGGAGAAGACATAAAGAGTTCCAAGTAGGGGATCTAGTCATGGTACACTTAAGAAAGGAGATATTTTTAGTAGGTACTTACAACAAGCTAAAGATGAAAAAATTTGGCCCTTGCAAAATTTTGAAGAAACATGACTCAGGAAATGCATATGAGGTGGAGTTACCAAATGGAATTCACATTTCTCATATCTTCAACATTGCAAACTTGACAAAGTATCATTATGATGGTGCAGATGAGGAGCTGATGTTAGAGCCATGTCCAATTCCCGCTTCTAAGGAGGAGATAAAAAACATTCTGGATCATCGTGTGGCCAGGAGTACTAAAAATAGGTAGTATGAAGAGTATCTGGTTAAGTGGAAAGACTGACCGATCGAGGACTCAACTTGGATATCAGTAGCTGAGGTTTCCCATTTGGAATTTTCTCTACCATCCATAAAGTGATAGGGTCACTTTTCAATCTACCCTAGGTATCTAATGCAGGAGCATCCAGAGGTATAAGGGCAATCCTATGTCACCCAAAAAAAATGTACTTAGACTTAGTTTCTATTTCATGTGTTTTCATTTCTTGATACCCATTTGGGTCAAATAAAGGTTCCAACTCTCACAGTTCCACTATCAATGTTCTAGGTTAGAGTATTTGAGCACCTTGAGATATGTGTAAATGCCAAAAAAATAGGACTATGTAATTGAGCCATAATTATGGTGGATTAGAAGGTGTAAATTGGATGGAGGATTAAAATTGTAATTTAGAATATTCCAAAAAAAGAATCAGGTCAAAAGGCTACACGGTTTGAAAGTTATCGCAGTTTTTCAATTTCTAGAGACCTCCTAAGAATGCTTCAAAGTCAGGTTTAGGGCATTAAATAATCTCATATAGGGCCAAAAAATGGGGGATGAGTGAAGCTCATCCATAGGGCTATAGAGAACTTTGAGAGCTTTCCAAAAATGTAAATAGTTCATCAATTGGAGCTACGGTTCGAAAGTTATGCCTCTCAAAAGTTCGGATACTGTTTATGGATTCTTCTAGTTTTGCGCTGACTTCTAACATGACTTCTGGAGCCTTCTATTTGGTCAGTGGATGCCAACTAGCACTTTCTACAATTTATTCCTAATCCTTAACCCTTTGGGGTCTATTTAAGGACATTTCTGGCATTGTAAAAAGCAGTTTAGAGTGGAGTTTGAGAGAAGGTACTGGGAGAAGAAATTATCTCCAGATTTATGCTATTGTAAGCCCATAGGGCATGTTTTGGAGTTTGTTTCTCTGCACTAAGTGTACTAGCATATTTTCATAGTTAATAAAATTTTCCCTTTCTTGTTGTGTCCATTCTGTGCTTGGGTTGTGTCCCCATCAATTCTATATGATCCAATCACCACAAGGATGAACCTCAATCTCTGATACCACCTAACACAAGGAGAGAAGAATAACTAGGTCCAAAGGCACACCCAACTATCCAAACCACCCTACAAGAGTTAACATAGCAAAAAAACACAACACAAGAATAGCACCAAGGAAAAAGAACAAAAAAATATATCTTATTGATTCATCAGATAACAAACATACATGCCCAGCTGTAAGGCCTTCTGGGTTACAGCCAATTACAAAATATAACCTTCAGATTCACAATCCAAATTTGCATTCCAGTCCTCTAAGTCTCCCAACTCTACCAATCTACTAATCTGCCCCTCTACAAATCAATCCTAGACCTCTTTAAATACTTTCCAAAATAGCTTATAGAAGATTCTAGAACAAAGAAAGGCCACAAGTTAGCTTGATGCAAGTACTAACTAATAAACCCTTACATTAAATGCATACATAGCCACAAGTTGGCTCACATCATATATTAACTACCTATACCAAAATTAAATGCAAGCAAGGTCAGCTCAAATTGGAACTAGACATATACAACTCGGCAAATGAAGGCTCTGCAAAATACTAGCACTCAGCATCCAAAGAGTCACTAGGCATCAACTATGAACTTGGCATCCTCCAAAAGGCAACCACAAAGGATGCAGCAACCAAAAGACTACTCGATAACCAAAGGAATCACTTGGCATCAACTAAACACTCGACACCAACTAAGAACTCAGAAGCAACTGGTAAAAAGAAAAAAAGTGCAAGATTACAAGGAAACCTAGGATGCTCCTACATCAAAATACATCAGGGATCCAATTATCTTCCTATAGAGTGTGGAATTTGCAAATTCTATGTTTGTTTCTACTTCTTTTAATTTGTGCAAATTGGGTTCCATGGGTGTAGACATGGATTTGTTGGAAATATAGGGTAGACAAGGTTACTAAGAGGGGAGGGGTGAATCAGTAGCTTATAAACCTTTAAACTTAATTCAACAATTATACCATTACTATGTAATCTAATCTAGTTGCATGCATGAAAGAATGAAAGCAATAAAATATTTATAACACTTTGACACAAGATATGGTGATCCATAAACCTTCTAGATAGAAAGTAAAACTGGAGTGGGGATGATACCCACAAGCTTTGGTACTATAGTATAAAGTTAACCTATTAAGGATTACAATTGATCGCTTCTAATGATCTTCCCTATTAGGAGAAATAAGGACTATTAGGTCCACCTTGTGAAAGGATTTTACAAACATACAATGAAGTATGCACTCTATTAGAAGATTTATCAAAATATTGTTAAGTCCACCTTGTTAGAGGATTTGACTGATGCACTATTAAGATGAACTAGTGGTTGATCTCTTATTTGCAACTCTGATTTGTTGATTGGGTTCCTTGTAAAAAAATGATCACCTTGTTGTGATAGTTAAATCTTTGTTGTCGCTTATATTGCTTTTAGCCTTCTTCAATTCACACTCATACACTTCATATTCACATTCTTATTTATTGGATATGATATATATATATATATATATATATATATATATATATATATATATATATATATATATATATATATATATATATATATATATATATATATATATATATATATATATATATATATATATATATATATATATATATCAATCTACTTGATTAACTTTTGGAGTTGGTTACAATACCTAATTCATCATAATTCACAAAATTGGTCCAAATGTTGTAACTTAGGTTCTAAAGACAAACTTGGTGATGTTCAGATACTTGATAAATACTATCAACACTCAGAAAACTCTAGCACTTGGTTGATGTTGAAGCTCAGTCCATACTAATCACTTCAAGTAGCAAGAACTCAATCAGCATTGTGTGACTCGGTGAACACTAAAGAATTTGGTAGGAACTATTTTCACTTGGTTGACACTGCATGACTCAGTCAACACTAGATTCTCCTTGTTAACATTGTGAGATCGGTAGATATTGGATATGCTTGGTTAACACTATAGGGCTTAGTTAACACTAAGATCTTCATCACTTCTACTAGATAGCTTGATAAACTCTGCTACATTTAGGCAATATAATAAACTCTCTCAACTACTCAATAAATATTGTGAAGCTTGACATGAACTGCACTTTGATTGTTTAACTTGGGAGCAACTAAAACACTTGGTTAACATGGATAGATAAATGATAATCTTGGTAGCAACTATAGAGCTTGGTAGCAATGTAACCAATTGACTAAGTCTTAAGTCACTAATAGACAAATTGACCTTAATGTCAACAGGGTCTATGTTTCAATATTCCAAACCTCTTTAGAATGTCAATATTATACTTCCCTTGATTAAGAGTGTATTGTCGGTGACAACGAGTGAGGCTAGGAGGGGGGTTGTTGGTAGTTGGCCAATGTCCCTTGCAGGATTCACGACATGGCATAACCACATCCTATGGTTTTATAAGACTATTGGTTACATCAAGCATTGACACATTGATCTTTTGGTGCAACAAAAACCCTAGCCTTTCTAACAGAGTGATGCCATCTATCTACTACCAAACTTCTAATCCAAGGAAGTAATGTAAAATTTCCAAGTCCATTAAAATTCTAAAGTTAAATGCCTTTTACATTGAGAGATTAGGTAATTATCTTCTCCTATGATTAACAAGTTATCAACATATAAAATAAGAATTAACATATCACTATCAATTACCTTAAAATAGAGGTTTGGATAACACCATTCTTGGAAAACTCTAATCCCACAAGATAGTGATCAATCCTTTCATACGAAGCTTTAGGGGCCTATTCAAGTCTACATAAATCCTTCTTTAATATATGTACATGCGATTCAACATTAGGTATGATTAAACCTTCAGGTTTCTCTAAATAGACTTCATCTTCAATTGTGTCATTCAAGAATAAATTCTTCACATCCAATTGATTTATCCTTCATCCTTTAGATGTTTCAATAGCATGTAAGATTCTAACTAAAGTTTATCGAGCAACAGGAGGCAAAGTCTCTTCAAAATCAATACCCTCTTTTTGAGAGAAACCTTTGGTAACAAACTGGGCTTTGTGGTTTTCAATGCTAGTCCCTTATATGTCAATACAAAATTTTCACTTAATAAACCAAATCCTTGCTCTGGTCAATTAGAACTAGATATTCATTGTAACTCAGTTAACATAGAAATCTTCAGATATTAATGTGTATTAACCTTTAGTAACTTAGTTTCAAAAACATAAAGCATAAAAAAAATAACATGAACACATGAAACACCAAGATTTAATGTGGAAACCCAATTTGGGAAAACCACCAATGCAACTAGTTACAACTTTTCAGTCTTCTAAAATGAGCCTTGTTAGGAGCCAATCTTGTTAAAGGTTACAAAATGCATGGTTAAGTGTGACCTTATTAGAGGATTTGAATCACTATGTTAGGAGTGGCCTTGTTAGAGGTCTTCAAAGACTTCAATCAAGAAATGGCATCTTGTTAGAGGATTTACCAAATAATTTTTAAACCAACTCTGTTAAGATATTTCTTCACTACTACAATTGTTAGAGAGTAACAATGATTGACCTGATTTTTGAAGCAACTGAATTTGTACATTCAAATCATTGTTTTGGTTTGACCTCTTGATTGACTTCCTAACAAGAATATTCTTTTTAGCTCAGTCTTCTAACTTGGATGCTTTGTTATTAGTCAAATATCCTTCTAATAGTGCCTATTCATCTTCTTCTTCAATTTTTTAATTCAATTCACAACTTGACCTTTCATATTTATGATATTCAATATCAACTCATCTTGAATACCTTTCCATAAAAACATTATCATCCATTTGGTTGGCTTGTATTAACCAAATAATTAACAAAAGTAATTTGTTGTCATTCAACTAACACTAGATTGACCACTTGATTAATACTGAAATTCCTTCAATTACCAACCCAACTTGATTAACACTAACTACTTCATTGACTAACCAAGTTTGGTTAACACTAATATTCTTCAATGACTAACCAAGCTCAGTTAACACTAATCTTCTTTTCTACCTGACCAAGTTTAGTTAACACTAACTTCTACTCAGCTGATATTGGAATCTCCTCTAGTACCCGACTGAGCTTAGAAAATATTGTGCTTGATTAAAGCTTAACATTTGTGTAACATCAATGACAATATACAATTGAATAATTATTTTCAACTATCTCCCTCTTTGACATTGATGACAATACAACATGTCATTATGTAAAGAAAATTTAGAGAAACAAAATGATAACTAAGATTTTATAATATCCTTAGTTTGATTTTGATTCTTCATACATGAGAACTCCCTTTGAGATTCTCCCTCTTTCATCTATCTCCAAACTCAGTGTTATCAATCTCTCGCTCTTATTTTTTTCTTTGACATCAAATGTCAAAGACTTTATACAGTGAAATTGTAATGCACTCGATGTACTGATTCATATCCAATGTGTTCTGACAATTTTTGCATCAACTTGATGGTTCTTCAATGAGTCTTGGTTGACGCATCACTAATATGTGCTCTAGTGAGAATAAAATAGGGGAATGACCTCTATCTTACCTCTTATATCTAAAAATGCATCCTTAGATAATGGTTTGGTGAATATGTTTGCAATCTACTCCTTTGTGTTTACATATTTCAATCTCACTTCTTTGTCTTGAACTAATTGTTGGAAATATAGGAGGAGTAACCGAGAGGGGAGGGGTGAATTAGTTACTACAAAAATAAATCCTAGATTCCTTAGATATCAATACAAATAAAACTATATTCTATTGTAACTTGAAAAATACAGAAGTACTCAGTTTACTCTAGCAAATACTATAACTCGACAAAAATTGAATATAGTGAAATAACAACAATAACTCAGAAAATGCAAATTATAAGATATTTTATGTGATCAACCTTATCTAACTTAGTTGCAAACACATAAAATAAATAGCATGAACACAAGTGACACTAAGAGTTAACGTGGAAACCCAATTTGCGAAAAACTGTCAATTACAAGTAGTTAATGATTTTCACTCTTCTGATGTGAGCCCTATTAGGAGCCTATTGAGAATGGATTGAAGAAGCTAATAAAAGAGGGAGATTGTTGAAATCATTGATTGAGAGAGATTGTTGAAGAAGACTATGTGTTTCAATCATTATTTTTTCATTGATGTCAAACCTGCTATTTGTTGGTAAGACAACTGCTTATAAGATTTAAGTCCTATCATTTATTTGATTGATGAAGAGGATTTTATCAAAAGATATAACAATAGAACCTAGAGAAAATGTTTATTTATGATTATGTAATGAAGTACAAGAATCAGTTAAGATAGTGATAACATAATGCATTGATAGTCACTTAAGGTTACAAATGTTGGCTACAATAAGAAAGTCTAGAAGAACAAGTTATACAAAGTTTGTCTACCAAGAAAATTTTGTTTGATACTGAGCACTATTAAACTTTAGGGTTGATGTCAAGTGATTTTATAGAGAATGGCAAGTAACACAGTATGTGTTGAGCATCAAAAACAAGATAGTGTCAAGCTATTGCATTATTTTAAAGATTATGGATTCAATAAATCTAAGCCAACAAGTTTGTTTTCTTGGATTGTATGAGCTAGGTGAAAGATAAGGTTGATGAGCTGGTGGCACAAAATTCAAGGTAAACTATTTTTAGAAAAACTCAAAGAGGATTTGACTAGATTCTAGAAAAGAATTGGAATATGGGGTAGATACATTGTATCTTACCTAATCTATCCTAACCCTAAATTGGATGATAAAGAATGAGCAGAAAAAGATCTTAATTTCCTATTTATAGGAATGGTTGGTCATGAAGCAAAGGTTGTCATATGCAAGAACCTAAGAAAGAGAAGGAGTTAAAGGTTTTGCTTTATCAAGTGACTCAAGAGAAGAGTTTGTTATGGCATGTTAAGCAAGAAGGCTTAAGGGGATGAAAGCTTGAAGGGTGAACAAGCTATCAGAGTTGCAATAAGTGAAAGCTAAGCAGAATGGAAGACTAAATAGTGATCTGTAATCTACAAGAGAAGTTGTAAGTTGTATCAGAGCAAGCCTTACTATTACTCTCTAACAATTGTATCAGTCTAAGGTAAATCTTTTCAATTAAAGTTGACCTAACAGTCATTTTTAAATCCTTTAACCGGGTGACATTCCAAGTGAATGGTCTAAAGTCCTCTAACAAGGCTCACTCCTAATAGGGTGGTCGAAATCCTTTAACAGGGTCACATTTAATAGTGTGTCTTGTAACCTTTAACAAGGTTGGCCTTTCACAGGGCATCTCTTTAGAAGAGTGAAAAGAGTAGCATGCTACTGGTGTTTTTTCCCAAATTGGATTTCCATGTAAATCACCATGTCATGTGTGTTGATGATTCTATTATATTTTATGCTTTACATTTCTAAAAGTTGATTTGACAGTAACTTACAAGTTTTAAGTGATTACATAATCTTATGGATGCATGCATGAGTATAAATGTTTTATGGGTTCACTATGCTGTGAAAATTTTTATTTATACATCTAGACCTTGGATAATTGATTCACACCCCCCCCCCCCTCTTAGTTTTTCTAAATAATTTCAACAATTGGTATCAAAGCCATCTTCTTAAGAGGACTAGTTTGAAGGTACTAAAAGCACAAAGATCAAGATGTTAAAAAGAGATGTATCGAAGCTTATAGAGATAACTTTCCTACATGGAAAATTTTGATGAAGCTACATCTTGGAGGACTTGGAGATCATGCACAATCTAGCATTTCTACTAAACATGTTGATCCAGTTGGAGCCCTAACTACTGAAGATATGAAGAAGAAGAAAGAAAACAACCATGCAATGTTGGAGTTTTCCTTTGCCCTAAGCTATGTTGAATTTGATGATTTCAAAGTTTGTGATAGTGTAAAGAAAATGTGGGATGCCTTGTACACCATCTATGGAGGAGACACTAATGTTCAAGTAGCCAAATCTGAAAGTCTCAGAAGTAAGTTTGATGATATGAGAATGGAAGTTGCTCAATATGTTGTTAGGATAAAAGAAGTTAATGCAATAAGAGGAGCTAATGGTCGTATTGAAGATAACATTGTGCTTAGTAAAGTTTTGAGAACACTACTACCTATTTATGCTATTAGAGTTTTTGCAAGTCAAGAACTAAGATGTATACCATGGAACAATCTAACCCTTAAAGGTCTATTAGGTAGGCTCATTGATTTTGAGCTATCTAACTTTGATAATTATAAACCTGAGAGTCTTGAATCTACTTTCAAAGCTAAGTTTTTATTGAAGCATTCTAATGAGAGGAAATAGAAGAAGAAAAGAAATATAAACTATGTGTCTAGTGATAGTGATACAGATAAGAAAGATGTTGAACAACTAGAAGCACTACTGGCAAGAAGATTCCACAGAGGTAAAGGCAAGTTCAAAGGTAAGATATCTATCATTTGTTTCATTCGCAATGAGGTTGGTCGTATTGTTGCAAGATGTACACAGAAGAAGAACTAAAAAGGTGATGACAACTCAAAAAATAAAAAAGAAGATGACTACAAGGACTACAAAGACAAAGGAAAGAATTCATGCTATATTGTTGAAGAGGAAACAAATGATGAATCTAATGAACATGATGATAAAGTGGTGTATGTTGCAATGAAGGATGAATCTGATGAAGATGATGCAACTACACTTGTGACTTGTGTGAACAAAAATGATAGATTGATCATTGACAATAGGTGTTCACATCACATGACTAGAGACAAAAGTAAGTTCATTACCTTAAATTGTTATGAAAGAGATAGTGTAAGATCTAGTAATGATGCACCTTGTTTGATAAAAGGAAAAGGCTCTATCAAACTCACAGATAAGACTCCATGTGACAATGCTTACTATGTTGAAGGACTAAACTATAATCTCTTAAGTGTGTCACAACTGAATAATTTAAGATGTAAGGTTGAGTTTGAAAATAAGATTGCTAAGATATATGATACTGATGGTAAACTAATTGGAAAGGGTGATCAAACTAGGAGTAATCTATTCTACCTTGATATAGAGGATGCTACTTGTCTAGTTGTAAGATTTGATAATGTGTGGCTATGGCACAAGAGGTTATGTCATGTTAACTTTGATAACTTCATTAGTATTAGTAACATGAAGAAAGTTAGAGGGTTGCCTAAGTTGAAGAAACTTGCAAACAATGTCAGTTAGGGAAAATGACAAAGTCAAGTTTTAAGAGTAAAACGTATACCTCTAAAGAAATACTTGAGATTGTTCATACTAACTTGTGTGGACCAATTGATGTGCAAAGCTAAAAAGGAGATAAGTACATTATGTTATTTGTAGGTGATTATTCTAGAATGATGATAGTAATATTTCTAAAATAGAAATTTGATGATTTTCAAATGTTTAAGTGGTACTTAGCAAGAGTTGAGAAAGAAACAGGTAAGAGCTTAAAATGTTTGAGATCAGATATAGGAGGAGAATTCACATCAAATGATTTTGAGATGTTCTATAATGATAGAGGAATCAAAAGATAGACATCTTCCCCTAGAACACCTCCACAAAATGGAATAGTTTAAAGGAGAAATAGATCTATAATGGATTGTGCTAGGACACTCATGCTAGAGAAGAACTTTTCTTTGAAATATTGGAGAGAAGCTATAAGTACAGTTGTATATACCTTGAATCATGTGCAAGTCAAGAAAGGTACTCATTCAATACCTTTTGAACTATGGTATGGACACTCACCCAATGTAAAATATTTTAAGGTATTTGGAAGCAAATGTTACATTCTTAAAGATTTTAGGAATGGTAAACTTGATGCAAAAAGTGAAGAAGGTATATTCCTAGGCTACTCCACAAGAATTAAAGCTTATAAGTGTTTGAATACTAACATTAACAAAGTTGTGGAAAGTGCAAATGTAAATTTTGATGAATATACAGAAGTGCATGAGGCTAAAACTATGAAAGAACTAGAAGAATACAAATTATTTATATAATTTTATGAAGGTATGCCTACTGGAGAAGATGCTACAAATCAAGCTAAAAATCAACAGCAAGTTTTAGTGACTGCCGAGTCACATCCTATGAATGCCAAGTTACATTAAAGAACTGAGCTTCATTCAGATGTTGAGTTATAGAATGAAACTGGAGCACATTCTTATTTTGAAGTTGGTGTACATGAAAGAGATGCTGAGATACCTAACAGAGATGCACATAGTGATTTTGAAGCTGAAAGATAGAATGAAGAAATGAGAGCTAAGAAATGATTGTCCAAATATGTTAAAAGACATCATCCTATTGCTTAAATCATTGGAGATAAAAATGCTAGACCAATGACAAGAAATAGATTGAGAAATTATACATGTTTGTTGAGCATGAAGGAACCCAAATCAGTAAGAGATGCATGAGAAGATGTGGACTGGAGTAAAGCCATGGAAGAAGAGATTGAACAAATTGAGAAGAACAAAACATGGAGTCTAGTTCCTGGACCAAAAGATAAAAATGTGATTAGCACCAAATGGGTATTTAGAAACAAGCTAGATGAAAATGGTGAAGTCATAACGAACAAAGCAAGATTATTTTGTAAGGGATATGCACAAGAAGAAGAAATTGACTATGGAGAGACATTTTCCCCTATTGCAAGATTGGAAGGAGTGGGAACTCTACTTACTTATTTTGCATACAAAGGTTTCAAAATGTATCAAATGGATGTTAAATCTACATTTTTGAATGGTATATTAGAGAAAGAAGTTTACATAGAATAGCCAGAAAGATTTTTTGACGTTAACAATAAGAACATGGTATGTAGACTACACAAAGATCTTTATGGTTTAAAGTAAGCACCAAGAGAATGGTATTAGAGACTTTATAATTATCTTGTGAAGATTGGATTTGAAAGGACTGATGATAACAATAATCTATACATGAAGACAGAGAAAGGCAAAGGTATTTTGTTATCTAAAATATTTGTTGATGATATCATATTTGGAGGTCAAGATGCTTTATGTAAGGATTTTGCAAATTAAATGATGCAAGAATTTGAAATGTCTATGTTTGGAGAGATCAAGTTCTTTGCGGGTTTGCAAGTATATCAAATAAAATATGGTATATACATCACTCAGTCAAAGTATGTCAAGGAAATATTGAAAACTTTTGAATTGGAACATTCCAAATCAATAAGTACACCTATGGTGATAGGACACAAGTTGTCAAAGAATGATGATTCTACTAAGGTGAATCAAACATTGTACAGGTCTATGATTGGAAAATTGCAATATGTTGTACATAGTAGACCTAATATTGCAATATCTGTAGGGATAGTTGCAAGATTCTCTGCTAATCAAAAGGAGAATCATTTAATGGCCGTGAAAAGAATAATGAGATATTTGAAAGGAACAAAAGAGTTTGGTCTATACTATAAGAAGAATGAGAAATTTGAACTGAGAGCCTATACTAATGTTGATTGGGCTAGAAACATTGATGACAGAAAGAGCACTAGTGGAGGAGAATTTTTCGTAGGCGAGAGACTGGTTACATGGACTAGCAAGAAACAAAACTACACCTCACAATCTATTATTGAAGTTGAAAATGTTGCTACTACTGTAAATTGTACAAACATTGTATGGATTAAACACCTACTCAGAGGAACGAAGGAAAAGATCACAGAACCAATGACACTTTATTGTGATAATACAAGTGCTATCAATATATTAAAGAATCCAGTGATGCACACAAAGACTAAGCACATTGCAATCGATATCAAACCAAGTTTTCCTTCTTTGACATCTCTGAAGTGATAAAATTTTTGAGATATGATAGCAAACTTCTCCCTCTTTGACATCTCATGCCAAAGACAATATTTAGTGAATATCAATGTACCTCTATACTTATTCATATTCAATGTGCCTTGTCAATTCTACATCAAGTATCTGACCTTCAACATGCTCTAGTTGATGCATCACTAAAACTGCATTTAATGAGCTTCAGATAGGGGAATGACCCCTAACTTACCTCTTAGATACAAAAATGCATCCTTAGGTAATGGCTTAGTGAATATATCCACAATTTTCTCTTTAATATTCACATTTTCCAATATTACCTATTTATCTTATACCAATTCTCTCAAAAATGATATTTTATAGCAATGTGCTTGGTTTTGGTATGCATTACAACATTCTTTGATATATTAATTACATTGGTTTTACCACAGAAGATAACCATTGGATCCTTGATTTTTATCTTCATACCTACCAATAGTTGCTTGAACCAAACAACATTAGAACAATTAACTATTGTTACCACATATTCTACCTCTACTGTGGACTGAGAAATACAATTATGCTTCTTGTTTGTCCAAGACACTAATTTTTTAGCAAGAAAGAATGCTCCACCATTTGTGCTCTTTCTGTCATCAACACTTTCTACCCAATCAACATCTATGAATGCTTTCAAATCCAAATTGCCTCTTTTTTTGTACCATAATCCATAGTCTTTAGTATCTTTCAGATATCTCATGATTTTCTTGATTTCCATCATGTGATTTTCTTTGAGATTTGTTGAGAATCTTTCCACCATACCAACTACTAATGCAATATCAAGCCTTGTGTGCACTACATACTACAATTTTTCAATCATTGATATGTATGTGGTTTGATCTACCTCTTTGGAATCATCATTTTTGGAAAGCTTATGTCTAGTAGACATAGGTGTTCTAACAAGTTTTGAATCTTCCATTCCAAACTTCTTTAGTGTATCCTTGATATATTTGGATTGAGTAATATAGATACCATCTTTCTTCTGCTAGATCTACAACCCAACAAAGAATTATATATTTCTAAACATGGACACCTCAAATTCTTTACTCATGATCTCTATTCAAAATTCCTTGAATAAGTCATCATTTCCTATAAATAAAGTGTCATCCACAAATATTTCTACCAATACAATCTTCTTGTCTGGTCCTTCTTTGATATACAAACTCCTTTTATCATTTTTTCTTTGAAAACCAATATTTATCAAGTAGTTATGAAGTCTTTCATACCAAGCTCTGGGAGCTTTCTTGAGAACATACAATGCTTTGTGTAATTTGCAGACCATATCTCTTTGTTGGGATCTACAAAACCTTCAGGTCTTTCTATGTAGACTTCCTCATCAAGAATTTCATTCAAGAATGTAGATTTTACATCCATTTGATAAACTTTAAATCCTCTGTGTGTTGCATATGCTAGTAAAGTTCTAACACCTTCTAATCTTGCAACAAGAGAAAAAATTTCACCATAATCAATACCTTCTTGAGAATAACCTTTACAAACTAGCCTGGCTTTGTTTCTTGAAACTTTTACATCTTCATTTAGCTTATTTCTGAATACCCACTTTGTGTCAATTACATTTTTATCCTTGGGTCTAGGAACAAGATTCCAAGTCTTATTCTTCTCTAGCTATTCTATTTCTTCATTCATAGCTTCAATCCAACTTTCATTATCCAAATCATCTTTAACATTTATAGGTTCAAATTCAGCAAGCAAATGTGTACCTTTCAATTTGTTTATTGTCATTGTTCCATCTGACTTGTCTCCAATGATCTGATCAAGCTCATGGTGTTTTTTGGCATATCTTGCTAACATAGGTACTTTGGATTTAGAACATGTTCCACTAACCTCTTTATGATCTTCTATTTCAAGCTCAGGTCCTTTTGTTTGTGACTCAGGTCCATCAGACTCAGTTTTCTCTAGCAACAGCTTGGTAGCTTCAAACTATGACTTGAGTCCTTCAGACTGAGACTTGGGTTGTACTAGTTACAACTCTATAGCTTTTGGAGATTTTTGGGACTCGAGAAGTGAACCCTCCTGAATTCTAAACAGATTTGGCAATGTATCAGGTTCATAATAAACAAACCTTCTATAATCTCCAGGTTCTTTGTTGCTTTCCTTTTCACTCTTTTTCTGCAAATTCATCAATTCTCACATGTGTACTTTCTATGATCTTATGAGTAGTTAGATTAAAACACTTGTATGCTTTATTTTTGCAGGAGTATCCTAGGAATATTCCTTCATCACCCTTGACAAAAAATCTACCTTTCATAGATTCCTTCAAGTTATAACATTTGCTACCAAATACTTTCAAGTAACTTACATTGGGTTTGTAGCCATACCATATTTCATAAGGAGTTTGATTTGAGTATTTCTTCAACTTTACTTTGTTCAAGGTATGTATTGCAGTACTGATTGCTTCCTTCCAATATTTGATTGCAACATTCTTTTCTATCATTAAGTTTCTTGCACAATCCATGATGGATATGTTCCTTCTTTCTGCTATACCATTCTGCTAAGGTGTACTAGGGGTTGATACTTGTCTCTTAATCCCTTTTTCAATGCAAAATTCATTGAACTCATTGGAAATGAATTCACCTCCTCTATTTGACCTCAAACACTTCAGCTTCTTTCCAATTTCTTCCTCTACTCTTGCTAGATACCACTTGAATTTTTAAAAAGCTTCAAATTTTTCTTTTAGATACATTAGAATTATCATTCTAGAATATTTATCAACAAATAGAATAAAATACTTATCTCCATTGTAGCTCTCTATTCCAATTGTTCCACATAAGTCAGTATGAACTATCTCCAAAACTTCTTCTCAATGATAGTCTTTGTTTTTTTAATTTTGTCTTTCCCATCTTACCAATTTGACATTTTTTTCCTAGACCCATATCAGGTTTCTTCAGACTAGGAATACCTTTTACTCTTCTATTTTTTCTTATCTTGATCAGATTATAAAAGTTCACATGACACAACCTTTTATGCCATAACAAACTTTCTTCTACTTGAGCAATAAAACATGAAATTTCACTTAGATCTAGGTAGAATAGGTTACCTTTTGTTTGTTTGCCAGACCCAACCAGATTTCCTTTTCCATCTAGCAATTTGGCCTTGTCATTCATGAATTCTACCTTGAATCCAATGTTATTCAATTGTGCCACACTTAATAGATTATGCTTTAGTCCTTCAACCCAGTAAGCATTGTCACATCTAAGTTCAATGGTTAGTGAGATACAACATTTTTCCTTTATGCAATAAGGTTCATTGTTTCCAAATCTCACACTACCACCATCATAATGTTCCATGTGTTCAAACTTTGTTTTATCTCCATTCATATGATGTGAGTAGCCACTATCAATAATCCAAGTATTATTTTTGCTAACATGAGAGATAAGTACCATTTTATCTCCTTCATCATTAGATTCATCTTTTATAGCAATATAAACCATTTCATCATCTTCACTATTATCTGAATCTTTAGCCATAAAACAAGATTTCTTACCCTTTTCTTTGTAGTCTTTTAAGTTCTTAAAATCCTTCTTGCCTTTATACTTGTGCTTCTTTTCATCTTTGTCTTCTTTGTTTGGACACATTGCAACAATGTGTCCAACTTCTTCACAATAGAAATAGATTAGAGGAAACTTACCTTTATCTTCAATTGTTCCTCCAAAGGATTTAATAGCATTGACACTGGCTTTGATTTGTTCAACATATTTTGCAATGTTTTCATCTTCTCTCATTTTCATCTGATCAAAATGGCCTCTTAAGCTTTCTTCCTTGGCTCTTTTTACATTATCATCACCTCAATAGATATCCTTTAGTTTGGTCCACATTTCATGAGCAATAGCACATCCTTTGACTTCATCAAATTTAGCATAGTTAAGAATTGATGCTATATCAATCATCATGATATTATGATTTTTCTTTTCAAAAATTTCTCCTATATTTATTGTACTAGTAGGAGCTTTGTAAGTAGTGTTTAAGTATTTCAAACTTGAATCATTGATAGTTTCCAGATGTAACTTTATAACTTCCTGCCATGATGCAAAGTTGTATGTGTTCAACTTGGGAATCTCTCTTCTATAAGACATCTTGAATTTTAGCTTAGGTCCTTGAAACCTTCTTTGCAAGCACAAAGAAGCTTTGATACCAATTGTTGGAAATATAAGAGTAACTAAGAGGGGAGGGGTGAATCAATTACTACAAAAATAAATCTCAGATCCCTTAGATGTCAATACAAATAAAACTATATTTTGTTGTAACTCAAAAAATACATTGTTGACAATTGGCTAATAGTGATATGTAATGGTTGTCATTTATGGCAACACATGATGTACCTGCTAATAGAAAAAACCTCATAAATAAAGATATTTAGTGTTTGGTAATCAAAAAATTGTCTAAGTATAGAATTTGGTTTACATCAATGTATTGTTTTGTTTATAACTTCTTGCTGATGTCATATTATGATTAGCAAAGTTACATGGAGATAGTGTACATATTGGTGATGATATGTGTAACCTTAGAAGTTAGTACAAAGTGTATGGAACATAGATAATCATGTTTTAGCGAAATAGGATAATGGAATTGAAGGAAAGAATTGTTTTGTTTTAAAAAAAAAATTACTAGTCCAATTAAGGCTGACATCCTAGATGTTTACTTTAAATTGGAAAAGTGGATTATGGTCTTAGTTGACCTAGTAGCAATTTGTGTAAAGGCATGGTATTTATGCAAAGGACATCTTGCGATAATTTGTGAAGTTGTGTAATTGTAATTGCAAGTGTTATCTTGTAATTGTGATTATATGTGAACTTTTCTAAAAGTAATATATGCAAAGTTTTATATGATCTATTTGGTGATCTGAGATTGAACTAAAGATTAGAGATCAATCAAGGAAGAAGATACAATACTTTTACTTGATCTGATTACATGTTTGGGTAGTGAGCTCTTCTTGTAATTGGAAGTGCATGTTTGGGCAATGGGCTCATCTTGCATCTATTGTACTACAACTCCTAATAGGGTTGGAATCTCCTAACAGGTATTTAAGTTCTCCTAACAGAGACTCCTTACACTAAATTTACTCATTGACTCCTAATAGGGTCCATCCTCTAACAAGGGACTTATATATTAGTCTATTATCTAGCGGGTATCATCCCCACTAGGGTTTTCCTTTGGCCAAGGTTTTTCTAGTTAACAAAATATGGTGTTATGAGTTATCTTTGTGCATTGTTACTATTACTGTTCAATATTATTTTATTGCTTTATTATGCATAGTTTAAAGTAAGAAATAATATCCAGTTGGTGACTAAAGTTTGTAGGTACTGATTCACACCCCCCGTAATCCCTATTACTAACAATTGGTATCAGAGCACAGTTACTTTGAAGAGGCTTAACAACTTAAGTAAGATCCCTATGGATATGGAACGGTTGAAGAACCTTGAAAAAGCTCTTGAACAAATTGATCTCCTTACTAAAGAAAGAGCTAAGCTGAAGGACAAATATGAAGACTCCAAAGTGTACTCAAATATGAAGCCTGAATCTACTAAATCTAGAACTAGTGATGATTATTATTCAAAATTAAAGACAAAGTACAAGATCTTGAAGCATGAATTGAAGATTACAAATCTGAAGTTGACTTTGAGGTATGATCCTAGAAAAATTGAGTCTGATTTGAAAACTGAAAATGCAGATCTGAGAGCAAGTCTAGAAAAGAAAACATCTGAGTTTGAAACATTGAAAGAAGATCATAAAGAATTTCAGAAGTACAATACCATTGTGGAAGGTGAATTAACCCAATGCAAGCAGTAGCTCGAGAAGATCTATTATAACAGAGAAAAGATTGATGATTCAATGTCAATACAAAGATCTATTTATGATAAAATTGGTCTTGGTTATCTAATCAACATGTCTACAAAGAAACCTGAGATTAGACCAAATTTGAAAGAAAAAGATAAATCTGATGATAAGATTGAATTCAATCAATCTTCTGATAAACCTAAAGAAGCTGAGCAAAACAAGGAAGTTGAAATTTTGGATGAACCAAAGCAAGTGGAATCTCCTAAGGCAACTAGGTATTAATTTAAAGGTAAGTGCTTTTAATTTAATGAGATAGCACATGTGAAAAAGGATTGTACAAATAAGTCATTTAATCATGTTAAGGACTTTTATTGTCATAATTGTCATGGTATGGATCATAATGCAATTGATTATAGGAAACTTAAGTATGATAATGATAGAAGAAATAGTAGAATGTTTAGAAATACTAACCCTGCAAATAGAAGAAGATCTAATGAAAGGACATCAAGAGAAGGAAGATCTTATGAAGACAGAAAATAGATTATGTGTTATAAGTGTAACAATTTAGGACACATAGCTCAAAATTGCCATGCACCTAATGATCAGTAGAATCCTAGAAGTAGAGCACCAGTAAGTTATGCAACAACTTCAAACATACAACAAAATATTGTAGAATGGATAGAAACTTTAGAGATAGAAGGAATAATGGAAGAAACTTCAAAAACAGAAGGAATGATGAAAGAAACTCCAGAAATGATAGAAGGAACCATGAGAGGAACTCCACAACTAACAAAGATAGCAAGAAACAAAGAAATGTGCCTGGAAGATTTTGGTGCTTGTTGACATTTCAGTATGGATAGGAAATTTTTGGTGCTTCTAGCTCTTTGTTATGGTCTGCTCAATGAGGTGATGTTCTCAGCCTTCAGTGATGAAGTTATTTGCAGTCTGTAAATAGTTTGAAGATCTTGGTTTTAGGTGATGGTGTTATTTACAGTCTGTAATTAGTATGCTATATGTTTTAGAGGTACCCTTGTTCAAATCTTTGGGTTGGTTGCAGATAAGTGGTGGGCCAAGAATGGATGTATTTTGTATGCTCATTGGTTGTATGCAACTTTTTGTGTTAAATGCAAGCGATAAATATATAGTAAAGGGTTTCAATAACATATTATATTAGCAGTTCTTATTTTGGATGTTTAATTTTTAGAATTTATCTAATGGGATTGTGCCTCAATTGAATACATATGGTGCCCATTTTTTAGGTTTTTTTTTTTTTAATTGTTGCATCTATGTAGTCTAGGTTTAGATTGTTTGAAAGTTAAAATCTGGTTAGCTTTCTTTGGGTTTTGATTAAATTGTACAATAAGATGACAGCTGAAGAGTTTCTTCATGTGTTCTTCTCTCCATGAGTCTTTGAACCAAGTTTTTTATTACATTATAGTGGCTCACACCACTTTTTCCAAAGAAAAAAGGTGTGCAAATATTGAGAAAAATATTTTTTAGTTTATAAAGAGGATTATAGTGATTAGAAGAAGAGAAAGTGGGGACCCAAGTAGATAGATCCCATTGCTTCCCAAAACTATAGATTGTAAAACCCTAAAGTTGTGCCAAACTTTATGATGGGGTTCATAGTAAGTTCTTGCCAATAAATATGAATGAATAATGTGATCAAATTCCTCTGCACTTTAGGCTCTACCACACCAAGGCAAGTGTACCTATCAATCTTATGACCTCACACTTTATGTACAAAATAAATTAATTCTTGGCACATTTGAATTACTTGTAAACTAATTAATTAAAGTTAGCATAAAAAATGAATAAAATCTCTATCTCTTCTTCTAACTCTTCTATCTCCTATTTCTGACTTTATTTAACCACTTTATCTTAAAATACTCTACTTTCTTGAAGAATGAAATGAAAATTGTTGAGTAAAGCCCTATTTTCTGAAATAATAAAAGACTAGTCCCTTATCCAAATTGGAAAAAATAGTCTCCTCCTATTAAACCCTATGTATGACTCCATAAGATGATTTTGTATCTTCAAGATACACCATCAACCACCTAGTCCTATCAATGTAAAGAGATAAAGTAAACGATAATTAATCACTTTGGATGATTAAATTACCCTTTTCGAAAGCCAATCAAACAAAAGACGAGAGGACAACACTTCTCTCAGACCTTTTGATAATCAAGTTAATATGATGGACAAAATAACTTTTGTGCTTAAGTCTTTAAAATGACAATTGATTTCCAAAACAAAAAATTACATGGGACTACTTTAACAAGAAGATTGCTTTTTGTACCATAATTATGGATAGAAAAAACTTGATTTTTCATTGATTTGAGAAGATGAGTACAATTAAGTTTTCTATTTCAGTCGTGCCAAGACTTACTAGTTATCTTACGGTATTAGTTTCCTCTTAATAGAAAATAGGGGAAGCAATAATCTTTTGAGCATTTACATTCATGCCTCCTCATATCCACAATTAACCTAACAACTGAAACATAACAAAAGATTACAACGAGAACTATTTAAATTTAAAGCTCTAATAAAATGATTAATCATTTTATAGTCTCAATCTTCAAATATTTTCATTTCATCTTCATGTTATTCTATATAAATACTGATATTAAAATCATAATGATTTAAATATAATACTTCGGTTTAAGGCTCTTCCACATACATATTTTACACACATATTTTAAAATAAATATCTACCCGTCCTATGAAAATATTTGATGTTGAACAAACTTTCCCTAGAATCTTTAATCTTCAATCCACATTTGTCTTTCACAAATATTATTCTTTTAAGTCCTTCATATTAGAAAAATCTTCTTTTAATCCAATTTTATTTGTGCTATCCATCTAGTATAATTCCTATTTTTTCTAGAGTATGTTACATATTATTTACTTTATAAAATATTATGTTTTCATAATAACATCTCCAAACCATGATAAATTTCACAAGTGTTGTTATTTTCTCATTGGCAATCATTCTCAAAGTTGACAACTTTTCACTTTTGGAAAATTATGATGTTAAATTATTTAAAATTGCATTTACTTTGGCCTTCAAAATAAATAATATATGCAAGGGCTTCAGTCTCGGATTATGGTGATATAGTTCACGCAGTTGGGGGTGTGTTCATGGAAAATTGAGCAACCTTATCCTAAGTGCGCATAGAGCTTGGAGTAATTGTCTTGAAGTTAGAGTCATTTTGGTGACTGTTGGTAATGTGTTCTTGATTTACCAGCAAGATTTGGTGATTGTATCTATAAGCTTTAATCTGAGGGAGTTGTCATGTGTGTTCTTGAAGTTGCATCGATGGATTTCACATGGACCTATGCCTAAGGGCATATCTTTCTATGTTGTCATATGAGTTATTTATGGTTTGTAAAGTTGGGGCATGTCCTAAGTATTTAATTATTTCATGTATTAAATGTTTGTTTCCAAGCGGACTTATGGCTTGAGAGTGTATTTCATTAATGTAACTTTCTAGGCCAACTTCTGGCTTGGTTTAGTATAAGTAGGGAGGGTCTTTTAAAATCTAGAGTCATGTTAGTACCCATATAGACGTCGGTAATAAAAATTCCAGTTTAGTGTCTTGAACTCCTTTGAACCAGTTTCAAAGTGGTTCAATGAGGTTCATTTGGTTCAAAGAAGTTCATCTCGTAGGTTCAAATGAGTTTGACAGTTCAAAGATTTCAATTGGTTTAAGATGTTCTAAATGGTAGGACTGTTTTAAGAAGGTTCACAATTTCATTGATTTCAGTACAGATTTACGAAAGTTCAGGGCGTGAAGTTCATATCAGTTCATATTGGTTCATGATGGTTCATTCGGTTAGTTATAATTCTGTTAAATTGGTTCAGAAGCACCCCAGTTCAACAACTCAGAGTTCAGAAATACATCACAAGATTCAAACTTCAAGAATACACTTCAGAGGATTAACTCAACTCAAAGCACACTCAATCAATTTAAAAGTGCAGATCTAGTTTAGAAGATTGAGTTTAATGGGTTGAGTTTCAGCTTAAGGTTACGAGTTTCAATTCGCAAGTTCAGTAATCTAATCAGAAGTGTAAACTTCAGTTTGAAGATCCAGTTTCAAAGTCACCATTTTATTGAAAAATCCAAGGTTCAGATTTCCAGTTAGAGCATATTTCGAATGGTTCAGAATGAAGACATTGATTCAAAAGGAATATTTTGACATATGCCATCTCGGTCCCTTGAGCATCATTAATAAGTGCGAGATGTTTGTGATTCAAATGGATTTGGTGATAAACCAAAATATTTCTCATCACGAATCATATTGTATCCAAATTACTAGATTTTAGATAAGATCGAACATAAGGAACATTTGATGTGAAGAAAATGAACTTTCAAGATCTCTTTATAAACTGGCTTACTAGCCATGACACCAAGTTGTTTCCAAACTAATTCTGCGCATGTTGCATTGGTATACTCCATTGGTCAAAATGGATCGATCAAGGAGAAGTGCATAAGTGCATGTACAAATCTAAATACTTAAGGATACGTTGGCTCTAATTAAGCCCGAGCTGCAAGAAGAAGAGTGATGAGCCTGAACCACAGGATGTGAGCCTCATGAAAATGTCAATTTGGAAGATAGGATGCATCATCATGTCAAGGGAGATGGGATGCCTCATCAAGTCTAGTTTGAAATAGTGCGCTAGCATCTTAATGTGCATTTGAGCACCAACCAGTCACAAGCCCGAACTCTGATAATTCTTAAAAGTCAAAGAAGATGACTTCATGAGGCCATATGGTTCAGGTAGAAGATAAGCCATTCATTTGATGAAATATCATGGATAGACGTAATGTGCAGGCATAACCAATTGGGCGTGTATATGGAAGAGGTATTCCATGTGACTTTATATGGTCCATCAAGTGGATCCTGTGCAATTCTCAATGTGTTAAGCGTCTCATCCACGTGAAAAGTAATCAGACTCCTTAGAGACAGTCCCAAATTAAGTTTCAACCTTAGTTCTTATAGATTTGATTTCAAAGGATGAATGCTCGTGTATGAACATGCTTTTTTCCAATTGATAATAATTGTCATGGTGGTGATGTCTAGTAAAGAGACAAAGGCCCGAGATCATATCTTTTTAAAGGAAGAGAACTCCACAGTGAAGATATAACTGCAAGCAAGAAATGTTGCAAAACTGACATGCAAAGGAAATGATGAAGTTATGATATGAGTTTAACAAGAAATCTTAAGAATATGTGATGATAACCATTCGATTTAAAAGAACTTTTAAAGGTGCCCGAAACATGAATCATCAACTAAGCGGTTCTCGACAATTGTTGTGCTTATAATCATTACTTCCTTGAAGGGATGATGAGATTGCTTCATAAGAGACAATTGTCTGAGAAAATTCCAATCAAGAATAGAGCCAAATACAATAGCAACGAGCCCTCTATTTTTGAAGTCCGAAAGAAATTCTTGGTATGTGAATCAAATCCCGATGATAGAATTTGACAATGGGAATATCGACATCAAAGAAATGGCCCAGTTTATTCTTGCATTCATAATGTTTATATCTTTGAATTTGTTTATCTCGTGGAAGCTTCCCATATCATCATATGTTATTAGGTCTATGGTATTGCTAGGACTACTAGCCTATAATATATATGCCTAAGTGTCAAGCTATGAAATGATAGGTGGTCATGAATTCCAAAATACTCTTCGGACTAAACCAAAAAGGGTCATTAAGGATATCAGTCATCATTCTGATTGATATGTGTCCTGATTTAGTTGTCACTCCCAACTTTAAAGATTATATTCCTAAACTATAAGGGAGATAGTTAATCATTTTATAATATCCTGATTCTGATCATATAATATTTAAGATTATATTCCTAAACTATAAGGGAGAAAGTTATTCATTTTATAATATCCTTATTCTGATCATATAATATTTTAGATCTATGTATTGAGCAATAAAAGAGAAAATAAGGGACTTCCAAGAAACAGTTATTATAACTGACCAACCTCGTCAGGGAGAAGGGAGATTAGAGATTATATAAACTGTAGAGAGCCAAGAATACAAAGTAGAGGGGGTCCTAGAATTGGCCTTTCTGGGCTGCGAACTTTGTGCTACGGGAAGACGGGTTTCTGTTTCTTTTTATATTTGTAATTGTAGGGAGGGAAGAAATATTTTCCATTTCAGATTGTAATTTGTGAGGGTAGAAGCAATTAGATCTTTGCCATCTTTTTGCTTATTCAAAGAAAGGGGATATTTGTATGTCAAATCTTTGAGTTTGGACAATTATGCTCTAACTAAAATCAACCTTTGAATTGATCCAATTTCCTGTGAATATAATTTTGTCTTGAATGATTATATGCATGATAATCATTTGGACTTTGAACCTTAGTTATTCATGTGTTGAGAAGAAAATGATATGTTTTCTTTCTTGTATTTTCTCTATAATGTAAGGTCTACAAAAGTGGACATTGTGCCATCTATTTGTTGTTCTTAGTTGTTAGTTTAGCTTCTTTGCATCTATTTTGTGTCTATAGGTAGAAGTTTGTGTGCCTTTTTTGCTTTCAAGTTAAAAGCATATTTGTAAATTAGATAATTTATTGTAAATCTTACACAAGGAACTGTACCCAAATAATCAAAGGATACTTACGCATTCCAATCATAAAGTGACCCAACTATTAGTACCGTTTGTGCTTTTGTCTAGGCATCGGGAGTCATTATGTGTTGATTTCCTAAAATGAGAATCTATTCACTAACAAGTCATAATCATTTAACATGGAGAAGATGGAGTAGTTGAGAGGAGATGAGCAAAGCTAGTAGCCAAGTGTGGGCTTGGGAAACAAGAGATTTTCTTGGTGGTTTGTGAGCACAAGTTTAGATTCTTCTTGAAGTTCTCTACCAGATTGTGGATTTGGGCTAGCTAGTGGTTGGTTCTTGTGAGGGCTTGTAGAACTGTTATTGTAATTACTTTGTATTTGGTTGTAACCTAGAAAGTCTTACAGTCGGGCATGTTGGATGTAAATCTTATGATTGTGAGAGTTTGAATTATTCTAGATCTAAATCTTTGTGTTATTGTTTATATTCCATTGTATGGTTAATTGCTAGATGCTAGGACATCTCCTTTAGAGACTCTCCAACCTTGTACTACATCAAACATCTTGACAAATCAAGTGATAAAGATTTGGAGTTTGGAACATGAGTTTATTTCAATATAAAGAATCACAAAAATTACTTCATCTAGTGAGATATTTGTCCAATCAAAAGTTATTAAATCCCAACTAGAGCTCATAACTAATAATCTCACTCTACAGCCAATAGTGGCATGTTGTGATGGTTAAGTTGTTGAGTTGTTATCCTTGCCATCAAGTTTCAAATCTAATAGGGATGAGGTCCCCCATTTGTAGCCTCACTGGTTCATAGCTCCAAGTCAAAGTGTTTACTCCTCTTCTATAAAAAAAATTAATCTCACTCTACAAGCAAAAAATCTGAATAAACTCTATTTAGTTTTGGCTTGGTAATAATATCAAACAAATCCATAGAACTTTGAAATTTGGCATAGGGATACAATGAGATGCATAAAATTGCATGAGACAATTTGGATTGGAAAGGATGAGAAAATATATTAAGATGTTTTAATCTCCAAATTGGCAAGTTGTAAGGGTCTATAATATACAAGTTGTGCACCTTAGGAACTTGCTTCTTAATAGAGGCATAAAATTTGATTGAGTGACTAAAAATGGATACACATACTTATTTATAGGTTAAAACATGATTTCAAGGGAAAATTTTATATTGGGCATTGGATTCAAAAGATCATTTTTAGGGTTTTTACATTGAACAAAGCTCTAAATTTTGCCAAAATTTGCAATCCCAATAGTGGCTCTTTTTGGGGTCATATGCCCCTCGTGGTCAAAGAAATAATCTAGCTATCTTTAGAAAAGAAGACCATGGTCCCTCCTTCATCAAATTTTCTCTTCCTACTAAAAAAAAATCCCTCCAAAATGGGCCCAAGTATGGTCTGAATTCTAACTTTTCTTGGGTTTAAGAGCCTCATAGAAGAAAGAACTATGACTTTTCTTGTGCTCAAGAGCTGTATAGAAGGTAGAATTATGACCTTTATTGTGCTCAAGAGCCCCATGAAGGGTGGAAATCCACCCTCACTTAGTCTCTTCCCAGCTAAGTCTTCCCACAAAATACTAATATTAATTCCATTCTTTTCATGTACTTGCTACTAACCTTCATAAATTTCATTAGTAGATTAACTTTTTCTACATACCACTTCTAACTAAACAAATTGATCTCTGTAATGTCCCCTTTTTGGGACATTAGAATAGTTAAAGACATATTATATATAATATTAAAATTGACTTGGAGAGTGTGGACTCAAAATATAAAAGGTCAATTTAATATTATAAAGTGGGCTAAAAAGGAAAACGAGAGATAAGATGAAGGCCCAAAGCAGAGTCGAAGAGTCACAGCTGTGAGGATAAAAGGAGAAGAAACTATTTCATTTGGCATGCTTAGTTTATGATTCAAATTTTAGTTTCTCTCTTGTGAGGGTTATTCAGAAAGCTTCAACTTTCAGCTAGTGTGAGGATGTAGCCCTTTGTGCTGGTAGATAGTGGATGCAAACCCATTATCCATGGAGATGTCACTTCAGGTGTCTCATATGTGCTTACAAATTCTTCTCTTAGTGTTCTAATCTGACTGTAAAATTGTGTTTAAGATTGGATTTTGAATGTGGGTTATTGTATTACTGTTGTATAATGCAATAACATGTTTTAAGGAATTCTATGAGAGTTTAATGGTTTTATCTATTTTTTTTGTAACAAATTTTCATATGCTTGATTCTTGAATATTATTTTGAGAAAGAACGGGTTAATATCTATTGGAGAATCTACCAGTTTCTATTGTTGTTTCGTATTACATCAGCCTATGTTTAAGTTCTAAATATGTATTGAAGAAGAAATCAAGTCAATATTCATTTGGGATATTTCAGTGGTATTGGAGCTGATCTTCCTACTAGCATGTCAAGCTATAACAGAGCCTAGTTATCCTACCAGCCTGTGAAACAAACTGTCAGCCTGTCAAACATATTTTTAGGGAATTTTAATAAGAGCACCAAAGCGGCCACCCTGTGGGGTTTGTTTTACATTTGTGAATAGATCAAAAATCGCATAGTTTCCAAGAGTATATTATTGTTGTTATTGCAAAGGTAATTTGGAAAGTTGTGGACAACATTCAAATGAGTCAATTATAATAGCCAGTGAATTTTTTGGTTAATGGTGGTAGCATAGACACCCGATTGGATTGAATTGGTGGCCAATCTAGTATTTAGCAGAGCAGTTGCTAGCACTAAAAGATAAACAATGAAGTTTTTTATCGAGGTTGAAGGCTAGAAATACTTTATTCAGTTTGTATATCTTTTATTGAGATACTAAGTCTCAAACCAATATTCTTCAGGCATATTTAAGTGTCCAATACTATAGTCATGGCTATAGGAATGCATATCCCTGAGGTAAGATGGAGTCCCACTTTTCACCCTTCTATTTTGTCAAACACCTTAGTAGGTTTCCCAAAGATCTATTTACCACCTCAGTTTTCCCTCTGTCTATGGGTGGTAGGAAGAATTGAAGCTTAGAATGGTGCCCAGCCTTTTCCATAATGTCCTCTAAAAGTGTCCAACTAATTTGGCATCTCTACCTGATACAATGGTTAGAAGTAAACTAGGTATCCTCACAATTTCTTTAAAAAATACATTAGCAATGTAGGTTACATCATTTGTGCTCTTACATTGCAGAAAATGTAATATCTTACTAAATCTGTCAACCGCTACAAATATGCTATCAAATCCTCTCTGAGTTCTTGGAAAATCCATGACAAAGTCCAGGCTACAACTCTCAAGGTTTAGTAAGAATGGGTGGTGGTTTGTATAGGCTGGCATTAGTTTATGCCCCTTTGTCCTTTTGACAGATGGTGCAAGTTTCCACAAACTTTCTCACATCTCCTTGCATCTTGGGCCAAAAATAATATATTCTCACCTATTCTAGGGTCTTGTCCAACCCAAGGTGTCCTCCCATATCGCCACAATGTTTCTCTCTAATGGTGTTTTCCCTAATTGAGCATCTAGGGATACATAACTGGTGTCCTTTGAACAAAAAACCATCTTGAATCAAATCATCAGAATATTGAACATGATAAGCCTATGAAAAATTAGAGAGAGAAAAAAAAAAAAAAAAAACTTATAAATTTCATTGAAATCCTAATCTCCACTATACATACCTTTCAAGGAATCAATACCCACACTTTACAACTTGACATCTTACACAATCGAGGTTATCCTTCTCAAGGCATCTACTACCTTGTTGGTGACTCATTTCTTGTGTTTTATGGTGAACATGTAGGCCTAAATAGACTCTACACATTTCATATGCCCATGGCTCAATTTTTCCTGGTTGTTCAGAAAACATAATGCTTAATTGCCGGTAAAAACAAAAAATTATGTAGGAAGGACGTAATACCTCCAATTTCTCAATGCTTGTATGAAAGCATACATTTCTAGGTCATACAAAGAGTATCTCCTCTTAGCCTCATTCAATTTTTCACTAAAAAATGCAATGGGTCTCCCATCTTGACTCAAAACTTCACCTATGGCTACATTTGATGCATCACACTCAATTGTGAAAACCTTTTGGAAATCAAGAAAGACCAATACAACTTGTTTGGATACCTTTTTCTTTAGAGTTTGAAAAGCTTCTTCAGCCTCCTTAGTTCATGAAAATTTTCACTTTTGTTCCCCCTTTATGGTCTCTAAAATTGGGGCACAAATATGATTAAATCCTTTGATGAACTCCCTGTAAAAGGTGGCAAGTTTATGGAAACACCTTACTTCATTCATGGTCTTTGGAGAGGTCCAATTCAAAATGGCTTCCACCTTATCTAGATACATTCTTAGGTTTCCCTTTGAAATCACAAAACCCAAGTATACCAACTCTTCCTCCAAAAAGAAACACTTCTCCAAATTGATTAGCAGTTGTTCATCAGATAACTTCTTCAAAACCAAATCTAGATGTTTTAGGTGCTCGTCCTTAGTTTTGTTGAAAATTAGTATATATTCTAAATAAACAATTACAAACTTGCCAAGGTATGATTTAAGCACTTCATTCATGAATCTCATGAATGTGCTTGGTGCATTTGTCAAGCCAAAAGGCATGACCCTCACTTCAATTAGTCCTTTATTTGTTTTGAAAGAAATTGTCCATTCATCCCCAACCCTTATCCTGATCTAGTGGTATCTACTTTTCAAGTCCACCTTAAAGTAATACCTTGCACCTAAACAGTCCAACAAATATTTTATTCTAGGCATAGGGAACCTATACCTACTTGTGATCTTAATTAGTTCTCTTGAGTATGTACACAACATCCAAGTTCCTTCCTTTTGGGAGGGCAATAGGGAAGGTAGTACATAAGGACTCAAACTTTTATTTATCAACCCTTTACATAAAAATTATTGGATCCACTTGGTCATTTCTTCATTATGTTGAGGGGTTAGTTTATAAACATCTTTGTTTGGTAATGTGGCAGCAAGCATCAAATCAATATTATGCCTAATATCTCTGATAGGGGGCTAGGTTTTTTGGAAATTCCTTAGTCACAATATTCTTATATTTCTTCATCATGTCTTTCACCTCTTTTGGACCTACATCCCTTCTTGGTTCTACATTTACTTTCTCCAGTTCCTTTCCTCCCCTAAACATGAATTTTGGTTCATTTTGTTCCTCAGGGTTATCAAGCAAGGGTAGCAATGTGAGTCTTTCTCCTTTATATAGTATTGAATATGTTTCTTTCTTCCTATCATGGCAGCCTTCTAGATCATACTACCAAGGCCTCCCTAGAAGCAAGTGGCAAGCATCCATTAGCGCAATATCACAGAGCACTTTGTCCTTATAAGGGCCTATTTGGAATTATACCCATGTCTTCTCTTCAATAGTGGTATGTTGCCCTTTTGTGAGCCATGACACCCTATATGGTGTGGGCTATGGTACCCTTCTTAGTTTAAACTTATATATAGCCTCAATTGAAACTAGATTATCAGTAGAACTAGAGTCTATTGCAAGTTTACATATCTTTTCTCCAACTCTGCAAAGAGTTTTGAACAAGGTCTTCCTTTGTGGTGGCTTTGGTGGACATGGAGCTCTGAGTAATGTCCTCCTCATCATAAGTATTTCCCCTTTCTCTAGTGGTGCAAAACATCCAGGAAAATTGAAACTTTGGCAATCATCTTCCTTGACTAAATTGGTTCTCCTTTCTCCTTAAGAACTGGAAGTGGCTTTCTCGGGACATTTTAAGGCATTATGCCTAGATTGGTGACATCTAAAGAACTTGAAGGGCTCTGAACTCCTCCCTCCAAACCTTCCTCTTGAATTGGATCTCCTTCTCCTAAAAGAACCTTTGAAACAACTCTCTCCTCGAGCATTTTCTTGGCTTGATTCTCCATAGATTTTAAAACCTTGTCCTCTGCCATTTGGCATTCCTCTACCTTTTTCCTGACCCTTTCCTCTACCTCCTTGATCTTTTTTTCTTCTCAACTTCCCCTCTTCCTTCAATACTAATTGGTAGCATTTATGAACAATAATGGGGGCGAACAGACTGATCTCATCTTCAATGGTTATCCTAGGGTCTTACTATCTTGCAAACTTCCCACTTTCAGGCTCCACATTCTTGCATTTCATGGATAGCCTCTAAAACTCTTCAGTGTAACTTGAGACATCCATGTCCTTTTGCCTCAATCCTTTTCTCCTTTTATAAAGTTTCACTTCATAATCTTTAGGCACATATGCCTCCTTTATCAAGGTCATCATTCTTTTCCATGTGGAAACACGATTTTTCTTTTGTTTTAGCCTCTCATCTTGAGTAAAATTCCACTAAGTTAGGGTTAATCCCTTCAACTTGGATTTGGCTATCTTAACCCTTTGATGTTTAGGTATTTCTTCACATTCAAATAAACTGGTGAGGAAGCCCACCCAATCCATTACAACATTAGGATCCATTTTTCCATCATAAACTGGCAGATCTAACTTCCCATCCATGGTCCTTCTCTCCATGGAATTCAAGGCTTTCAGGAGGGGTTTGTGATGCATAGGAATATTGTCTTCTTCCTACTCAAGGGGCTCTTCATCACCCCCTTGACAATTTCCATAGCTATCACCATCCTTCTAGTTAGAGTAATAAAGTATTTTCTTATTAATTAAATCATATTAATTTAATTATTAAGTCACTTATTATCTCTAGATTACTTAAGCTAAACTTTAGGCATATAATAATTAATCATTTTATTAATTATTATCATGCAACCTAGGTTTTACCTATTATGGTTTTGACCTCCTTTTATAAGGATTGATCTCTTTATAATTTATTGATTCAATTTTGATAATAGCAATTTCTCTTTTTTCTGATCAAGAATGTCTCATCTATGGATCTTGGAATTCCAACCTCCATAGCTTTTGCTTCTCTCTTTTTGTGAAAGGTGTTTGCATATAGATGATTCTTGGGAGCCATGGGGTTGATCTTTCATCAACTTCGACATGATATTAGAGATTCAAATCTTCATGCCCCTGTTCTATTTATTAGAGGTTTGGATTGGCTTTCAGATCTGTGTTTTCTCTTTCAGAGGGTTTCATTTTCAAAAGTTTTTTTGTATTGGATCTGGGGGTTACCTTTTTCGGTGCACTTTAACCCCAAACAAACCTCACTATTGAGCTCAGAGTGCCCAAAATCTCTTATTTTCATATCAAATTTTTCCAATTTGGACATAGTTGGAATCTGGGGCAAAAACATATAACTCCAAATTGGACATGTTTCCCGAGGAAGTGATTTTGTAATTTTTGGCACAGAAATCGATATATTTGACACACAAATCAAGATTTTTTTGACATGCAAAGTGAGATTTTTTCTCAAAAATTATGATTTTTCGATGCAAAAATTGAGATTTTTGGCACACAAATCAAGATTTTTGAGCACAGGAATTAAGCTTTTTGGTACATTAATCAAAATATTTTGGCATGAAAGCCAATGTAGTTTGGCACAGATCTCGAGGTAATTTCTAGTACTATTGGGCATGCTTCCCAATGCATTTTGGCATGGATCCTTAGGTAGAGATTTTTTAATTTGTCCTTTTAGCTCTTTTTTGACCTACCTATGGTCTTTTGGTTGTAACTTGCTCATCCAAACTCCATTTTTCACAAACAAGATATCATTGGAAAGATGATTTTGAGTCTATCATGATGGTGTAGTTTAATTGACTTTTGATGTTGTTTGGTTGCTAGTTTATGTAGTCAAAGTTAGAGGTTCTATTTTGTACTCTGAGAGACATATCTTAAGACATTCTAATTTCCAAATTCCGCTCTAGGCACATCCCATTCAGTTTTTTTTCTTTTTTGCATTCTGGTAGATATCTTGGTTGTTTCAAGTCCGAAGATTAATTTTGTTGCTTCAGGTGATTTTTCATGGGTTGTACTATCTCTTGTATCAACCTTATGTCTCTTTTGATCTTTGTTGACATCCTTTTGTAGTACTTTTGCAAATGCACTGAGATAAAGTACTATTGTGTTGTAGTTCAAGATCTTACACATCTTTGTGTTTTGTCGTACTCGCACTACATTATAAACTACCTTTGGGGGTTTCATGTTGGCCATATTTGTCATCTTCCTTTGTCAAGTGATTGTTCCTTCCACGACATTAGCCTCATGATGTGTCGATGACATGCGCCATTATAAGTGTTTGTACTTCTTTTGCACTCTAGATGTTTCTAGTTCTTTCTGTAGAAGATAGTGCATTCAGTTTCAATGTTCATGTCTTACCTTTCAGCATTAAAGGGGGGGTATGTTGGTTCTATTGCTTTCTTGGTTTGATGGAGTGAGTTATGTATTCAGTATTTGATCCTATGTACTAGGCGATTGTAGTGGTTGGATACCTATGCATTTGGGTGATATGGATCATTTACCATATAGACATTCTTTCATTCTTATTTTTGGAGGCCATGAAGATACCTTCAATCTTCAATTGATCATCTCTTCAGACTTTGTCTTCTCTACCTAGTCATGTTCTATACAGTGGAGGTTCTTAAGATTAGCAATTTGATAGTGTTTGCAGTTTCATGCTTTAATGGTGTTCTTCATGATCATCTATTGTTCCTATCATCTGGGACATTCCCTAGTTTGGAGGCTTCTTCAGTCCTTCATTAGTTCTTTTTAGCATTATTTCCATCTCTTTAGAGTAGGGTTTTTCCAATGTGGTTTTATCTATTTGTCCTCTTTTCAGATATTTGGTTCTGCTTGGGTACCTCATCAAGCTTTGTTGCCAAGAACCAAATTTACTTTCAGTAGCAGTTTCTAGGTTTTTGGCTACTTCCTAAGTTAAATATAAGGGAGGTGTTAGAGTAATAAAGTATTTTCTTATTTATTAAGTCATTTAGTATCTTTAGTTTACTTAAGCTAAACTTTCGGCATACAATAATTAATTCTTTTATCAATTATTATCATGCAACCTAGGTTTTACCTATTAGGGTTTTGATCTCCTTTTATAAAGATTGATCTCTTTGTAATTTATTGATTCACTTTTGATAATAGCAATTTCTCTTTTTGCTCATCAAGAATTTCCTTTTATAAAATCATAAATGTTATAATAAAAAAATTAACAAATAAAATCAATCATCACTTCATAATTATAAAAATTTAAGAACAAAAAACCTTATTAAAAAAATAATTTCACTTTTAATTATTAATTTTTGAACTTCAATTTATAACTATAATCTTAATCATCACATGAGATAAGATAAGATAAGATAAGATAAGATAAGATCTAACATATTTTTGGAGAGAGCAAATTGCGAGTTTAATTTCTTACACAGCCAATACCAACAGGTTTTGGCAAAAGGACAAGCATAGATTTTTTGAAACCATTTGAAACCCCTTATTTATCATTTCCCTTATCTTGCAACCTGCGACTTGATTTGTGATACCATTTTCTGCATATCTCATACTAGATTCCTCTCTACCTATGACCTGCGTCTTGCGACCTTTCATTCACACTACCTATGACCCGCGACCTGCGACCTGATCTGTTCGAGACCTACGACCCTAGGGCACTCTGCATGTTTGCGAGGGCTTTCCCGCATGTGTAGTGTTCTTGGTGTTTTGGTACAGGGCTTTCCTCATTGTTTCTTCTTTGAGCCGTGAGCTGAGGGCTTTCCCGCGTGAGCAGTAAGCCGTGGGTTTTCCAGAGATTGAATTGTTGCATTGTTGTTATTTTCTTACAGGTGTTAGGTGTTTGGCAGGTGTTTGACTAAATGCTTCGCTAACTAGGAGTCTATACGGATTTTTTCTTCTACACACGAGCCCTTGTGTTTTTTATCTAGCTGCACAAGAAGTGTTTGACAGAATGTCGAACCTTTATAGTTATCTGTATTGATCTCGGGTAGATCTATATTGCAGCGACGTGGTGGGTTTATTGTTTGACAGAATGGCAGACCCCCAGCCCAACCCATTCATAGTCCAATAGCTACTTGACCGTATGAAGAAAATAGAGAGTGACAATGCAGCCCTAAAGGATATTGCTGTGGACGCATCCTCGCTCTCTCTTAAACTTTGTGACAGAGTGGTCAAGTTAGAAGCCGATAACATCTTATTGAGAGATCAGATTGGGACCCTGACGGCAGAACTCACTAATCTCAAACTGTCTACTGAATCGAATATCCAACATTTCTCAAATACCTTCATCTCCGAAACAGCAATGCTGAAATCCAATATTGAGGCAGTTATAGAACAGCTTGTTGGACTAGATAAAATCAAGGATCAGCATACCGAAATGGTTGTGAAAACAGAACAGAAAGTCAAGACATGGGCCTCTCTTTGTAGTAACTCGGATTCTCAACCTCTAGCCAGCATTGATAAAATTGTACAAAGTAAGATTGTGGATGAGAGAGTGCAACGGTCCCGCGAGCTCAACCTATGGGTTCGAGGACTTCCCTCTACCCATGATCCTCTCGCTGCGGGGGCCACTCTTTCCTTGGTGATCAGCTTGGTCTTTTCGAGATTAAGCTTGATAGGTACTGGTTTGGACAGGGAGATGTCCTTTTTATCAGATTCTTTTCACTTGCAGACAGGCTTCAAGCTCTCCCTGCTAAGAGGAAGTTGTTCTCCCTTCCTTCAAAGATCTTCTTGGATGAAGATCTCATGAAGACACAGGTTGCAGAGCTTAAACATGCTCGTGGTATTGTCGCTAAAGCGAGACTTGATGGAAAATAGGCAGTTATCAGAAATTTGAGAGCAGTGATTAGAGATTCTGCCCCAAGTGGTTGGGAAGACAGGTGGGCCCCTAAGGCCAAATGACGGTCTCACCAACAGTCGGACAAGAGGGAGGCCCCCACTTGCTCCCTTCTTGTTAACTACTGGAATGGTAATGGATCCTTGTGGTCCTTACCTGGTCTTCTTCTTGATGCTTTGGGTTTCGTCGATATTCTGGTCATATCTAAAACTCACGAGAGTCCAGTGCATCCTCTGCGAGGTATCACGGGATATTAGTGGTTATCGGTTTTTAGGGAGGAGGTTTATACTTCGGGGGGTGTGCGAGGTTCAGGGGGTGTGGCCTGTTTGATTAAGGATGATATTTTTGGTAGCACTTCTATTGTACACTCTGATTCATTTTCCAAATTTATGTGGGTCCATATTGATCATAAGGGTTACCATCAAAGGGATATCTACTTGGCTGCATGCTACTTTCTGCCAGCTGCGTCTCACTATGCTATTCATGGTACCGAAGATGGTGATCCTTTTTTCAATCTTTGCGAGACTTTCTCTCAGTTCATTGCTTTAGGGGACATCATTATTCTTGGGGATTTCAATGCAAGAACCAAAGCGTTGTAGACTCCACTTTATGATCGTCGCTCAGACTCCATTTGCTCCACCGAGATTGATCCTACTTCTTTAGGGCTTCATAGACTTTCTGAGGATGCTCTTGGGCTGTTATCTGTGTATGGTAGACATTTTTTGCGGCTATGTGAGTCCTCTGATTTGGTCATCCTGAACGGCCTCTCCTGCTTCCCTAGTTCTGAGCTTTTCACATGTTGGCCTCATGGAGGTGGTGCTAGTGTCGTGGATTATATTCTTGCCCATCCTTCCTTCATCTTTTGTATTCACAATTTCACTATCTGGTGCCTTCCCCTTGTGGATCACTCTCTTCTCAGCATGCATTGTAGCCTCTCCCCTCTCTCTGCGCCCTCACTCATGTCGCCTCTTCATTCTTCGATGACCGCTCTTTTGCCCATTCGCTTCCATTTTCTTGAGGGTGATTGCGAGCTCTTCTCATCTCACCTTTCCAAACTCCTTAGCCCTTCAGATTTCTCTGACGCATCTGAGACCACCTCCATGTTTGACTTGCTCGCTTCGGTGATCTTTGATTCGGCCACCCTTTCCATCCCTCACCGCCCTTCATTGCTCCTTCGTAGTAAACGACGTAATACTTGCCCCATGAACCAGTGGTTTGATTCAGATTGCAAATCCCTTCATCGTGTTATGTGCTCTGCTTTTGAGGCTCACTCCACTAACTTTGCTAGCATTCGCTCGTCTTACCTGCACTTACTTCGGAAGAAGAAGCGTAATTTCACTACCTCTAAGTGTAAGTCTCTTTGCTCCACTCTGATTCGCAATCCCCAGCTCTTTTGGTGTACTCTTTTCCCCCATCATCCCCCTCCGCCTTCCACCCTTGACTTTCACTCCCTTGCATCGCATACCATGGCTCTTTATGATATTCCTGGGCAGCCCTCCATTCACCCCCCCTCACCTCCTTTCATCCACCTTTTCACCATTTCCCATGTGTTTGAGGCTATCATATCTATGAAGTGTAGTAGAGCTGCTGATGAGCAAGGTTTTCAGGCTGAGCTTTTCAAGTTTGGTTCCTCTGTTTTGGGTCCCTATCTCTCTATTCTTTTTAATAGAGTGATCCATATTGGGTTTCCGGTTTCCTGGTCTAGGCACTTGATTCATCCCATTCATAAGATCGAGCCTGTTTCTGATCCGGGGAACTACAGAACCATCATGATCGGGCATACTTTTTCCAAACTTTATGCCACTGCTCTGAATAATATGTTATCTGCAGAACTTGACAGGATTGATTGTAGGGCCAGAGGACAGGCAAGCTTTCGGATAGATTATCAAACTATGGATCATATCTTCACTTTACGGGCTATTATTGAGGAGGCTAGACACAGATCGGAAAAATTTTATTGCTGCTTTGTTGATTTTCGTAAAGCCTTTGATTCTGTTCCTAGGGTGGCTCTGTTTGAGAGACTTAGGGAGATCGGTATTTCTAAGATTCTACGTATTGCTATTATGAGACTGTATGAGACTGTGGTTGGCAGATTCTGGACTCCTAATGGCTTCTCAGATCCTATCCACAGTACTATTGGGGTTAAGCAGGGTTGTCCTCTCTCCCCGACTTTATTTGGGTTACATATTGATGAGCTTGAGGACTTCCTCTTGAAGTCTTCGCTCTCGAGTGATGGTTGTTATCTTTATCAGGTTCTGATCTCGATCCTCCTCTTTGCAGATGATATTGTTCTCCTTGCATCCTCTCCTAACGGGTTACAGAGACTTCTTGATAGATTGGCTTTATTTTGTGATCAGAGACAGCTGGTCGTTAATTTGGGTAAGACTCGGGTCATGGTCTTTAATTGTTTAAAGACTTCTCATGTCCGCTTCATATTTCAGGGCTAGGAGATTGAGATTACTTCATCCTATCTATATCTAGGTGTTTTGTTTGCTGGACCACGGTTCAGTATGAGACCTACTATTCAGCCCAGAGTTAATAAGGGTATGGGTTCTCTTGCTTTGCTTGAGAAACAGTGCTTCAAACATCACTTCCAGGATACCCCGTCTAAGCTATCTCTCCTCGATGCCCTTGTTCGACCAACTGTTCTTTATGGCTCTGTGGTTTGGGGCCCTTCTCTCCTTAGCTCAAATTGGGCATCGATTGAGCGGGTTCAGACTTTGTTTTTACGGCGCATCATCAGATGTCATAGATCTACTCCCCACAGTATCATTCTTGCTAAGTTTGGAGCTCATCCTTTCAGACTCGTAGCCATCTTTGACTTAGTATGGTTTCTTCATCGCCTTCGTGGGTTTGCTGATATGGTGGGTGATTGTGATCGTTACTCCTATTTAGCTTATTGCTCCTCAGTTTCCACAGCGACTGCTGAGTCTGGTGCTCGAGCGTGGTGTTGGTATGCGCATGTTTCTTCTTTGTTGAGTTCAATTGGGATTGATATTGATTGTCTCCCTCCTTTTCAGTTCTCTTTGGATGCCCCTGCTCATCTTCTCCCTTCTCGGCAGGAGTTGAATAAACATGTTCGTCTTGATATTTATCGATGTTATACTACTACTACCTAGGTTAACCCTCCTGGTGGGTTGCGCCCACGGATGTCATTTTATGCGACACACTTTTTGGAGATCTCAGATGGGATTATTACCCGGCCCAGCTATCTCTCACGGCGTTGGTCTCATGCCCTGTGGATTTCTTTAGGTTCTTTCAGAGTTGGTTCTCACCATCTTCGTGCTCAGTCGGATCATCAGATTGCCACAGAGGAGCGGACTTGTATGTTCTGTACTTCGGGGGAGGTGGAGAATGAAGCTCACTTTCTTTTCCGATGCCCTATTTACTATGAGATCAGAGGGAGGTTCTTTTGTTTGTTCAGAGAGTGTTTCTCTCTCTATGATTTCTTCAGCTACTATGATTAGAGATGCCTTGCACTGTATCTTCGTGAGGCTACTATGCTTTGGGATAGTATGATTCGGACTTCACTTCTACACCCACACTCATCTACTCAGCTCATTATTGCCTTTTTTACACCTTTATCCCCCTTGCGTGGTGTGAAAAGGCCCTCTAGCTCTATTCGACTTGATGAGCCTTCTAGACATGTCAGATCTCGTTCTGCTTATATGCACCAGCGACACTTTTCTGAGAATGGTCGGAGACAGTATAATATTTCTATGCATCGGCACATGTTTCATGATGTGACTGATTTCTTTTTACCCATGAAAGCATCATAGTGCTTTTTGTTGCATTTTTTTGCTTCTCTTCGGACACCTTTGCGTGCTCCTGCTGGTTTCTGTCCTACTTTGTTGTAATCTTTCAGTCCCATGGACCTCTTTCTGGTCTTTTGTTGGACATTAATATTATTATCTTATCTTATCTTATCTTATCATCTATGGATTTGAGAATTCCAACCTCCATAGCTTTTTCTTCTCTCTTTTTGTGACAGGTGTTTGCATGCAGGTGATTCTTGGGAGTTGTGGGGTTGATCTTTCATCAACTTCAACACCTCTTATCCACCTTGTTTTTTAGTCTCTCATTCTCTTTTCTCAAAATATTTATTCTCTACCATTTGTTTTCTCACAATCCTAGTAAATTTTGCATTAGTTACCCTTGAGGGTATTTCATAAGTTTAATTCAATACCGTAGACAATTTACACTCAAATCCTCCTTCCTAAGGACCTTGTTTGTTCTTTGATACCACTTGATGCAGAGGGCACTGCAAGAAGTTGAAGTGAACCCTTCACACAAAATTTGCCCTTAACAAGTTCCTTCAAAACCCCTCTTATGTTTTCATCAAACCTTCACAAGTCCTAATCCCTATCCATGAGTTCAAACTTATTACAAGGACTCCCTGTGATGTTTTACAGACACATCTAATTGAGCAATTTTGGGTTTTAGAACCAAAATCCCCTAATAAGGCCAAACTTGGACTTTGATTCAAAATGTCAACCACAACCCAACCAACACCTTAGTCATCTTTAGAATAACCAAACTATCAAGGATCATCTATTAGCTGGGCTCAAAAGTTCCACTTCATGCTTAACCCTTATTAGGCTAGAGGGTAGACCTAAAACAATTATGTCTCCTAAATTGTTTTTTAGACCTTAACTCCAAAAAATTGCACACAACCCTAGGAATGCATTTTCTTTTCAAATACCCTTTTTAGAGTTCTTTGAGATTCTGGTGTTTTAGGGGCCGACTTCCTTGTTAAGCCACTTAACCCAAATCGTACTAGTTAGGCCTAATAGGGCTATTTTCGAACATTTACAAAGAAACCATAGAAATTTGGATCGAGGCAATGGTTCCAACTATTGGGACACCTTCCACAACATCTACTAACTCCAAGAACAATCAGAATATTGGACCCCCCACTTTTTCTGAATTTTTGCATCAACATTTATAGCTTATTCCTACTTGATCGCATAAAGATGTTGGGCCTAGGGCTTCCTAGCAAAAATAACAAACTACTAATTTTGGCATCATGCTTTTAAGATCTTATAGTACATTGTTTATACTTTCTTTCCATTGAAGGCCATGAAATTCCAATAGTGGAAAGTCAAGTAATAAGCATTTTTCTAAGAAACCCTATGAAAGTGAGGGTTTGGTGACAATTTAAAAAAAAAAAAACCCTCTAACTTGCTTAATACTTCACACTGGGACCCCAAATCAAATGCAATTGAAAGATAATTATCTCCTCTATCTTACCATGACAATTGATCAATCCAACAATCCGTATAGTTCTCTGAAATAGTAGAATTACACCGAAAATTGAGTTCTTCATATTGCTATTTCATCAAAATTGTTCACAAATCATCCTCCTCATATCCTTTGACCATATAATGGTTGTTTAGGAACATCATAATAGTTACAACATCCATTTCAATTCAAAAAATTTGTTGGGTGGTAATTTGCCAATTTGTTGAAATGTTGTCAATGTTGAAAAATGCAACACTAACAATATCTTAGCAAGTTTTACAACTTTATTTCATTTTCCCTTTATCTTTTCTCAAAATGCTTCCAAAGGGATCCAACATGACAAAAACCATCCTAAGACTACACCAACCCATGAAAAAATGAAAATTTTACCCTTTGACCAAGTTTGACCATAGGTTTATAAGTGCACATATTGATCAAATGGTCCCACAAATGGGCTCAAATAATAGATCAAAAGGATCCTTATTGCAATCAAAGTGTTTTTAACCTATCCCTTGTCTTTTAGGAGATGTGTCCTTGCACCACCACCTCACTCACAGTTGATGATATTTTTGCTGACATTTTGCATCATGGGAATTACAATATATTGAAAAATAAATTTGCTATCAATGGGCCCTTGGTCTACCGGTGAAGTTGAAAGGTTCTTAAACAGCCCACCAGGGATCAAGTCTCGTTGAGTGTGTGGCTTCGACATTGAAAAGGGATGAGGTTGAGATCGTGCCCAAGGAAAATTTGGCAGAATGGATACCCCTTAGTCCTTGGCTCTTAGTCGAAGAGGCTCAGTCGTAAGGCTTGTGCTTCCATATTGACTAGCTACAAATATTTCGTCGAGGACCTCCATCAAAAAAAAAAATTCTAAAAGTTTAATGAAGAAAATATATAAATAAAGGTTATACTTTTCATACCGGTAAGTATGAGAACATACAATAGGAAACCATAGAAATAAGGGAAAAGTTCCTCCCAAACTATCAAGCATTGTATACAAGAAATGGCAAGTTGGCATCATTCAATTAAAGGAGGTATTAGATGATGTGTTGGCAAAGATGAAGTCAGAATATTCCCCATCTGAAAGAAACACACTGGTAGAGGCCTATAAACAAGATTTCTCTATGGCAGAGAATGTAGCCTTAGTGACTACAGGGGGAGAAAAAGAAGCATATGGAAATATTGTGAAGAATTGGAATGTTGTGGTTGAACAGTTGAAAGAATTTAGCATGAAGAAAAAGGAAGAAATAGAGGCTCAACTTCCTCAACACATGGATCCAAAAGGAAAAAGCATAAAGCCACCAAAGCCAAAGAAAAAGAAGAATCAGAGAGGTGGAGTAGGGTCAAGCAAGGATGAAGAAGAAGAAGGAAAGGTAGAAGAGCTACCTAAAACACTTGTGAATTTCAATCCACATACTTCATTGAGGAGAGAACCCAACCAAGTCTTTTAATAGAGAAGACTTCTCAAAAGAAGACCTCACCAATGAAGGCTACTTAACCAATTAGACAGACTCAGCAAGAGAAGGAAAAGGAGAACAAAGAAGTTGAGGAGGAAAGAGAAGAAATGGCACAGGAAGAAAAGAAGGATGAAGTGTTAGAACAGTTGGGCATATGGGAGAAAGAGAAATATCTAGCAACTCAACTAGAAAAGGAGAATCCTTACAAAGATCCCAAGGAAAACTCACCAAACAAGGTTGGAACTTTAATCAAGGAGAAATCCCCTGAGAAGACCAAGAAAGAGAAGGCACCAGAAGCACAAAAGGATATAGATACACCAACTAGTGTTGCCACATTGGTCACAGAGGATACTCAAGAAAAAGAAGACAAGGTGAAAGAGAATGAGAAGAGTTCAGAGAAAGAATGCACACCGGAAAAGGAGAAGACTCCCAAGAAAATGAAGTCACCAAAGAAGGAGAAGACTCCTAAAAAGGAAAATACTCTAGTACTGGAGGAGTCAAGACAAGAAAAAGCTAAATCACATTTCTTTTAAATCACATGTAAAAGAAATGAGACCATCTAGGTCAAAAGTATCAGAAAGCAAGACCAGAGGACAACAAAGTGTGAAGAAGCAAGAGTCCTTAAAGAGGAAGCTCAGTCTAGGAGAAGAGGAAATTGGTAAGAAAAATGAAAGAAAGGGTTGATGTGGGTCTCCCTCATCATCTTTTAGCTCAGAAGATGAAGGAGAATTGTTTGAACATGATGTCGAGGAAGAGGTTGAGAAGAACTCGATCAAGGAGGAGATTGAGACAATGGAGAAGAATGTTGGGAAAATGAACTCAAACAAGTTGAAAAAATACTTCAAACTAGTATGCCAATATGAACTGCTTGCCCAAGCCAACAAGAGATGGGAACAAGCAAGAACATTGGTCAAGATAAGAGATCTAATGGTAGAGTTGAGTTCAAAGGTGACAAATGATCCTCACACCAATCTGATTGGTCAATTGACCCAAATAGTTGATAGCATTGAAGGACAAGTAGAGGATATAGAAAAGGTAGCAAAAAAGAAGGTTGAAGAGAACATAATGGAGAAGCTGGAAAATCTTATTGAGCTAAGAAAGGTAATACTAATAGAAGTCATACATACAATGACTGGAGCATTAAACAACATCACCCCAATGTTATGACATGTCTATCTTCATGCCTGATTTGGATCAAACAATAAAGAAATCTCAATAAGAGCTTCAAAAAATGCAAAGCATATTTGACGCTCTAGCTGGTTCAACAATAGGCTACTCAACGAAAGTTCAAGAAACCATTCACCTGATATAGAGAATAAAGGTTGAACAAGAAAAGAAAACACTAAAGCTCTTAGAACATCAATGTTTCCTATCACCATTAGTAGGTATTATTCAAGAGCACATCAAGGATGTCAAGATACAGATCGCCAAGCCACCAATAAGTACCCTAGATGGTTTCAAAGACCAAATGGCTAACATCTGGATTGAGACACTAGCTCTCTAATATCTTAAGGAGTCATGGAAGGTGCAACTGGACAATACTCGCACTCATTAGAAATGGGTTCTTGATAGATTGTGACCCTAGCATTTTTACCCTTTGTCAGTGTTGACAAAGAGGGGGAGAAGGAAGAATAACAATAAGCAAAAGGGGGAGAAGGAAGAATAACAATAAGCAAAAGGGGGAGAAGGAAGAAGAACAATAAGCAAAAGGGGGGGAGAGAAAGAAATATGAGAAGCATACAAGAGAGATATCAAGAGAATAAGAGAAGAAGGAAAGGAACCAAGAATACAGGGGAGATAATGTATACTAATAGGTAAAAAGGGAGAACAAAGATCACGGACATAGAACGAGGAGTAAAGGAGAGTAGTATTCGGGAACAAGGATAATAATGAAAGTGGGAGCATAAAGAAACTCACCATGTAGATGCATTAAGAAAAGATATAGAGCAAGAAGAGACTATGTTGAGGGGAGCCTCATCATTTTTCAACTAAGTCCACACTAACACAAAGACTTACACCAGTATAGCCGAAGAAATAAATGAAGATAGGTCCACGTCAAAAAAATTGTCAAGAAAGTCAAGAATGGTTGGAAATTTTGCCATCAATACCAAAGGGGGAGATTTTTGGCCCAATCAATCAGTTAGCATGAAGATTGGAGATAGGTGATGACAAATATTTTACATCACATAAGTGTTTTCACTGATTGGAAACTTGTAGATAAAGAGGAGGAAGACTTCAAGTCAGAATGACTACTAGTAGGATCATAAACTAGTCAGTACAAGGACAATGACTATGTCAAAGTCATGATAAAAAAATACATGGAATGAGCAATCAAACGAAGAGTGAGCATGATGAATCGCCAATGATGTAACATGACATTAGAACAAGTAGACAACATGATGTGACTAGCATCTATGTTTGAACGATCACAAGGCTGAAAGATATAATATACATATAGGCTTGTAGGGAGACTGGCAAGCCTACTAGTCTAGATCCCTACTCATAGGTAGTCATGAGTGTTATGTGAACAGCTCGTGTATGTTATTAAAATTTGAATCCATTAGTTTGAGTAGGATTTTTGAAAAGGGTTTCGGTAGCAAGACACTACGAAGTGTAAAAAGCCTGTATACTTCATTTTGAAGTTGTTGTTCAAGTTGTATGCAAGAAAGTATTGATGTAGAGTAGAGCTGTAGAGCAAAGAGCATAACAATAGACATGTGACTCAAGATAATGAAGAACGGACAAGAGAGACTATTAACGCAAGGTGCTCATAGGGAAACCCAAAGTACAAAGAGGATATCAAAGGATCTTCAAGGTATACACAACAGATCTATAACGCAAGTTGTTCCACTTATTAGCAACCATTTTAGTTCTCTTTCTTTATACCATTGTGACTATTTGTAAGCTCTTAACCAGACATGCCCCATTAGCAAGAAGTTGGAAATCTTCTAACAAGGTACCTCCTAGGAGTGTTGTAAATCCTCTTACAAAGTAGCCTTGACAAGCTTTTGTAACCCTTGCAGATTATCAACATTCATAACTAGACAACCTTTTGTTTATAGTAGAAGGCTAGTGGGTATATTACTCCCACCATGGTTTTCATCCTCTCATTGAGGGTTTCCATGTACAAAAATCATGTGTCATTGATGTATGCTTTCTTGTGTGAGTCTACTTGGTTGAATTGTGTAGCTTTCATTATTGTTTTTTTGCTTAAGCAATTGGTAGTTAAAGTATTTTTAAAATAGCTCAGCTTATCAGTTTGAGAGAAAGTACTGATTCAAAGCCCCTCCCCCTCTTAGTACCATTTTGGGACAACAACAAAGACCCAAGGCAATTGGTAGAAGAGGAAAGTGGGGGAGAAGTTGCATTACAGTGGTCATTATGCATTAGACAACACAAGGAGAGGCATCATCATCTAAAGGAACTTAGGGAGCCAAACAAAAGGAATCAACCAAAAGAACTAACCCACTTTGAATTGGAGGCTGACGACTTGATTTAAACTACCATAAGGGAATAGAAAACTTGGCTATTTCCAAAGACTCGAAAATGAGGGTTGGGTGGACAAACTCAGAAACACTAACCTAGAGATAGTACTAGACAAGCAATGAAGGAAACTCTGATTGGATTGAAGAAGATATACAAGGGAAACGAGTTGAGAAAACTTTGCTTGCAGAAAACACACATGGAAGTAGTTGGCAAACCAGAAAGTTAACAATAGTGAAGAAACAAAAACTTCCTAGATTCACATGCGATGGGTCGAATGACCCAACACGTCATTGCAAGACTTGCATAACCATATGGAAAACAAATCTACAGTTGAAGACTTCAAGAACTTGTAGGAAAATTGGAGAATAAACTAGTGGATGGATTGAAAAAATGGTGGTTCATTGAACGACTAATCCCATCACTTCAAAGGAAGATGAAGGTGGTACCACCATCCTCATACATATATGCCTGCACACGTGTCATGGATGTTGAAAGCGAAAGAAAGACCTCAAAAGGAAGAAAGCATGGGAGTGACAATGATAGTACAGAAGGAGATAGTGGAGAAGAATCCAAAACAATACAAGTATTAAGAAGAGATATGATGTAAATGATAAAGGAGATGGCCTCTGCGAAAGAAAACAAGGAACTATGGTGTACTAACTGTCAATTGGAAGGCCACACAAAAGTAAATTTTCTAAAGAAGACATTTTGTGACATATGCTAGGTCCTAGGACACTCCATTAAGGAGTGCCCTTATAACATGAAGGCAAGAAGCACCCAAGTATTCTTTACCCAAGGTGAACAAGCCACACCCCCTTCCATGCCACCAAGAAATATAAAAATGGAGACATCACTAGGAGGATATTGTAACAAAGGATGAGTGAGTAATAACAACAGTGAAATTAATACACCTTGAAGTCACATCCAATATAATACTTGGTGATGCCACATGATTTAGTGTCGTAGATGTAATGAATGTGTTTATTTTTGCGCATGACTACCAAAGTGGAGGACAAAGTGGGGGGGTGTTGTGTTGATGTTGTGGACCTAGCAATCGTGAAGATGCAGATCGTCCCAGACAAAAAAGTGTAAACATGATTGATATTTCATGACCTAGGGGAGAACTATTTTCCATTACAAAAGGACACAAGCTAAAAAAAAACTTGTGTATCCTAATGCAAGTGTAGAGAAAGAGAAACTAAATGAATAAAGAAGAGACATCCAAGAAGCCATGAAGAAGGAAAGAGGACATGTTAGCATGGGGAATCCACTCTCTATAAAATCAAAATCAGAGGCAAATATCATAGAATAGATGTTGCAAGCCATTGTACCTATACAAATTGTGGACCTATTAGAAACATTGTGAGAGTTGAAGGTAGCCATCACCAAGGTGGCCACCAATGAAGCATGAGACAATCCTCCCTACAATAAAGGAACGCTAGAAGATAAGATGAATGGTATGGGTGAGGAGGAGCACAATCCCTCCAAGACCACCATTGGCCCTATATTGCTAATGGTAGGAGTTAGAAGGACACCTGAGGTAGTGGAAATGGAAATCATGGGTTACAAATTAACAAAAGCACATTGTGGATGTTGTGTCAGGAGTGAATGTACTACCAAAAGAAACATGGAAGGCCCTAGGCAAGCCAACTCTATGGGTACTGAGATTCCATCTCAAAGTTTCATATCGACATGGAATCAAACCTATTGGAATCTTGATGGAGCAAAAAGTGGTCATTGGGATGAAATAGTTTCTTCTTGACTTTGTATTCATCGCTCTGGAGAAAAAGGCGTCCAATGCCCTCCTAAGTAGAAGTTGGCTCATCATGGCAAAAGCTAATCACAATTAGAAGAATACTCTCTCTATTGAAAGCAAGGGAGAAAATTACATGATTGATCTTTGAAATCAAACACTAAGTCAAGATTTGGCATCAGATTTTGAGTTAGAAGGAGAAGACTTGGGCAGAGGAGGGGTGGAACTTGATGATGAAGGTACCCGAGGTTAAAGAACTATTATGAGGATGAGACTAGTTCCCTCAATGGGTTATTCCATAGGAAGATAGAAGATTATGAAGTTTTCTACCCTAACTGCAATATGATGGAAATCGAGGAAAGTGAGACATTCTCTCCAAAGTATGGAAAGTACAAAGGAGGTGTGAATGACATGTACAAATCAGAAAAGGTTGGGAGAAACCAAGCATCTTTGCAAGTAAGAAGTTGAGAAAACCACCCAAGGGAGAAGAGAAAGCTCACAACAATAACTAGAAGGAAGACTCGCTGCATTAGGAAGAAGGGAACTTTGTTAGCCTCACACTGTATAGGAAAAAAATTCCAAGCATTCGTGTACAGTGCGATCAAATGGCGAGGACAAGAAACCACTACAATAATACTCTATACAAGACTCCAAGACATAGATAGTATGGATGGTATTCGTATGAAAGGTACTAGACATAAGGACATACAAACAATAACAAATGTGTCATATGGAAGGCAACAAGTGCGGGGTGTACATCGTATGGACATTGAGGGTGCCAAAAAATAACTAGGAAATAGATTGTGCATCGTACAACACACCGTATAAACACCACTGTACAATAAGAGGCACACGTTGGACAAACATCATACAACAAGAGGCGCACACCATACGGACAACACTAGTACAAGGAACAAGTACAATTGAAAAATCATGTACAGTAGTAGTCCACCCAATAAGCTCAATTCATAAGATTTTTGTTAGTTAATGTAATAAAACATTGTTCTGAAGGGGTGTCTATTGTGATGTTCGTTTGTGAGGACTGGAGACTTAACCAACCGTTTCGAGTCTATTTGTATGGAGTTTGAAACAAGTGAAAGGTGTGATAAATGTTGGAATGATTATGTTGTGAAAGATATATCATTCTGTCATTTGGCATAATGTGATTCTATGTTATTCAATGCTATTGTTGTATTTCATTTATCTCTTGTATTATGCAATCCTAGCCAATCCATCTCAACTCAGGCATATGAACACTTCCATATCTAGCACATACCAACCTGCATTACTAGAATCATTTAGGGTGGGGGAAAACGTCGTCGTCCACCTGGGGTCAAGGGTGAGGTTGTCCCTTATCTTGGGCCTGTTGACGCTCAAAATTGTAGTCCAAATTTTGAGCATTGTTGAGAAAATTGAGCCCTATAAATGCTTTTAGTGCATATGTACCTGGTTGTCAGTTTGAGGCCTAGATGGTGTTTGAGTGGCTTAACACCTTTCATTTGACATATGCATGTGATCCACAATGTTATTTTGTCATCCTGAATCATTCGGTGAAGTCCCATTTTGAGCTAGTGTCAAAATTTGCATTTCTGCCCAAGTGTCAAATAGCGACAAGAGGCCCAGTTTGTCTTTGAATATCTCTTACCTAGGATTGTGTCATGACTCGCCACTTTGGGGATGTTTAGTGTCCATACCAGAGAACGTATGTTCCAAGTTTCAAGTCGTTTTGAATCTGTTTGACTAGGTTTCGAACCCCTCAAAGTTGGTCATTTACTGTTTTGTGCATTTGTGTAGTTATTCACAATTCTGGGAAGCCATATTCGACCAATGATATCTTTGACCCAGTTGGCCCAAATGAAGAAATTCTTTTTGCACTGTGTTCTAGGGGTTAGATACTTCATATGTTCCAATTTTGAGATCATGAAGAATCCATTTGATCAATTTGCTAGCATGATTAAAAGCCTAGTTTACATTGTTTTATTATGACTAAGGTATCCAGATTGATCCGTACCCCTGTTCGGCACATTATAACTTTGATCCTATGATTGGCTAGCCTAAATGGATTGTACCATCATGTTGTGTCCTAGAAATTCTTGAAGTATGCCAATTCTCAAGTCATGACAAATCCATCTGCATACTTTCTTATGTCTGTCTGTTTACCAAAAACCACTTTTTGACACATTTCCCAGTTAAAATTTCCAAGTGCCTGTTTTCGGAAATTCGTCAAATGTGTCATGTGATTCGTCATGAGCCCAAACTATAGAATTATATTATCTTCATGGCAAAGAACTTATATCCTAGTTTTCAGAACCCCAAGTGATCAATAACTCAGTTTTATAATGCCAAACCCGAGCCCAGTTTATGTTTTTTAACACTGTTTGCCTGCAGGATATTTGAAATATGGATGTTCGGCAATTAAAATCTTTTGATTGGGAAATCGTCATGGGCTGAGAATTTGCAGTATGGTAGAGCATGTAGGATTGAACACTCATGCCAATTTTCGTGGCCTGGTTACTTGATTGAATCAATTTTTAAGGCCAACTGGCAAGCCTCCAGACACAAATTCACAATTTGCAGATTATATTAAAAATGAGTTCTAAATAATGAATTGATGATTGAATTTGAATCTTGTCAATCTAAGATGTCAAATGGGGTTAAGTGACAAATATGAGGATGCCAGTTGTTTGTAAGGAAAAAAAAATTTAGCCGAACCCGCTTTGGGGTCCGACTAATTTCTTCAGGCATGGGTGATGATCAATATTAAAGAAACATTATCATAATTCAAATTATGATAATGCATGATTAAAGTTCTCAAATGCATGGAAGGAGTTTCTACTTGATGAAAACACCCTATGGCGTTAAAGGACAAGTAAGGCTGCCATTTTTAAGAGGAAATGTAGTTTCATTTTTAATTTTTAAAAATGAATGAATGACTTTTTCTAGAGGTCAAAGGCAAAAATATTTACATAAATTAAAAAAGAAACAGCCCCATCTTGAAGCCGTGAGCAGCAGGGGAGGAGCCAAATCAGCACTCACAAATTATCAATGTTAAATATTTCTTTTGGGATATGCTTTGATCTGATTTGATTTTATAATCAAACTATGGAGTAAATATAGTTTACCAAAGCATTTCATTCATTTTAAAAGGAGACAACGACAACTTTCTCCAAAATATAATGGCTGCATTATTATTATTATGGGGAGGCATCCATCATAAGAAGCATTTTAAAAGGAACTGGACATCTCACGCAAAAGGCATGTTGGAAGCAGATTACACTGAGCAAGTAGGATAATGCGTGGAGGTAGGGGGACATTTTCAACATAAGGGAGGCATCAATTGATCTTCAATGTGCAGGAGGCGGCAGCATTAAGACAGGGCAGACAACAACTTTGGCAGGGGACACCAAAAGATGAGGATAACCCCCGTTTTGGAGCTTTGTGTGTGGCAAGAGGCAGGTATATATAAAAAAGAGTATTTGCAAGTATAGAGGGAGGCGTTAATGAATCCTACAGAGGGCCTCATGTTTTGCACAAAAGAGGAGCATATAGTGGCAGGGGATCCACAGTACAGAGTCTCCACAGCATCAAAGGGAGATCCACGCAATGGGGAAAGAGCAAGAGAAGCCCACGCAAGCAGGAACCACTATAGTGGAAGCCACGGTGGGTAGCATTGTGATCCACGTTTTTGCAGAGTAAAACATTTCAGCAGGGGGCTCTGATGCAAAGGGCAAGCACAGCACATTCATATTGCATGAATAAAGATCAAATCGCAGTCAAGATGCACCCACGTTTTGACATAAGGGAGACATTTTCAAGCATCGCCAAAAGCATTAAAAAAGCACTCCACGCACAGGCAAAGCTACCCCACGCCAAAGAGACCAGAGGTAGCGTTGAAAAGATATGAGAATGAGAATTTGCCATGGGAGAGGAAGCCGCCAGAGGAAGGCAAATGGAGAATCCGCAGGGCATGTTTAAAAAATAAAACAAGAATTGTGTCATCTGTCACGCCCAAAAATCTGCACATCGCTCCAAATTCCTCATTCTATAAATTGACTATAAAAGGTGCAAGGGAAGCCAGCGCACGTATCAATAAAGCTTAAAACCCAAGCACCATAGCCGCAAGCAAGAAATTAGAACGCCAAGTGAAACAAAGCAAAGCTGCAGGAAGAACTATAAAAGGGTATTATCCCACATTGTTCATGTTGGGGCCCTTTTAGTTCTTTAAATACAAGAACACATATAGTAAAAGATGTCTTAAAGGACAGGGCCTTTTGAAGGCCGCGAGTTGCTTGTGTGGGCCCGTGGTTTGACAGTTGGAAAGGACGTCAGCGTGTGACTAAAGGAAAAATTTTAACCAAACATGCATGCATGATGATGTGGCACCGTTGAACCAAATTTCGCCACGTGGCAAATCGAGCGGCCCTCGCTATCTCACCAAGCGGAAGATGCACGAGAGTTAACATGGCGAGATAGCGATGCTGACGTGGCGGGGATGACATGGCGATGATGTGGAGTTCCTGACCAATCACAAGGTGCCACGTGGCACAAATTTCGAGACAGAATGATGTGGTGATTAGTTTGCAACGATGCACCAGATCGTGCCACGTGGCGAATCCAACGGATGTCGCTACATCGTCAAAGGAAAGTTGCAGGGAAGATAACATGGCAAAGTAGCGAGAAGACGACATGTGGCGGATGATGCAAACCATGTAGGCCAATCACAGAGTGACACATGGCACTTGGTCAACAGAAGTTTGACCTCGGATTCAGAGGGTAGGGGAAAATTTCAAAGGAATTAAAAAATAATTTTTTAATTATTTTCTCAGTGGGCAGTGGGTATGCACGTTCAGATCTTTTTTAAATTCAAAAGGTAATTTTTATAAAGTCTGAACATTAGAGATTTTTAAATTTTGAATTTTTAAAATCTTAAGTTTGAAGTCTGAGTTTTCAACCAAAGGGGACTGATTTTCAAATGAAGATTTCAGGCATTTCTGAGAGGCTAGATATGCCTTATCATATACAGCCGAAATCGTGAGAATCCAAATTTTTCATTTCTGAAGTCAGTTTTTGCATAGGTGCTTCCTAGTTTGAGTTATAGCCACAAATGTGAATTTTGGGGCTTTCTTAATGGAATGGGTAAAAAAACTAAAAATCCAATTAGAAGATCAGTAAAACTGGGTAAGAATGCAGTTGGAGTTCACTTTGCTCACATTCACTCAGTAAAACTCGAATTTTGCCAAGCATTTCAGTGGGTTTTCAGATATTTTGATGACTCGAAAAGTTTTCATCATTTAGGAAAGGATATTTGCAAGTCAGTTATAAAAATGATGAAACCAAATCAGATTTTTAGTTGAAGAGAGAGATTAGAGAGAGTATTTTCATGCTAGGAGAGAGAATTTCATGTGGACAGATGTCAAGTGCAGATTCAATCCGAAATTTCCTTCTTCCTATATATCTCTCATTCTTTCTCATTGTAAGGGTTCCAGTTTTTTGTGACTGAGAAACCAGTTGGTTCCAGTCTTGGGAGAAAGACCAGTCATTACTGAGATACCAGGTTTTGGATCCAGTTTTGATGTGTTCCCATATTGTGATACCACATACTTTTCAACAATTTCTCTCATGTGAACAGCAGTAGTGCAGATAATACAGATAGTTCTGATATGTTAAGTTGTTTCATGTTTTAATTTCATATATTTGATTGTATTGTTTCAAGGAAATGAATACATATGAGCAAGCATTTCATTAGTTTCATTCTGGTTCTCGTCTCCTGTCTCAATAATCTGTAGTCTTATGTGGTCTTGGAACAAAGAGCTGAGATCCATTTGCTTCCCCTTCAAGTTGTATGTCTAATATATTTTGCTATTGGAACAAAGTGCCAAGTAAATGCTTGATGTGTTTGACAAGGTTACTGGTTATGTTGAGAAGGATATTTTGTGAGAATGAGATCTAGATGAACATTGATGTCTGAATCATAAGGTGATTAGATAGATCTTATGTCTGGGTATACAAAATATGTCCTGATGTCACAGATGCATGTTTTGAATTCATGGAATTGCCCAATGGATTAGGCACTGATCAGTTATAGGATCACTTGTTATACTTCTGCATATTTGAGGATTTGTTAAAAATCAACATCAATAATCAAACGCTTTTCCCCTTTCATGTTGAAGAGCTATAATAGAATGCCCTCACTCAGCTTATGAGGTTCCTAGATCTACATTTAGCTACTGTAGATTGATGTTATTTCATGAGTTATCAGGAGAAATAAGGGTTTTATCTGCTCTATATTATATTCAATGTATGCTTTGATAACTGGTGCCATATAAAGAATCTATGGGTATACCCACCTAGGTTTTGTAGACCCTGAAGTGCAGAAAGAGTGTAGCCTTATAGTTGGCCCAAGTTCTTGGTGAAGTGTGTTCATTATTGGAGATAGCTGACCATAGACGCATTCTTGCCTTGCATACTTGGTTGTTTAAACACTGTTAAATCAGGAGCCAACAGGGCCCAAAAAATGCAAACCTTGAGCCTAGTTCAAATTTAGGGTTTTTTTTCATTTAGTTTAGTTGACTCCTCCACGGCCTGATGAATTTGTTTTGATAATCACTCTTTATCTTTTTTTTGTTTATTATTATTTGTCACTACTCTTGGTCTATGTTTCCTTTCAATTGTTTTTCTTTCTAAAATATGAGGGGCAAACATTTTAACAGGACTTATGACTTTCGCATGACACACCCTTCAAAACCATGTGGAAGGATTTTGACCGAGAGCTATGAGCTGATGAGATCACAAATAGAGGCAGCCCCATTTAACAAAGTTGAGGCTCAAAGCCACGAGTTTGAATCAGCAAAAGCACAAGCTTGTGATCATAATGTCCCACTACAGGCTTAAACCTTAGAAAGCACAACATCAACACCACCGCTTAACCATCAAACTAAGTAATGAATCCATGTTTCTTTTAATTTGTTAAATATGTATCACAATTTTCATTTTTCCTCATCTTTCTTAAGCTGGTAAGTTTACAGATGTATTCTCCGGAAGGGCCTGCCCCACTTATTTCATCAATACTTTGCATCAATGTAAGGTAGAATGAGATATCCATAACATTGGAATTATCTTGTTTCCAGTTTTTGTAACAGAAATATGTAAAAAATATATATCAATAATGTTCCATAATTGAAAACATAACATTGGTCTAAAACTATGTGATTTTATGGAAGTATGTAGAATTTGAGATTTTATGGAAGTATGTAGAATTTGAGATTCATCTTGCTTCAAAACTTTCTTGTTATGTATAAAAAACACTGAAACAGATTTATATTATTTATTTTATTCATGAAATAAAAACAAAAATGGTGGGAAACGTATGTGATAATGCACCAATAAAATGATGTTTTCTATTTTGTTTGATGAAGGATTTATATGTTGGATACAGTTGGTCACAAATTTGTGAGAATGTAAACGTTAAACTTCAACCTCACATTGATCTAGTAATAAAACATAGAGAGGTTGAACTAGATACCAATCATTGTTTCATATAATATTTTAAACAGCCCTATCCAAGGCAGTTCTATAAAGCTATTCTTAAGAACTTACATTTCTCTGTACAGAGAGTCACTGAAGTTATCCCTTGACTATGTTCATCGATTCTTCTTATGTGTGGCAGATAATGGTAATCATTTCAATGCGATGAAGATCTTGTATTAATCATACCCAACCTACATGAGAGAAAATGAAATGTAGATTACTCTAAAAGGTTGATTGTACCAAAACCGCAAATGTGGTTACCAGTACACACAACACATGAAATACTTAAGTGACCATCTTAGACATTGTATTTCTTTCATTAAAGTCCAGAGTAACTTGCTTCAACATCATCCCCATAAGAATTTCAAAATTGATAGAGGGAGATTTCCCATCAAGTGTGCATGCTCCCATCCAGGTTATCGAGGAGGTCTATATCTATAGACAAAAGACATGCTCTTCCCTGACTTTAAGCCTGCCCATTTGCAAGAATGTGATTTTATTAATATATGATCAATCAATATTGGTCCTACTTGCACAAAGTGATTTTAATGCATTCCCTAGTGACAGTTCTTAAAAATAGAGAAACAATAGCAATCAAGCATCTCTCAGAACATTGGTAATTTTGAGGTAAAGTTAATTTTCACCTTGCAGAAGACTAAATCATATATGAAATAATGAAGTTTGTTAGAAGAGGCTATCTCACATTCATTAAAACAACGAGCGGAGCATGAGTCAACAACTTTGGACCTATCTGTTTCATCTAAAATGTAGCCAGTTTCTTTCTTTACTGCTACCAAATGACGAGAAATAGCAACATTGCAGGCCTTTTTACAAGGAACTATACATGAATCCTCCTTTGTTTGTCCTTCACCCTTTTCACAAGCTGGGTCGCCAATTATATTTACCTAAAGCATCAAACTTATTATTTTTATCTGCATGATAGAATTATGATAAGCAACATATAGTAACTTGGGTGTGATTAGAAGAACAAGCTGACTTTACAAATACATTGAGTTTTTTACTTCAATGAATGCATCTTATATAAAAGAACTTCAGAGTTATATCATCTCCACAATTGGAAGAATCTCATCCTACCAAAAGAGAAAAAAATGAATTTGTATGATTACAAAATAATTGACAAAAGAAGACAACGGAATGAGGAAATGAAATTTTATGCTCATAACCAGCCTGCAAAGAAGACAAAATAAATATTAAAGGCTGGATGTGAGTGTAAAAAATCATTTACTCATTCCATTGTCTTCTATTGACAATTATTTTGTAAGAAAACAAATTTAGTTTTATTTTTTTCAGGTAGGATGAGATTCTCCCAATCGCAGAGCTAATGTAACTCCACATTCTTTAAAAACAAATGCAACTTTTAATGAAAAGGACCCAATGCATTTGTTATGTGAGCTTGTTCTTATAGTCACATCCAAGTTCTGTTTATCGATTTATGATGATTTCATCAAATACTTCGGCATTGTTCAATAAGAAAATAGGGCCTTCTAAAGTCTGAGGGCATAAATTTTAAGTTTCATAACTTTCTGAACAGATGGAATATCCAGTGCTCAGAGCAAGTCAAATATACCTTTACATCAATTGGTAAACGTTGAAGTTCAAGAGTCTCCGTGCTGGTTTCCAATGCATTTACACTTCAGCATGAATATGACAAAAAATATAGCGTTAAAGACTGTTAAAAAAAATACTAGTAGATTTCTCGATCATTCTATGATTATTTTGTGTGCAGACTAAGGTAACATGAATGATAAATTTGATAATTGCATGCATAACCATACAAGAAAGCTAAATTAGATGACTTATTTTAATTTACCTTCACATAAGATGTAATCTAAAATGAAATCAGAGTGTTTACCATAATTGTTAGTAATTCAAACTTTACATGGTAGAGGTCAAATTCGTTGAATCTTAGAAGGGAAAAATCTCCATCATTTTTTCCATATTCTAGTCATGTACAAGATAAACAAAATAATACCAACTGCTATTATAAATTGTACAGCAGTACTGCCTATTCTTCTGAAAAGTACATTTCTTAGAGAATGTCATATTGCCATGTTTTCTAGTAAGCAGTTAGTTTAGCCATCCTACCTTCTACTTTATCTTCCAGTTTCAATTTACCTTTTTCTTTGGGTACACTGTATTAAATACTTGAATGTTTATGCCATAATCTAAGTGGAATTCAGTGTGACTAAAGCAAAAGATGGAACCTAAATTTGCTTTTGCATATTTATAACAGGTAAGACTTGACTAGGATCTTATCTACCTGGACTTTTCAAGCCATTTTCATATTATAAAAATAATTTCTACTATCTATATCCTCAATTCCAATATGCTTATAGGCTGGTTCCAAAGGCTTGCAAAGATGCAAAGTCCAGTATGCTTCCAAGGACATGTTTAAGCAAGTTTTAATATTCAAAATAGATGTCACCTGGATACCCTTGATTCAATGAGGCGGATAGTTTCAGTAACTGATTCCATTGACAAAAAGAAGGACCAGTTTAATCAACGGAAGAAATGACAGATGCTGCAAGGTCCCAATGCACAGAGGAAAACTTAGGCAGTCACAGCCAAGAGTACTCTCCAAACATCTCTCTAGTGTTCTAAATGCAAATATCAATACCCAGTAAAAAATCATCAAGATACCCAGAACTGCCTCAACTGGCACCATTCCTTCAAGCATTATCAATGCCCTGCCAGAAAATGCATAGGAAGCAGCTCTTGAGAAGGGAGCATTTGACCAGGAGATCACCATATAATAAAAAATTCATGGCGATTAAGCCCTGAGCCAAATGTTGTGGATGAGGAAGCTCTTAGAAAGACCTGATATGCAAAGGGTTGGTGTTGTGTTGTGGATTTTCACACCATCACCCCTGTTGCAAATGGGGACCCCCTTTTTTTGCTTGTAGTTATTAGGATAGGCAAATTTTGGCATTGCATTGAGCAATTTAAAACTTTAAAAGATTGAGGGGTACACAAAAATCAAATGCCAAGTTGTGATTTGAAAGTGGGAACATTAGAATTGAGGTCTGCAGGGGTCATGTTATAAAGGCCTCATTTCGGTGCAGGTAGACAGGATGCTAGCAAAGATTTTGGAATTTGGCTTGAAAGTTTCTAAAGCCTATTCTGTGCATATCCTGCAACCATTGCATTCCATAGGATGTCATCTCTTTGAGTATTCTACCAAATAGTTTTTGTGTCTTGCCTTGTATATGCTTCCACATTTTCTGTACATGTCTATCAGAGCATTTCCAGCTATAATATCTGACAAAAATCTCCATCGCCATGCCACGGCTAGGAGGATGCTGGAAAAAGACTGTTGAGTTCGGCTTGACTCTTTCCAATTTTATTTGGCTGGAAAAAGGCTGTTGAGTTCGGCTTGGCTTTTTCCAATTGTATTTGATTGAAACTTTTGGAAGTCTTCTTTACAAATCCATATTGTGCATATGATGTGACCATTTCATTTCCTTCCTTGAGATGACCTCCCCTTGAGACATTCTATCAAACAATTCGGCATGTCAAGAGATCGCATTTCTTCCACGAACCTAATCAAATGTTTTGCATGCCGAAATGTTAAATAGTATCCCATCATGTGGCTCTGCAATCATGGGATCCCATGATAGCATATCTGACAAGCCTTCTGCTGCTCTGTAGTTTCTGCATTCCTAGTACATGCACTAAAACTATATGTCTTCATTGGTTGCATATTTTGTAAACAAGATTGCTCAAACACTTTGAACAATTATGTGTTAAGTGTGGGATAAACAAAGTTCATTTCTAAGTTCTTCAAAAACATGTGTACATATACAAGCATAGCAACCATAGCATGTGAAAGTAAAATTTCTGTTAATTTCATCAGTTTTCCATGCTTTGACAAATTTCCGTACACTGATTTGAAGCTCTTGATTTGGTACATTTTAAGGAGCACGATGACAAATGATGAGAGAATGAAACTAGATGCCCAGCACTTGCATTTGCTTAAAACTTCTAAGATCATCTCAAATTCTTTTGTGAACCAGCCGCAATCATTGTGTTTGACAGAGAAGTTCTCTCTGTGGTATTTTGACAAACAATTCATAGTCATGCTCTAGGACTCCACATTTTGCATTGAAAGGTTTTTCTATGACAGCAGCCTGTGACCAATTTCTTCTATGTTTAATGTGTGTACCCTTGCCTCTCTGTACCTGCCAATGGAATTTTTTTGGAGGTTTCTAAAGACGGAGAATCAAGTCTTTATGTGAATATTCAGCAATCAAGAAATCCTGACCAACTACATTTTTTTTTAACATTCTGTCAAATACTTTGCTTTCCAGGTCTGCACTTGATTTGTGTATATCTATGGCGTACCTTCAAAAAAATGGCATGGACATGGAGAATAACCATCATTGTTGAGCTTGAACAAAGCTTGCCAGAGCACATTCTTTGATCATTTCATTTTTATCTTTTTAGCTAACATCTGTTCGTAGCATTTTGTCAAACTCTTCCAATCGATATGTCTGTCTCCCTATTTACGAGATCACATTTCTCCAAGGTATTTTATCAAACAGTTATTAGCATTGTCATTTCCAAGCTTCATTTGTTCCATTCTTTCATACTGGCACCAACAAGAAGATGTTTACAGAGGGTGCAGATTTTGGCATTACAATTGCCCATTTTCTTCAATTTGATGTTTGAATTTTGTCATCCCATGCATAAAAATGGATAGGAGCTTAACTTGAAAAGAGGTTAACTAACCTCTAATTTTCGCGTATTACAGAAATTTCATTAACCTTTTGTGGATTTGAAGAAGTCAATTATCCTTTTGCTTTTTTGGGAAGAATTGATTAAGTCTTACGTTTCACGTGCTTTCAAAAAGTTAATTTTCTTGTTTTGGCACATTAACAAACTTCAAACTTTTGCATGAAAATGGGAGAGCGATTAACCATTCATAAATTTTGAAAGGATAAGTCTTTTTCCAAAATTCAAATTGCAATCTTGGAAAGGGAAACATATTACATTAATTAATTTAAAATAAAATAAATGTTTTCATTAATTAAATTAATATTTTTCCTTCTGAAACGTAGTAGCATTTCTTTGGAAAAGCGCTAATAACTTTTGACTGAGACTGAGTCGAGCCCCAAAAGTCAAAGTGTATATTAGGAAGGACTAAGGAAGCATAACCCATAGGTTGATCTTCATTCTTTTAATATACAATTTTAAATTTTGGGCATGTCAAGATGAGGGCAACAATTGGCTCTAATTGGGGACAAGATATATAAAGGACCCAGGATGAACCCAGAAACTTAGTGGTGATCAGTATGTTGTCCATGGGCTAGCTATAGAGTCACAAAGGAGACCATAGGGATTAACTGGAGAAACTAGACACAAGCCGAAGGTGGGATTAGCACAACAAAACTTTTACCTGAAATATGCACATGGTAGGGGATAGCTACCTTGAACCAAACTTGAATGCTTAAGTGAATCCATTCACAGGCTGAGAAAAATACATGCTCGTGCAGAACAATGAATGACAACTCTGAAGTGTTTGTGAACTCAATTGTAAGCTTGATTTTTAAATGTTAGTCTTGACAAGCCTGGCACGTACAACTCCCCTAGGTGAGGCAATATACCCAAACAACAAGTGCTCATTGAAGACATCTGAATCAGGAATCCACTTAACCTCCTCTTGCATGCTTAAAATAACCTCTTCCTATATGAACTGAAGTATCACATCTTCAATCTTTCCAATGCACCTTTGATGATTTGGATCTGCAATTGAGTGGGTTGGATGAGTATATAATAAATTGTTAGAGGAAGAAGACCCACCGTCTAATTCCTAAGATATGCCAACAGGAAAACCATGAAATATGTCATATCCTGTTTCTTGATCATCAATAATTTCCTTCTGCGATGATGTTTGAGTCTCTTTTGCTTCCATTTCCATGATTTCAACTAGAAATGTCAAACAATGGTTTGGATTTGACAATGCATCCTCATTAGACTTGACTTGTATTTGGTGACTTTCATCTTTCATCCCTTTTAACCTTACCTTTGAGTTATGTCATCATAAGAATCCAGGATAAGGTTTTTTTTTTCCATTATGTGCATCATCTAAAAAGCCCATACATTTGAGGAGCATTTTTTGAAGACTAATACTCAATAGAAAAGAGATCTTTTAAATAGGAATCATCACTAAGTCTTTCTTATTTACATGTTGATTGCATGTGCATTAGAGTAGAAATTTAATTTACCTCATCTTCATTCTTTTTCAGTTCCTTGATTACATTACAGTCCATCAACTCTTATTCCCTTTGTAGGATAGGATTCTTCATTTACGTCATCTTTTGATTCCTGTGAATTATATAACATAGGATGTTCTCCTTGCACTATTTTGACTACTTCAAGAATGAATATCTATTTGGATGCATGTACCTCCTTTAATGAAGGTTCATGATTATGAATAGGAAATATAGAATCTCCTTCATTGCAAAGAAATCCTTTATATAGAGTATCAAAACACTTGTTAGGAGTGACATTCTCATGTATTTGAGCATTATTTTGAACATCTTTAGATTCAGCAATGCTCACATATTGTTCAGTTAACTTCTGAAAATGTCATCAAACGTTTCACTCTTATATGAAGAATTTATATCCCATGTTTAAAAACCTCCACTAACCATGCTTATTTTATCCAAATTGCTACCATCTTTATGCACAAGGTCACCTCCAATGCCACGATACATTATATGTAGCTCTTTCAATGGAAAATTTTCTGCTAATTTGGAATGCAAAACCACCTCATTGGTGCTTTCCTCATCATTCATAAGATCATCTTTCAGAGACAAGACTTGACTTTCATTTAACATAACAGACACGGAGCTTTCATTACCCAGTGATAACATAGAAGTAATGGATGATCTCATACCTTGAATTTCACCACTATGCATTTCTTCATTAGTGATAAATGATGAATGAATAGAAATGTCTTCTCCGGAAAGAAATTCATCATCTGAGGACGAAAGACACTAAGTGGGATTAGAAATTTCATGAGACTCGTCCTAAAAATGTCTTCCTTTGTCTTTCTTTTCTTCTTCAAGTTACACATAAGTTAGGAGGGAGTTTTTTATTCATTCTCACATCTTTCATTCCTAGGGATGTCTGGAACTTCTTTTGTAATTTGTGGACATGCATTATCAATAAAAGATATAACTTCATCTTCATTAGTATATGCAGGTTCTGGTGACGCTTTCTGAATACTAATATTTCACAACATTTTATCAAGCATACGTTCACCTTCGAGAGAGATATTTTTCTCTGCATCATTGTCTTCATTATACAAGGAGACTCTTTCACCAAAAAAGGATACACTTCATCAGTAGACAGCTTCATGTCACCATATAAGATCTTCAAAAAATGGAATTTCCTGGGATCATGAAGAGTATGATCTTGTTGTACAACATGTACAAGAGAGGGGTTGTTGATGTTTTCCAACAGCATCTTAGAATCTTCTTTATCTTTGCACATAGGAACACCATCTAAGAATATTTCTTGATTATGAGAAAGAAACTTAGTCTCTTTTCCATCTTTTTCTTCAATCTTTTGCAGAGCTTGAAGTAAAGAAGGATGAGTCTTTTCTAGAACAAGTGACAAGCAACCATAAAAGCTCTTCAAGAATTCAACTTATATGGGTTCATTAGGGAGTCTGATTATTTCGATATAAATAGTCTTCATCGTCCCTTTTACTATCACTTTGCACTTTTCCTTTATACCAAACCATTGATCTGAATCCAAACTTTTCAACAGAGTCGCCAACCTTCATTCTAACAAAGGTGCTTAAATTTTGACAAACAAAACACATTGGCCTTTTGGTCCCTAGCGAAGTTGATGCAAGAGCATCCTGGGTGTAAGGGCAATCTTGCTTCACCCAAAAATATTTATATTTCTTTTCAATAAGGGTTGTTTCAGTGCAGAGTCTCTATTTGTGGAAACTTACTATTTTTAGTAAGAGGGTCATACAAGCTCAGAATGTTCTGATTTCACAAGTGCAGGTTCATCTTAGTTATTCCATCCTGCCAGTGGAGCCTTATTGTCATACCTTATGTATTGTAGAAGTTATTGATGTTTTTGGGTACAAAATCTCTTAGCTCAATTTTGAAGGCCTTAGAGGCTCCGGAACAAGGTCGAGCCCCAATTGATGATGCTTACATAGTTAGGGTGCTATAGATTAGGAGTTGTCATTTCTGAAAAGTACTTATAGTTGCAAATCAAAGCTACGATTTGAAAGTTAGGGACCTCTGGAAGTTGAGCTACCCAAAAGTATAATTTGTAATTGTTTTGAGCCGACCTTATGTTATAAATATGAAAATAATTATTATCTGAGGGTTAGTCGGCCACAAGGGTTAGGGCTAAATGTCTAGAACCTTCACGGGCGGTGGGAAAATTGCCTATATAAGGAAGGCCCAGACTATTGTCTAGGATAGTGTTGGGTGGTAGTCCGTGGCTCTATTGTTTACTGTACAGGGTAAAAAGATACTTATCGCATTCAGTAGATTAAGATGTAACACAGAACAGATACTTTATTCATATACGTAATATGCACTCCAAGTACAATGCTTACAATAATAATGATTATGATCTTTCAATAGTCCCTACGGACGATGTACATATACTTTCCCAAAGGGGTGACTCAACCGTCACGCGCCCTTTCAGATACAATTCTACCTATCAGCTACACTATAGATTTTACCAACATCTGTCTTTAAGAATATTGTAAAGAAAGTGCAAATGTGGCTTTGCATATTGTATTTCTGAATTTTGTAATTCCATACTGCGGATAATAAGAAGCACATTTTTTGGTATTATGGGGAGCACCCTTCATCAAGTGGTATCAGAGCAAGAGCTCGCGACTGTGTAGACAAATCACCGACTGTGAGGTAGCTTGCACTAGGACCGTGGTTTAGGGTTTCAACGATAAGCGCGAAAATGCCTCAACGAAGGGAACATGGTGGAAGAGCAGAGACGTGACACCTGAGGGTTTTAGAACCCTCCAAACACAAGTGCAAGCATTGTAAGAAGAGATTCACCGAGGGATGAATCTTGCCGTAAGAGATGAGAGTGGGGATGAAATAGAAGGAGAAGGAAATGTTCAGCAGGAAGAAGGCGAAGTTCTGAACCAAGAGGAAGAAAGGCTTTTTAGGGTTATTTCCAAGATTGGGAAAAGACCTAAGTTTGAGGTTCCCACATTTTCGAGAAATCTTAACATGAAGGAATTGATCGACTGCATTAATGAATTACAAGAATATTTTGAGTATGAAGATATCAAGGATCTTGATAGGGTCAAATTTACGAAGGCCAAACTGAAGGGTCATGCAAAGATTTGGTGACAGGAGATCAAATTGGAGCAAAACAGAGGAGGAAAGGAGAAATTCACAAGGTGAGATCAAATGGTGGATAAATTGAAGTGACAATTCATTACCGTTGATTATGAACTTGATCTATTGAAGAAAATGCAAGGTTTCAAGCAAGCGGGAAAATTTGTTCAAGAGTATACAAAAGAGTTCTACTAAGTCCTCATCAGAATAGGTCATGCAAAAGATTACCTTAACAGATTGAGGCAAAGTATTCAAGAGGAGTTGAGTTTGGTCAGAATGAGCAGTATTGAAGAGGCATACCAGTTTGCCCTAAGAGTAGAGGAAAAGTTGAACAAGAAGTTTGAGAGAAAACAAAGCGGAAGAGGGCGTGGTGGAAGATCTAATGGAGGGTCTTATGGAGGTTGAAATGAAGTTCAGAAGAAGGAAGAGGCTAATAGTGGCAGTCAGAATCAAAGGGGAAACAATTTCAATTGTTCCTATGATCAGAATAATAGGGATCAAAGAGGAAGAGCAAGAGGACAAGGATCTGGAAGAGGAGGTTTTCATTGAACATGTTTTAACTGCGAAGAAGGTCATAGAGCCTTTGAATATCCTCAACGTCGAGGAAGGACAGATAGGAGAACTAAAGGCCAGGCCAGAGTTGCACATGTGGTTGAAGATGCCCAACCATCACATTCTGAAGATGTTGAAAGAGGAGAAGTCCTGGTTAACAAAAGAGTCCTACTGAGTGGTGAGAATGAACCAGACCAAAGGAGCTTGTTTCGCACCAAGTACAAGTGTGAAGATAAGTGTCATGATGTGATTATCGATGATGGAAGCACTAGCAATTTTGTGTCAAAGGAGATGGTCACGAAGTTAAGGCTCAAGAGGCAGAAACACCCATACCGTATTGCCTGGGTGCAAGATGGCCACAAGGTTATGGTCAATGAATAGTGCCTAGTGAAGTTCAAGATTGGAAATTACAATGATGAGGTGCTATGTGATATCATATCTATTAATGCGTGTCATACGTTGTTGGGTAGGCCGAAGCAGTTTGACAAGGGTGTTGAACATGATGGTCATGTGAATACCTATTCCCTGACAAACAATGAAGTAAGACACAAGCTAAAGTCATTGAAGGACAAAGAAGAAAAGATATGTAGCACTACCAGAATAAGCTTTGTTGATGGAAGAAAGTTCCTAAAAGGCATGAGGCATGAACATATATGTTTTTCTATAATCCCTAAAGCTGATAAAGAAGTAGAGGATGTACCTATAGAAGTTGCACATTTTTTGGATGAGTTTTAGGAAATTGTATTCGATAAAGTGTCTAATGGGTTACCACTAGTAAGGAAGATCAGTCATCAGATGGACTTGATTCCAAGAGCTAGTTTGCCAAATAAGGAAGTGCACAGAACGACACCAATAGAATGTGAAGAGTTGAATAGACAAGTGCACAAGTTTTTGCAAAAGGGGTTGATTCGAGAGAGTCTGAGTCCATGTGTTGTACCAACGGTTTTAGCACCAAAGAAGAATGAAGAATGGAGGATGTGCACATATTCTAGGGCTATCAACAAGATCACAATCAAATACAAATTTCCATTGCCAAGGATGGATGATATTATGGATTGTTTGAGCGGAGCTGTGTATTTCACAAAGATAGATCTGAAGAGTGGATATCATCAAATTTGGATCAGAGAAGGAGATGAGTGGAAGACTGCCTTCAAGATAAAGGAAGGATTGTATAAGTGGTAGCCATGCCTTTTGGGCTAACCAATGCACCAAGCAATTTCATGCAGTTCACAAATGAGGTGCTGAAAGAGTTTCTGGGTCAATTTGTCATTGTTTACCTAGATGATATTTTGATCTTCAATAAGACATTAAAGGAGCATCTAATGCATATTCATTGGGCATTTGAGAAGTTTAGGGAAGAAAAGTTCTTGATTAATTTGAAGAAGTGCAATTTTGTAAAGGAGTTCGTGTAACTGAGATTTTTAGTATCAGCAGAAGGTCAAAAAATGGACCCAAAGAAAATGAAAGCTATCCTTGAATGGTCTGCTTCGAGGAGTGCTATTGAGGTAAGATATTTTCATGGTTTGACTAGCTTTTATAGAAAGTCTATCAGAAGTTTTAGCAGTATTTGTGGACCCTTGATTGACAAAATGAGACGGGATAGTAAAGAGTTTAAGTGGACTTCAGGGGCAAACAAGAGTTTTAATTTGTTGAAACAAAAACTTACAAAAACCTATTTTAGCACTTCCAAATTTTAATAAGGTGGTTCAAGTAAATTGTGATGCTAGCAAAACTACAATAAGAGTTGTTTTGAGCCAAGAAGGTAGACTTGTTGCTTATTTCGATGAGAAGTTAAATGACGCCAAAAGAAAATATTTTTTTTATGATTAGGAATTTTATGCTATAGTTCAAGCATTGAATAAGTGGAGATACTATCTTCTCCCTAAGGAGCTTGTTTTGTATATTGATCATCAAGCTTTGCAATATTTGAATAGCCAAGGAAAGTTGAATCAGAGACATTTGTAGTGGGTTGAGTTTTTGTTGAGTTATACATTTGTTTTGAAACACAGGAGTGGGAAGTCTAACAGAGTTGCAAATGCTCTTACTAGGAGACAACTTTTGGTGACAGAGATGCAGATTGATGTTGTTGGGTTCAAGGAACTCAACATTTTGTATCCGGAGGATCCAAATTTTGGTGAAGCTTGTACAGAATCTGTTACCCTTAATAGAACAAAGTGGTTGGATTTCATCATCCAAAGTGGAATGTTATTCAAAGAAAGTCAATTGTGTATTCCAAGGAGTTATATGAGGGAGAATCTCATCAAGGAGAAATACTATAGGATTTGTTGGACATTTTGGTAGAGATAAAACCATTGCTTTGGTTAGTGAGAACTATTATTGGTCACAGTTGCAACAAGATGTCAAGATATTTGTACAGAATTGCAAAGTATGTCAGATGGCAAAAGGAGTGAAGTAGAATACAAGGTTGTATCGGCCATTACTTGTACCAAAGAAGCCATGGGAGTAGGTCAACATGGATTTCATTCTTGGTTTAACAAGGACTCAGCGTGGGCATGATTCAATTTTTGTAGTGGTTGACAAGTTTTAAAAAATTGCACATTTCATTCTATGCAAGAAGACTAGTGATGATGTTCATGTAGCAGAAAATTTTTTCATAGAAGTGGTGGGACTACATGGCCTACCAAAGAGCATAATTTCAAATTGAGATACTAAGTTTGTTGGGTAATTCTAGCGCACATTGTGGAAGAAGTTGAAGACATACTTGAAGTTCAACTCATCACATCATCCATAGACTGATAGACAAATAGAGGTTGTGAGTAGGAGTTTGGGAAATTCGCGGAGATGTTTGGTTAGAGATAAGCCAAAAGGATGGGATATAATTTTACCACAGGCCGAATTCGCATATAATAATTCTGTCAACAGAAGCACTGGTAAATCACCATTCCAAATTGTATATGAGAGTAGTTCTAGAGATGCTTCTGAATTGAGGAAGTTGGATAACAGGGAGATAAGCAGTGTTGAAGTTGAGGATTTTGTAGAACACTTGAAGAACATCCTTGAGGAGGTGTGAAAGCACATCACAAAGATGAATCCACAGTATAAGGCTAAGGAAGATGAGAAAATGAGGGATAAGGAATTTCACGTTAAAGATTAAGTCATGGTTCATTTAAGGAAGGAGCAATTTTCGGTAGGTACATATAACAGGTTGAAAATGAAGAAGTTTGGACCATGTAAGATAATGAAGAAACAAGATTCAGGAAATGCCTATGAAGTTGAGTTGCCTACTAAGCTGGATATTTCACCAGTATTTAACATTTCAGATTTGACAAAGTATCATGAAGGAGGCATTGAAGATGAGGTCACATAAGAGCAACGGAGTATTCCAACAACTACTTTAGCTACAATGGAGATTGAGGAGATACTAGACAGTCGTGTTGGTAAAAGTACAAGAAACGGAACATATGAAGAATATCTAGTCAAGTGAAAAGGGAGACCTGTAGAAGATTCATTATGGCTGACAAGGGAGGAGGTTAACCGTCTTGGTTTTCCTCTAAACATATGAAATGTGACAAGGTCACTTCTCAAATTACCCTGGGTATCTGATGCAGGAGCATCCTGGGTGTAAGGTCAATCTTGCATCACCCAAAAATATTTCTATTTCTATCTTTTCAATAAGATCTATTTCAGTGCAGAGTTACTATTTGTGGAAACTTACTAGTTTTAGTAAGTGGATCATACAAGCTCAGAATATTATGATTTCACAGGTGAAGGCTCATCTTAGTTATTTCATCCTGTCATTGGAGCCTCATTGTCATACCCTATCTATTGCAGAAGTTATTGAAGTTTTTGGGTAATAAATCTTTGAGCTCAATTTTGAAGGCCTTAGAGGCTCCAAAACAAGGTCGAACCCCAACTAATGGTGCTTACACAATCAAGATGTTATGGATCAGGAGTTATCATTTTTGAAAAGTACTTATAGTTGCAAATCGGAGTTACAGTTTGAAAGCTATGGCCTCCAGAAGTTGGGCTACCTAAAAGTATAATTTGTAATTATTTTGAGTCAACCTTATGTAACAAATATGAAAATAATAGTTAATTTAAGGGTCGATCGGCCTCAAGGATTAGAGTTAAATGTCTAGAACCTTCCCCGACGGTAGAAAAATTGCTTATATAAGGAAGGCCTAGAGTGTTGTCTAGGGCAATGTTGGGTGGTAACTCATGGCTCTATCTTGAAGTTTATTGTAAAGAAAGCGCTTATGTGGGTATGCATATTGTATTTCTAAATTCTGTGATTCCATACTTTGGGAGATAATAAGAAGCTCGTTTTCTATGCTTGCATATTGTTGTTGTTTCTCTATTTATGTTACATGTTTGTGATATTAAGGGGAGCACCCTTCATCAGGGGTCACCAAAGATCTATTCATAAACATATTTTCACTACAAATTCACCTTTAAAATTTTGACCCTATTTTTCAAGGACAAGTGACAATTGTGCATTGCAATCAAATCACAATCTTCCTCTATGTTTGAGAGGGGTGGATCCCTCATATGAGGGGAGGTGGGGGGTATTTGTGTTTTCTATGTACTTTTCATCTGAAAGTACAAAAGGGAGAAAGACAAAACTAAAAGAGACTAGATTACAAAAACATTATCGGCAAACATACAAATGTCAAAAAAGGCATCATCATTAATAAAAATTACAATAGGGGTTTAAGCACAGGAATAAATTTGGATATGCAATGGTGTTGAATGAAGGGAAACATATGTCCATACACGAAGAAACAAGTCACCTTAGGATCTTCAAACCAAGATACCACGGTATGAATGTGTTTCACCATTTACATATGTCAATTGAATTTAAGACTACTAGATCATATAAGTACACAAAAAGACTATCAATCTAACATATGAGAAATTAATAATAACTCAAAAACATATTCAAGACATAAGAATCAAATGAATATAATTATCCTTTTGAAAACATACAAATTCAAAAGCCCTTAGGTACCAATTGGGAATATTATACTTCTCAAAAAGTTTCTCTACAAAATCCTACAGAGTTTCCACTTTTGTAAGAGTCCCTCTTTTACATTGCAAATGGCCTTGTATTTATAAGCTCTCTTTGAAAACTAACTTCTCTTCTGGGTTAATAAATATCTCCATTTTGCATGATTTGAATGAGGTCATTAACAATATATTTTTTGCACAAAAAGAGATAATTGATTAACTTTTAAGAAAGGACAAAAATTCACACTGACTTGAAGCCTAATAACTTAAGAAGAAAGAGAAAGTTGCCAGTTTTGTTGGCATGAGCATCACATTATTTTCAATGCACCATTTCCACCATATTTATCAATTATTATTAATGTATGCATGATGATTATCTTCATAACCAAGAACTTCATCACAAGAGCAACATATATATGACTTGAAAATATGTAATTAACATTAAAATGCTTATGTGAATGTCATGAGCTCTTATCTAAAAAGATTGATGAAGTAGACTTCCTATATCTTCAAAGTAAATCCCTATTTTACTATACTCGACTCACTAAAACACTTGATCTAGGTGAATTCACTTTGCACAGATCTCTTGCATCCTGTATTTATAAATGTGATTTGTATCTTACAAGAAGAAAATATTAGACATGGCATAATGGTGTTGGAATTGATTGATATTGATGTCAAAAATATACATACTGAACCTCTGCGGTATCAATTGTTTGGTGAACGATTTTGGAACTTTTGGCGTAGTCTGTTGTGGTCTGTCAGTGAGTGGGGCATGCCAGAAGTTTTGGGTGTGTACAAGAATGTTCCAAAATGTAGATATCTCATACTTCCTGGTATTACCAAGTCTATATACCCGGTGCTATTTACCAGTACACTTGATTGGTTCCTGATGGTTGTTGTGGCTATTAAGTGATCATCAAGATATCTTTGATATCTAGGAATCTATTCAGATCATCAGATTTTTTTTAGTGTTTCGGCCACAACATGTTACTGTGTCTGGGTTGATTGATTGTATCAAAGATCATTGGATTTCCATCTTTTGGTTTTGGTTGTGGCTTTCTACTCATGTTGGTAGTTGTGCTAAACATTGTAATATCATATGTATGATCTATATGTAATTCATAATGTAACGTGTTGTTTACATAATTCTAGATTTAGGTTTGATGCTTGAAATTAAATGTAATATTATAGTTGGTGCATCGGCAGTATCACACATTTTTTTATGAAGCCAACATATGTATACTTGGATACTAGTATAAATAAAGAACTTTTTTGTGTCCAAGGAGTGACTTTGAGAAGAGACTTTGAAGTGGTTGTTGAAGTTGATGATTGGGAGTGTGGAAACATGTGTTGATTGTGAAGCATGTATATGTGATGCAAGTAAGAACTTATTGAGATAGCTGATTCAAGGAGGTGCAAATAGTAGCGGACTTTAATTGTAGGGGCTCAAACTCTCTGTTGGTTCTACTTTCATCCTATCGACAAGTGAGGCTCATTCTATTGAGGCCTACCAACAATACCCCTTCTTATTGCAGTGAACATTTCAAGGTGTTAGCCCTATAAAAATTCACCTTAACTGGTATCACCCTAATAGATGTTTCACATTTCATGAGAATTAGCTTCACTGTGGTTTTTCCCATATAGGTTTTTCCATGTAAATCCTGGTGGTGTTGGTGTTCCTATGCTTTCGTGCTTATCTTACTTACAGTGAATTACTATAGTTTAACTGAAAGATCTTAAGTAGTCATCGATGGTTGTTCAATGTTAACTGAATGATCAAAAGCTTTTATAAGTGTGTGGGAATAACTAATTCAGCCCCTCTCAGTTATGTGGTCTATTCAACAAAAAGGACATACTATTTTATGGGTTTCAACCCAATTGCACCATGTCCATTTTACAGTTTCTCTCTCTTTCATCAACGACTTCATGCTATCCAACCATTTCCTATATGGAGATCTTCAATAAGAATAGGTTAAGAAATGTTGAATGTATCCTTTATGCTCCCGTGTATAATGCTAATATATTTGACTCATGACATCCGTGTAAAAGTCATGGCTGCATTTAATGATCAATAATGACAGCATTCCAACCAAGATGATTTTATCCCAGTGTAACACGGGGACGCGTCCCCCCCCAAAACTGGGCCGTTTCGGAGACGGGGACGTCTCCGGGATGGGGGGACAGCGTCTCGGCGTTTCGGGCAGCGCCACTTAGAGCGCCACCGCCGCCGGAGACGGCAAGACGTCTCCGAGACGGCTAGAGGTCTCCGAGTGTGGGGGTGCGGGGGGACGTCAAGGAGTCTCCTTCATTGAGGGGGGACGCCAAGAAGTCTCCTTCATTGTGGGGGGACGCCAAGGAGTCTCCATTGATTTGACATTTTGATTTGGACTCTTGGAGACTTGTAGTTTTTGTTTGCATTATATACTTATTTTGATATCATGATTCATGGCACATGATACTTATTGTAATCATCTTTATGTCATGACTCATATGATCATTGATTACTATTAGATAGTAGAATCTAGATACTCATACTATTGATTTGAAGGCTGATATATAGAGTTTAGACTAATATTTATTATTTGCCGATGTTCAATGTTTAATGTTCATTGTTTGTTTGTCATTTGATCATGAATCATGATATTCCAGTTGATATGGTATATGCTATACCATATGCATAGTATATACACCCTTACTCCTTCCGCCACCCCCCCATCCCCGACCGCCGTCCCCCCGCCATCCCCTTGCCGTCCCCAAATCAAGGCCCCTCTGTCCCCCCGTCTCGGAAACTTGTCCCCCCGTCCCCCCGTCTCCCAGGGCGGTGTAACTATGTTTTATCCTTTGATTACAATAGATCATTATCACTTGCACAAGAAATTGTGACATTGTACTAATTGATTGGACCATCAAGATCAATATATTATGCATCTTCTAATCCCCCATACCCTCCTTGCTTGGCATTATAGCACACATTCTAATGGATTTCATGTTTAGCACTTTCCTTAACCTCTTCATCTTGCAATGAGAAAACCACTTCCATTTTCTTGGAAGTTTCTAAAGCTTTTCAACAATCTCATTATGTGCATACATTATGATATGGCATCTGGTGGAGGCATTGAGAAAGAATAAAGAATTTAATGTTGCACTCACCATTTGCATTTTCTTGATAGTATATAAAGTCTTTGCCTTTTTAAAAAACTTGATTTTATGTCGTAGGCCAGATTTGACCTCACCAATGCATCCAAGGGGTCGTTTCCATGAAGTTTGACCATAAATTTTGTATTCGATGAAAGTTAATTTAATACTGGCAAGCAAGTCGTATGGCCTCCCTACTTGTGCAAACGGTATGATTCAATTTTAATAAAAAAAATCAAAAATTTGTATTTCTTGAAAATTTATACATAGTTTTTTGTAAAAACTTTTCACTCAAAAAAATTATTATTTGTAAGTTGGGGGGTCTGTCGACCCCTTGCCACCTGTCCCCTATCATGTTCATAGGGACTGTACTTTGTAAGTAGTAGACATCATATCTAGCCCTATCTTCCAACTCTAGCCATGTCTCCCATCAAAGGAAACCACCACCAAACCACCTCCTCTACCGATGATCACCTCCCATTAGCTCTGGCTTTAGCACCTAAAGGCACCAGCATCTTCTTCTAGCAGACACACAGTATTTCTTCCATCTGACTTGCTTGCCTTCATTCCATGCAAAAACCCTCCCAATTATATCTCATCACCCGCTTCTAGCGGTGCCATGTCACGTTTGAGCAATGCCACACGGTGCAAAGATAACGATCTCAACACTCAACCCCCTCATCCCACCATCCACAACAATTCCACAGTGCCAATGGCAACCTACAACCTCTGCATAAGTCACTTGTGATCTACTGTGTTTTCTGAAATAATCACAGCAAATTTTATTTGCAGTATGCAAGCATGACTGAATAGTCCTCCCCAGTGCACATAGTTAGCAAATAAATCAACGTCCCATGTGACGAAAAATCCAGACACACACATGACCCAATCAGATCAAGAAATGTAACATCCATGCAGGAAAAAGTGTTGAATTGATGTTTCGACAACATCCACGTCAACAGTATACTGATGAATCCGGATCTGCCACATGGCACAAGCCCTTTTTGCAGTAACAATCATAGTCATAAATTTTAAGCCCACAGATTGACTAGGATGGTCATACAGTCATCAAATTTAATGCAGTGATTTCCTAACATTAGTGTAGTTTGAAGACTTTTTCCCCCATCACCATTTGAGTTTTCTTATTTGCAATCCAACTTTGAAGGCTCATACCTTGTTATTTTGAGGCTTTTTTTAGAACATTCTTTTTAGTTTTGGGGTAGACTTTTGTGAACTTCACAGTGATGTAGCTATTCTCTCATTTTGGTGGATAGATTTTCCAGAATTCTTGATTTTCACAACTATACTTGTCCAATCTTTTGTTTTGCAACTTCTAGGGCTTCATTCAAGCTCATACAAACACATTTTCAAGTGTCATTTTGAATGATCATAACCCCCAAATGGGTCTACAAAAAAGTTAAGATACATGTAGACCAAATCACTAGATTGTTTAAATCAGTTTGAGAAGACTCAACCACAAAGGAGATAAGATTGGGTGACTTGATAGGGTGTCTTGGAGACCCTCTACCCTAGGCCCAAGAGTGGATATACCATCCTATTGCGTGGTTTTCAGACCATTGTTCCATTGCAAATGGGGTCCCCCTCAAATCGTTTTGGCCATTAATAGGCATTAGTGTAGAGATTGGTTGGCAACAATTCAAAAAGTTCAAGTCTCAGCTAAGCCTAGGTCTCAAGGTAGCGTGAGCGTTCAAGACTGATCATCAAGTTGAAACCTTGGCTCAAATGTGATATTCAAGCCTTAGAGAGGAAACAGTGAAGTAGAGGTTGATCGTGATCAGGCAAAGAGTGGACAATGCATGGGGTGTAGACAAGAAGTTAAATCCAATCCCACACTTGAGCCATTTTACAAGTAAATTCAGTCAAGCCCAATAGGGCTTGACAAATTCTAAATTAGACTTGATGTTGATCTAAGTATTATCAAGAGAGATGAAATTTTGATCAAGGTGGGGGCATGAGCAATCAAGAAGTGAATGAAATTTGAACTCAAGGCGATCAAGAGAAAATATGAAGTTTGTACATGAGGTGTCCATGTGGATTTTTACTTACTCATTTTGATGAAATGTTTAATATTGTGTTCAACTTGATGCTAATACAATCAACTTTCAACATGACAAGTCCAAACCTATGCAAATTTCAAAATGCAAATGCCCAAGATTAAGTTGAAGTCCTAGTTAATGTGCCTTATTTAGCTTCGATTTCTGACTTGCCCCAAGTCAATGTGCCTTTTTTACCTCTGATTTCCAACTTGAATCAAGTAAATATGCCTTATTCAGCTGTCATTTCCACCCCTCTTCAGGATCTGTCTTATTTGACTCCAATTCCCACCATGATCACATGCCCCTACATGAATGTGCCTTATTCACTTTCTATTTATGCACTACCTTATGCAACTTGCCTTATTCGTGTCTGATTTCCACCACCCCCCCCCCCCCAGGTCTGCATCTTATTTGATATTGATTTCCGCACTCTGCCTATACAAGTGCCTTATTCACATCCAATTTCATCCCTATGTTATGTGTATGGAGCCTTATTTGTATCTTAATTCGGCCCAGCTCACAAGGCACAGGCCCAAGGCGTTTATGAGCATTCACGTTTGTTCATGGGGGTTGGTTGAGGAAATCATGTCAAAGAGGTAAACATCAAAGGTGAAAGGAAACCAATAACAAATTGTGGACTGCTGGGCACCAAAGAGGAAGATCAAACACAAGTTTTGTCATGAAAATGATGGATATAATTGGATCTGAAACTGAAAATCAGACCTTCCATAATTTTGAAATATCTCAGATTTAGAGTTGAAACTCGGAAGCATTTTGTAAGTTTCCATTAGGCATAAAGGGCACCAAATCTGCAATATGGAAATCATGCATTAACTGTTGGGTTTGAGTTGTTTTAAAATTGAAATAACCTTCAGCGAGATAGTGGCCAGGTAAGGGTGAAATTGAGTGTGTAATTCAGGTGTGACATGAATGAACCAAAATGAAATTCTAGAAGTAAAAAGGTTATGAAATCATTGATTGACATTTCAAATAGCTTGAAGTTCAAATTTAAAGCATTTAATTAGAGGATATAAGGCTTTATCTGTAACTTGGACGTGTTGATGATGTATCCTTGACATTTCTTCTTGTTTTGCAAGGTGGTTCGAGGTTGGAGGTCAAAATGGAGATGTGAGTCCAACTTCAAGTTTGAGTCATGATTTTAACACCAAGAACAACATAGAGACCTCAAGCATCATCAAAGTGCAAGTCGTTTATCAAACAAGTCAGGGAAGTTCAAGACATCAAAGTGGAGTTTAAAGTGTGCACATGCAACATCATGATCAAGTCGAAGAAAAACATTACAAATTTGAATTTCCTTCAGAAATTGAAGTTCAATTGGATGGTCCAACTACATCATTTCTACAAGAGCAAGACTAACGCGGGATATCAATACAAGCAAGTGCACGAACATGTTACTGAGAAGATCTCAAGGTGAAGAACTTCAAAAGATGAACGACTTTATGAAGATGAAGCAATTTGGGAATTTGAACGAATTATGAGCCATCACAAGTGAAGGCTTGATAATGTTGAGTATCAAGAGACATTTTCTCATCAGCAAGGGATTAATCAAGTTATAAGATAAGCATGCTAAGGTGGCACCTAATCATCCTCAACCCATCAAAGGGTCCCAATTGCATATGCCTAGGAGCATGCAATCAGATCATGCCAAGTGTACATGTGAAGTCCACATAATACTTCTACTTAGCCTATTTTTTGATTGGTAAATCAAAGCATTGTAATTTTCTCATTAGCCCATAAATTGGTACTTCATTGTAATTGGTTAAGGTGGTTCGAGGTTCGAGGTTCAAGGTCAAGCATTTAGTAGCAATTAGTTGACTTAGGGCTTTGTCTGCATAATCTTGGCCCTTGATCTTGAATCGATCTTGGCCACTCACTGTAATTGAACAAATATAAAAGACAAGGCCTTGTCATTTGTAAGGAGGAGAGATTTGTTGGAGGATTGTTTCTATATGCTACCGAATTATTCCTTCTTCATTATTGTTATCATGATGAATGTTTGTGAAGTTTTGGAGTATTACATAGTTTAAACATTCTTCACTTAGAGTAGGATTTCATTTATGTTGAATAGAAGTAAAAGTACATAAATGGGAGATATTGTTGATTAGTGATTAAAGGTGGAACTAGTATTCATGCCTTTTGGTGTTTGTTTATTGCAAACAACAATGTAAGGCTAGTCTGGATCTAATAGAAAGCATTTAGTTTCTATTGAACATGCGGATTGCTCCATCATTGGGTATATGAATGAGAATTGACAATATGAATATCATAATATTGCTACCAGGATCTAACTATATAGTTTTTGAGTCAACCTCATTGACTCATATGTCATGAGTAGTGATTAAAAACAATCCATCTCTCATGAGAATAAATGGAACACTTAGCACTCATTAGATCTAGGTGATGCTCATAGAGGTGAAGCACCAAAACTTCCCAGGAGGTCACCCATCCCAATACTACTCCGGCCCGAGCGCGCTCAACTACAGAGTTTCCTCCATGGTTAAACCCACTCTGCTTGCAATCCCATTTGCAAAACCTTTGCCAAGTCTTGTGCCTTATGAACCATTCATTAGAAAGCCCCTTAAGCTCATCAATTGATAAGTAAGAGATATTTTTCCACAGATGATATTGCTATCATGATTTAACTGTGTAGTTTTTTAGTCAAATTCATTGATTCATATTTCAAGAGTAGTGATTAACAAGAATCCATTTCTCATGAGAATAAATGGAACACTTAGCACTCACTAGATCTAGGGGATGCTCACTTAACACTTGGTGAAGGTTTTGCAAATGAGATTGCAAGCAGAGTGGGTTTAATCATGGAGGAAACCCCGTAATTAAGTGCACTCGAGCTGGAGTAGTACTAGGATGGCCGACCTCCCAAGAAGTCTCGGTGCTTCATCTCTGTAAGCATCACCTAGATCTAATGAGTGTTAAGTGTTCCATTTATTCTCATGAGAGATGGATTCTTGCTAATCATTACTCATGAAATATGAGTTAATGAGTTTGACTCAAAAACTATACAGTTAAATCCTAATAGCAATATCATAATTTGACTCGCTGTGGAAACATATCTCCTACTTATCAATATGAAAATCATCCACACATCCTTAGAAGCAAGCATGCTACTTTGCATAGTTAATTTGGCGAAGCAAGGACTAGTTAGAAGCTCACCCTATCAACAACATTGTCTTGCATTGATAGAATTATATTAGAGTTCCTAAACTATTATCCTCTTTGTACTTTGTTTGGTTAGCAGTAATTGAAGTGGTTGATACCCATTGCATGAACAACGTAAGTCCATTTGTGAAACCCATCAGATCACATTAATATAAATAAGTCCACCATAAGAAGGAACCTTGCAGCTGTTTCATTTGATCAGTCAATTCATTTGCATTGTTTAGCATATGAGCATCCTTATCCAAGAGAGAGTTGGAAATTTGGTGATTCATTTGGAATACCAAGTGTTCAATTCTGCATGTTGAAGTAGTCATAAAACTTGCACAACGCATCCCTCCTGGCGTCATGTGGCCAGTGTCATCCATATTGAGGGTACCTAGTGAGACGTCCTATAATTGTTCCCCTCAATCTTACTATTTCTATTCTACTCCCAATAATTGGATATCATTGATCCATTCATTTGTCACGATAGAGGGCATTAGGGGTATTCAAAATAAGGTGCCCAAAAAGTCCATCCTTCCAAGTCCAAAGGCAGTCTCTTTGTACCCCATTGGCCCCATGGGACTCCCCAATCATATACCGTGAGGTGATGTTCTTAGAGGGTGACCCCATCACCATTCCCCTACTTGTAATCCCTCATTTCCCCTACCATGGCTGATTACAACAGTCAAAGAATATAAATATAGATAATATCTTATACATATTTCCAATATTAAACCATTCCTCAATCAGCAATATATCTATGATACCATGATAGATAATCATAAAACGCATATTAATTCAGAGATATGTAGATGTATGCAGAATTATCCTATTATGTAAGGAAATTATATCACAGTATATAATCAGTGTCGGATCACAATATACAGTTCATAGTACATACTGTATGTATGTCTGCCTTTCTTATGATTCAATTCTCTTATCTCATTTGATGCCTTTCACAAAATGAATATATAGACATCAATGGGAGACAATGGGTTGTGGCCCTTACCTCTTCCCAAGACAGGTATCTTCTCCCAACTAATCATCACCTCCCCAAGACTAATCGCATGCCTCCTTGTTAGCATTGCGGCTGTTGTGTTAATGTATTAGTTAAAGACTAAAGATCGCTGATTTTGGAGTCCCCAGGTTTGCAGCAAAGGAAATCAGACTTCATGATTATAGAAAATCAAACAGTAATATATATCTATCACTTTCAGAGCCTCAATTCCTCCATTGATGAAGTTTCATAGGCATCCACAGATCGTGAGCAATATCAGAGGCTTCATCTTCTAATAACACTGATTCAGATCAAACAGATTGCAAGTATGGTTCCAGATTAGTGATGGGGGTGTGAAGGCATGTTTCATTGTGTCAGAAATTGTGAAGTCTCACAATCGTGAGACAATTTTAATCAAAATCTGATCATTCAATATATGTGAGTGTATATAGTAATAGGTATTCCAATTTGATGATTGATTGATTGGATGGATGAATTTCTTTGATTTGATGATTTGAGGTATTGGCCAGTGCTGATTACGTGATTGTTGACTTAATCTATCAATGCTGAATTGCTGAATTGTTAGCTTCCTTTAGCCCAAGGTGAGGTGATGCTTGATATGGATTTGATGATTGATTGTTTTATCTTGTTGATTCATTGATATAGAAAGGGGTTAATGATTGCTGGATGAATGAAGGATTTGTCTTAATGGATTCATGAGTGATGATTGATAGGTGATCCTTTAATGCTTGGAATGAGTTTCGCAGTGTACTTTCTTTGTGAAAGGATCACCACCTTTCATAAGATTTGAATCACCACTTTTCATTGCTGCTATTAAGAATAATAAATAATTTTCCAAATACAACTCCCTCGGATGCCCTCCTCAAATGAATCTTTCTCCCTTTTATATCTTCCAATTAGAGGGAGAGTGAAACCTCTTCACTACACCTGCCCTTTGCAATGGTCACACCCTTTCACAATCACTGCCTTTTAAAAGAATCACTAACCTCCATCAATTCTCCTCATTCCAATCTTCTTCTATTAATCCATCCTTAGTTCCCATGCTCACTTTTTTTTCTTTTCTCCTTGTTCCCTCTCAAATGAACTCTCCTCCTTTATATATATAATGTTGAGGGAGACAACTTTTCATTATGTATCCTTCGACCTTTCATTAACTTAATTAACTTGTAACTATGTTACATTATATTTTATTATTATTTATCTATTTATTGGTTTTTATTTTTTAATTTAATTATTATTTAATTTTAAATCCTATTTCAAAAAGGGGGCATGACATTGTCCCCCAAATTGCTCTGATTTAGAGGTTGTATTTAGAACTCGTATTTGATGTTGTTCAACAATAAAAAGTATTATGGCTGCCTTTCCCATGGATGTAGCCAAATCGGCAAACCACATAATCTCTGTGTAATTTATTGTGTGTTCTGTTTTCTGCTCTGTTTCTGATGTTTAATTCTTTTTAAATCTGATCAATTATTTAAAAATAGCCATGTCTTGTATATATGTGACTCAATATAGTTATTTGAGCTGATGCGAAAAATGCAACACAATGAGAAATGATTTTGTGAACGATTGGACATGTTCATGTGTTCATTTTCATGTAAGATAAAACCCTGTGAAATTTGTCGATGCAACTATGATTTGAAGCTTTGGAATAAGATGAACTTCTAAGGAATGCAATTTAAAACCTTCAGAGTGAGAGATATTGCTGTTCTAAAATTGTTGCAAATAACCATGACTTGAGTGAAAACCAAAATGCATGTGAAATTCAAATAATATCAGGGGTCCAGCTAGAATATGTTACAAACTTGAGGTCGAATTCTTCAATATTTTAAAATAGACATTATTTTGTTCTATAATCCTACTCTTGTGAGATTGATGGACTAAGCATTTCAATATTTTGTCTGTTTTCTCAAGAAATTGAATGCATATATTTCTTTTAGGCTCATCAGCACTATTATGCATGGATATTGTATATGCCAGCTTTATCGAATATAATAATCACACTCGAAATACATATCTGAAAGAAATGGAAAGGAGGAGTGTTCATACAGAAAGATATTGTTTATATTAGTTAAAACAAAAGTATCTTCCTTGGCCAATCAGACTAATAAGCCTACGTTGTCATCCAGTGTTGATAAGAGAATCACAAACTAAAAGTAAGGCCTAATCCAGAGGTCCATATGGCCTTATATCAACCAACAGATCTTTCCAGTTGATGTATTGAACTTGATTAAGAATCCAGCCGAGAGAACCGATAAAAACTCACTACAGATGTGCATGAACCAAACTTCCATGAATGCAAGGCATGAAGCAGAGCTCACCACTAAACATAGTCAAATGTCTCTGCAGTTGAACAAAAGAAGGGACCTTACTTTGCTATGTTTATGTTAGAGCATGCACACACAGTAGCATTGGCTGTCTCTATAATATATATCACTCTATTATTTATCTGAAAATTCCGTAAAGATGTAGGATGGATCCATATGAAATTGCTTGGACAGTAACTGTTTTTCATTATCACAGAATCATCCTGAAAAAAGTTAAAGGGGAACTTCCCCCAAGAAGTTAATGATTACCCGGAAATGTTTAGCGTTGTGTGATGGAAGCAATATTCAAGGATACTTAGTGGTAAGCGAACGCAAGACTGCATCTAAGCTTAGTTAACTCGAAAGAGACAATCCTCAATCAGGTAGGGAAGCCCTTTTGTCTCGTATACATTAAGAGGACTTGGACTTTTCCTTATTGCAAGTCTGAGACGATTAATCCTACAATGAGGTGCAATACCCCAGTCAATAGGATCGCCTGATCTCTTGCAACGTACGCATGTAACCCCTGCTCTAAGTCCGCAGAACCGAGCTTTGAAATTCGTGTCCATGTAAGTTTGGGCTAGTGTGTGAGCTCGGAGACACACTACACCAAAATCAAAATCATTTTAATTTTAATTTATTCTCTGCAATTAGCTTCATTCTAAACATTTTATGTTCACTACCCTAGAATTATAAACAATTTTCCGTATCTACCAAAATAATGCATTCTCTATAACGCTTTACAGGAGTTAGATCATATGATGACAAAAGTAACTTTATACAATTTCGCGCAAAATTTAGGCAGAAGCTTAGCATAATAACAATTAACATTTTTTTTAAATGGAGATGTAAATACCAGACATTGGCAGTGAGACCCTTCTTCCTGCCAATCACCCTTCCTTCAACCAGCTGTTCGATACAGTACTTCTTGCTGCCACCATAAGGGTTAATGCAAATATAAGAACTCTGAAGCTTTAACATTATAAATGACATGAATATATAATATGAAACAGTAAAGAGTACCTACGAAATACTGCCATAGATAGTAAAGGGTTGGACTGGGTCTTTTTCAAGCTGAGAAGCAATAGTAGTCCCACAACCCAATTGCCACGCCAAGGCCACCGCCAGTCCCATCTTCATTACCTTGGAAGTTTGTTTCTTTCCATCCTTGCTGACAAATCTACACGGATTCGCATTGGCAAATGTTTTGCTCGTTGGTTTGTGATGGAATTGAAGAAGAGAGGGCCTGCAATGTTCCATGTACATCACATACGATTTCCAAGTGCGAAGCCTCACCTCAATGGAATGCAAATTATCAGCCGCTTATAGCTTATCAGGCAGGAGGTCCGTAATCTAATGCAATATATTGGGTCCAAATTTGAACGACTTAATTAAAAGGAAACTATCTGGTCAGTAATTATTTGTTTTTAAATTTTTTTTATAATGAAAGGTAATGTCTAGGTTTTTTAAAATTGGTGATAAATATAATAGCAGAGGAAGAGGTTTTTTCACTCTGCTAGGGTTTCTTGCTTCATGCGAACTTTCAGTTTTCTTGTGTACAGCTCTTCGTCTGAGCTTTCTTTCTGTAGTCACCACTTGTCACACCGCATTTACTACAAGGGCTTTTAGGCTAGGATATAATGGCTCTGGCCAGCGGTGAACCAATTGTTTCTGGTGTTCACGCTGCTGCTTCAAATTGCTATGGTGTCGTCGCAAAACAAATGCCCTCGTAAATTTGTCTCGAAGGTTTTTCACGAGGTAATTCTGACATTATCCTTCCTTTGAAAGAATTTGATGCTGCATGTGACTGGTTCGAACAACATACCTTGATAGGTTATTTTGTGGGTAGGACTCCTCCTGAAGCTATGCTCCAAGAATGGGTTAACAAAACCTTACCAAAGGTTTTTTTTATTTTGCTTTGCTAATCCGTTGCAAGCAAACATGGTCTTTAACAACGGACATTGGTCTGTGCATTCTTCTCTGCTTGTTTTTCAAAAATGGTCATGAGACTTCACAGTCTCGAATGATAAAAAGCTTAGGGTTCTTGTGTGGGTCGAGTTCCCAAGTTTACCCTTGGCATGTTGACCTTTCATTAAGTCCATTGCCAAAGCCCTTGGCAAAGTTGTCACCAAGGAGCCTAAGAAATTTTTTAATGCTCGCCCATAGCAACATGTTTGCGTTGAGGTTGATCTTTCCAAGGATCTTAAGGATTCTGTGGAAATCCAGATTGGGGCTCAAACCTTCTCCCAGTAGGTGCTTTACTTGAACTTCCCCAACACCTATTATAGGTGCCAGTCCACAGAACACAAGATCAGGGATTGCCCTTTGGCTATGCCTAGGGTCAAGCCCACGCCTAAAGAAGCGCCTGTCAAATAGGTCGAAGGGCAAAAAGAAGAATGGGTTACTGTTGGGCGCAAGCGCAAGGCTACTTTGAATCCCTTGCCCCCCAAGCAATCCTATGTAGTGGTCATCATGGTTCCTCTTATCCCCACAGGAGCGTCAACTCCAGCCAGCGTCGAGATGCAAGCAGTTTTCACAACACCTATTCCAGGGGTTTCACAGGTCTCAAACCCTGCTAGTACGTAGGGGATAAAGGCGGATGCCAAGGTTTTTACCCTGGCTAGGGCTCGTACTCCTCTTGCTGCTTCTTCCATAGCACCACCAATGACGTGGCATTCTCGCAGTCCTCCTGGATGTGCGAAGATACCAAAGGTGAAACGGCAGGCTATAAGTTCAGAGAATTTTTCGTCTGACTTCAACCTGTGTGCTAAAATGTTGTCACACTTCTATGAATCATTACATGTAAGAAAACTCAAGAATGAGCCCTCACAAATCGATCCATAGCTCTCTACTCATAGAGTGCAAGGGTTTGCAATGGAGGCCCTCAGTTTGACCTATTTTTGTGCCCATGCAAGTACACCATGAGATGAGAGATTCAAAGAGGAAAAGCAAGAATGCTAGTCTCCATGATCTTCAAATATGCATGAAAATAAAATCTAATCTATGAAAGCAAAATCTAATCTATAAATGCAAGATCTAAGCTAAAAGCCCACGATGGGTGCAAGAGAGAAAAGATAAGAAAATAGAAGTTCTCCACAAAAAGCTTTTGTATTCAAACTCCTTCAAAAATTGGTCTTCAAACTTGCAGCATAACGATAGCATAATCATGGGTGTCTAACATGAGGAGAGGGCTCTCCCTTATAAAGAAAATTATGGAGGTGAGAGGCTTCTCACAACCAATATGGGATAATAGAGCTTGATCCATGTGAGACAAAATTCCACCAATGAGAAAAGAGGAGTGGTTGAGAAGAAAGTGGTGATCCATGTGAGACAAGATTCCACTAATTAAAAAAGAGGAGTGGTTGAGGAGAAAGTGGAAAGATAAATCCCACTTAGATCACATTTTTAAGTGTAGAGAAATTAAATAAAAAGAATTTATTTTATTTCCTTTTTTCATCAAAAGAGATATTTAAGTGGGATTTTTATTTAATTAAAAGGGAGCAAGTTCTTTTTAATTAAATAGAAGATATTTAATTAAATTAAAAGAGAGATTTTTCTCTTAATTAATTAAATGTGGATGAACTGTTTAATTAAAAGAGAGGTTTTCTTTTAATTAAATGAGGATTTTATTTTATTTAATTAAAAGAGAAGATTTTCTTTTAATTAAATAAGACTTGGAATAAAATGATCAATCTTAGAAATGAAATAAATCGAATTTGATCAAGGAAATTGATTTGAATTGATTTAATAAAATATTACAAACCATTGATTCAGAAAATTTGATAAATTGATAAAATGAATAATGGGGGCCCATAGTCTAGGCGACCATTTTTGGGTGCATACATTTGCCCCTCTTTAACTAATGTGTGATCGATTTGGAAACACATGTAGTCAAAGAAAGAAATTGAAGTGTGAGGTCAATTTGGGATCACAAAACAACCCAGATGTGTGGTCAACTCGGGAACACATTAGAACAAAGAATACAAATAAATTTTAACTTGAAAAAGTCGAGGATAAAATTGATAAAACTGAATCAAGGATTGAAATTGATAATTACTGCCCCCTCGTGATCGAAATCGAAATGAGATAGAGGAGAAACAACAAATTGATAAATTTGATCAAATCGAACAAAAGATAAGGTTCTTGATGTAAGATGAAAGATATAAGAACCATAGAACCAAGGCAGATCATCAAGCATGAAATATTATGCCCCAAAGGTGATTTAGAAGAAAAGAAGTGGGGAAAAAGAAAATGGAAGATAGAAGTTTGAAAGATATGGAAAGAAATAGAAATAAGAAAAGAAAATGCTCCAAAAATCAATCAATTGTTTAAGATAGAAATTTCGATTGAGATGACGAAAGAAAATAAGGAAATGAAGATCAAAATGTGACCACAATTGATTAAATTTCCACAATAAAGATGAAAGGAGAACCCTCTCAAACTCATAATGCAGCCTAAAAATGCAAACTAACATGAAGTCTAATAATGCAAGCTACATGAAATGCAATGGTGTACTTGCAAAAGAGCAACTATAACATAGGATTTTGTGTTCATCATTCATTAGAGAATGTAAAAGAACTTATTTTCATCATCGGGCCATTATTAACGGACATCGAAAAATCACACAATCATCACTAGTTACAAATGCAACTATGAAGATATGAATGCGATTTATATTGGATTGAAATGTGGAAAGATTCTAACATAAGCATCAAAGACATAAAGGTCAAGATGACTTCGATGTTAGCTTACCCAATTTAATATAGAAAAACTATGCTCGCATCAAGGCATAGATGCCAAGATGACTATAAGAATGGTTGTGCAAAAACAATCAAGGATGATGTCTCAAATCTCCTAAGTGTTTCAAGGGGACAACAAAAGACACTCTAGAGTTCAAGACCACACCCACAAGCAAAATAAAATAAAATAAATAAAAACATGTCTCATGCCCCAAGTCTTCTAGCGATGCATCATGGAGAGACTTATCAGACAAAGACACTCAACAAAAATCAATAACAGTTAGTACACAGAGAAAAAAAATCATGACATAAGTCAAGCATTAAGTGTTGCATTTAAAAATTTAAGTGTGTTAACTGATACTGAGTTCTGAGGACAAGGATCAAATGCTTGCAGGAAGGTAAGATCACATGATGATACTGGGTAAGACCAAACCAAAAAGTGTTGAAAAACACTCGATGTCAATGGGTGTTGAAAAACACCATTTGCGAGGTGTCCTAAAGACTCACACATCTAAGAAACCAAAGCTAACATAGTTATGCCCCCTAGACAAAGACCAATTCCAAACCAAGGTAACAAGGACAAGGCATGGTGGAGAAAGGCTAAGTGTCGAGGACATGTGCTAAGAAACAGGGGTGCAAAGGCCTCAAGTAGTGCCCATTTCCAGGTTTTCACCACTTGGATTTTTTTTTAATTTTTTTTCAGGACTTTTTATAATTTTTTTTTTTTTTGGAATATATAATTTTTTTGAAGATACATCAAAGTTCCTTTTGCTAGGTTCTCACTAAGATGATCATTTTTTCAGGACATTTTTCAATTTTTAAAATTTTTACAATATATCGTTTTTTTGGATTTTTGAAATATATCAATTTTTTTGAATTTTTTTCAAGATCAATAAATATGTACAAAGATGCCCCTAGATAGAATGGGCATCAAACTCTCAAGCAAGATCACATCGTGCAGTCCCAATGTCTAACAAGGTGGAGGACATGATGAAGCAATAAGCTAATGGATATTATGGATAAGCAAGGAGTGTATGAAGCAAGTGAAAGTGATCTTCAAAGGTTGACTCCTTTAGAGTACCCAAGCTAGGGAAAATTTGTCATGTAAAGAACATTTGGAGAAGAAATGAAAGGCCAGTATAGGATAATTCAAGAAAGCATAATGTAAAAGTGGGAAAGATGCAATCCAAAGAAGTAGACATGTCAAGAGACTTTATAGCATCATATTTTACTCTATTTTATTAGATCAAGACCAAAGGGGTAAATGGGAAAAGGGTAGCAAAAGACTAGAATGAATGGAGGAAAATAGATATGAAGGCTAAACATGAAAGGAATGAAAACAAGATCATCATAAGATATCTCACAAGATAGCCAAATGTTTATCTATAGGTCAACATTGTCAAGATCAAAGAGAGAAGACGAAATGAATGAAAGATGTAGAAGAACTATGCATGATGCCTGATTGTTAGGTTTTCATCATGGTACTTATCCAAAGTGCCACAAGGGAGTGGTTTTCACCATAAGATGAATTTATTTCTCTTTACTTTTGCTACCAAGGTGCTTGATTATCAGGTTTTCACCAAGGCACATTTTCAAATTTTTCATTTTTTTTCTTTCTTTTTTTTTTCAATCTTTTTCAATTTTTTTTGGAAGAAGTCAAGCTTTTGAGATAATACTCTTTGAATGTTTAAACGATGATATACAAAGGAATTCAAATGATATGCTCAAAGATGCTAATAGGGAAAGAAAGATGGGAGACAAAAATGGAGGATATGGCTTTATGCGAAGTGAGTGAGATTGAAAAATGGAAATGAAGGCAAGATCAACGTCAACACACACCTTGAAGGGTGGCGAAAGGATGGAGAAAATGTGAATGAAGGAATATGTGAAGGAATATGGTGAGTGGATAGAAAAGGTTGCAGTTTAGGCACATGGAATGGAAGAATGCTTTTCGAAGAAGATGAAGCGGAATTCTTTGGAAGCTTGAATGTCAAATTTAATTGTTGTTCAACATTAGACTCTCTCAAGAGAGATTTTGGAATCCATATAGCCTTAGGCTTCTTTTCATTTCTTTTTGATGATTTAGAGATAATATCTTCAATGATGGATTTTGGAACCCATACTTGTCTTGTAATTTTTTTCTTAGATATCTCTTTTGACTTAATGCCCCCATGTCGATTAGAAGAGACATGGTGGTCTTCTTTTTTATATGGATTCTTGAATTGCTTCTTTTTCTTGTATTGAACATTCAAGTTACTTCCAAAAGACTTGGGACTTGTGGAAGAAGAAGGATGATATGACTGGTTTAGGTGAGTGGGTGGATGAAAAGGATTCAAGGATATGCATCTATGTTGATCTTGAGGAAAGATAGGAGAGGGAGGGACATAAGGACCCAAAATGGATGAAGAACTAGGAGAATTGGGAGGGGAAAGTGAAGGGACATAAGGACCTAAGATGGAAGGAAAATGTGAAGGATTTAGTATTGGTGGGGGAGGTCCAAGGATGGATGCGGAAGATGCAAAAGGATAATCAATAAGTTCATTAACATCTATATGACAATCAAGGACATTAGCATCTTTAGAGTGAGCATCATGATTTTCAATAGGAACATAAACATCTTTAATAGGAGCTACTTCTTTGATAGGATTACTTAAAGCTTGAGAAGACTTAGGAAGAGTAGAAAGTGGAAGGGAACATGGTGTGGTAGAACAAGAAGATGAAAGACTTTGATCTTGACAAGGATATTTGGATAGCATAAGTGTAGAGTTTTTCTCTTGATTTTCAATAGTCTCAACATTGGAAGTATCAACACTATTTTTAATAACCTTAACGGAAGTATCATCTTTGGAAGGAGAAAGTGTACTAAGGCCATTTTTATTGTCAATAAGCTCAGTGGTGCAAGCAGTATCTTGATCTTGCTTAGGAGAAGACTTAAGACATGGTGGAATGAATGAGGAAGGGTGTAAGGGATCAAAAGAACTATGAAATGGATCAGAAACATTGTGAAAAGGATTGGATGATATGGAAGGTTCTTGATCTTGATCTTTTTTTATATTCTTTTCTTTATCATTTTTAGAGTCCTCTTGACATGAAGCTAGTGCTAAGGAGAAGGAAGCATGTTGGAATTGTATGGAAGACTTTGGAATAGATGACGAAGGACTAGTTGAAGTAGGCATTATAGTGCATGAAGGCTTAGGCTCTTTAGGTTTAGCATTGTCAAAGGTATTTGTAGCCAAGTGAAGGTTAGCTTGAGTTTCTTTAAGAGGTAGCCCTTGAGGATAACTATAGGGAACTGCATGAAAAGCATTAGGATCTTTGTTGGACGAATGATTGGTAGAAGATTTGAGAGTCTCAGAATCTTTAGGGAATGTATGGATAGTGGAGGAAGTAGAAGATGGAAGGGGAGCATCAGAAGACAAAGGTTCAACATTAACATGATCTTGCTCAAGAGTGTAATCTTTATTTTCAGCATGAGGGTTCTTAGAAGAGGAACTCTTATCCCATTGATGTTGTATTTCAGCACAAAAAAATGCTTTCTCTTCATCAAAAAATGCAGATTTATCATTTAGGTATTGTTCACAAAATTTATCAATGTTGTTTTCAAGATTTGATTCATGTGAATTACCATCAATATCTTTTCGTGACTCATCCCCTTTAAGCATAAGCATAGGACTAGGACTTTTAGGAACTGTTGGAATGTAATAATCATCACCATCATAATCATTGTCACTAGAAGAATTATAGATAGGCATATCACAAGACTTTTCATGTTTTTCATTATCATATGTCTTAATAAGAGGAATAAGACTCTTGGTAGAAGTAGAAGAAGAATGATATCGTGAAAAAGAGGTAGGTGAAGACCTAGATGGATGATATCTAGAAGAGTCATGGTAAGATTTAGAAGATGAAGTATGTGAATGATATTTAGAAGAATTATCGTAAGACTTAGAAGATGAAGAATATGAAGGATATTTAGAAGAATCATGATAAGACTTGGAAGATAAGGAATTTGAACGATATTTAGAAGAATCATGATAAGACTTGGAGGATGAAGAATCTGTATGATATTTAGAAGAATCATGATAAGACTTGGAAGATGGAAAATATTTGGAAGAAGGATATTGTGATTTAATCTTGCACATGATCCTAGCAAAAGTGTTTGATTTATCCATTTTTTTAATCATTTTTGTTGCAACGTTAGCATCCATGCATCTATTGGAGTGACAACACTTTTCAAATTCAAGAAGGAGGTGGATTTCATCTGAGCTCAAATGAGGATCCCTAAAAATATATCCAAGATCCATGGTTCTAGAAGAAGAAGAATCAAGTATGGAAGAAGAGAAAGAATGAATAGAAGAAGGTAGACTATATGATAATAGGAGGAAAAGAATCAAGAAGACATGAAGAAGAGGAATAATGGAAATGAGAGACTAGAAAGACATGGAAGATGAAGAAGAAAGAAGACCAAGAGTCATTTTGGAAAATTTGATACCATTTGAGATCATTTGAATGTTGAGAAATATGTAATAGCACTTGTAATCAACATGAAAGAAAAGACACTAGTTGATAGGATAACCCTAAGAAACGTTGGTACCAAACTAGGATAGTAAAAGCTCTCACTTGTCCAAAAGAGATGTGATAAGATAGAATTTTGCAATAGGTGTAAACCAACACTGCCACAGAGGTGCCCACAACTTTGGGTGAATACCCTAGCACATATGGACCAGGAGGATAATTGACCCAAATTATAAATAATTAAAATTGAACTTTGATGAAAGTGAATGGACAAGAGATTACTAAGACTCTCCAAGTGTAATATCAAAGGATCCAAGTGTATATCTTTCTCAATAAGGACAATTTCTATCTTACCAACTCCAAACAAGGTCTCTTGTGAAATCAATGACTACTAATTCAAGGGGTCAAAGCACAATAACCTAAGGTGCAAAAAAAAAAGCTTCTAACAATGGGTTAAGTAGCCTAATCCAAATAGGATCAACTTAGGGAGACTCGAAATAATGGGACAACAAAGTTATTTGATCATGAAGTCTCAACTCAGGAACCCATTATTGTTTTAAAAGATCAAGTAAGCACATTAATAGGTTTTCATCATTGAATAGGCACATAAGACAACAATCAAGGAGTTCAAGCAAGCAGTCTTCAAACAATGAGCAAGGGCAAAAGCAACCTTGCGCATGAGCAATCAAGTGACTTAGGTTATGCTAATCCCTAGGAGAGCTAATTGTGTATGTTCTCAAAGAGTTTCACAATCATTGCATACAACTCTAGAAAATAAAAGTTGGTCTCTCTAAGGTTTTTAGTAATAGTTTGACTTTGCAACTTTTATGATTCACAGGGGTGACCTGCAATCCTGGCGCACCGAGGTTTTGACACAGTCTAAGAACTTAATCTTCAAGAGCTACTAGGGAGATCTAACAACCCACAATGAACCATACACCATGGATATTTCTTCCACGAGGACATTTATATAGCGATTGTTGCAACCATGACAGAAGTGGCTATTACCGCTTGAGGTTCCGTCTGCAGTTTTCCCTGTATAGAGATTGTCTGCTATGGTTAACCCTCTCTAAAGGTGACCGACTCACAATAGTGGACCACAAGGGGACTTAGCTTTCAGATCCAAGGTTTTGACACCTTTTCACTTTTAGCCCAATCAAAGCAAGCAGATTAATCCGACATGCTAACTAAGATTATCTCAAGATCTATGATATCAACCCCTAGTGATCTATCAACCTCTTCAAAGAAAGGATGCCTCAATCACCAAGTTGAAGATCCATCTATCTAAGAGATTCTCAAAGTATCCTCCCCACCTACAAGTAATCCGTCTTTGAGAGGAGTTTCACTAGGAACTCACTCCCTCAAGATCCACGAATAGTATTCATGGAGCCTAATTACTATGTGTGTACAGATGTTAATTTCCCAAAAGAAAATCTATCCAAGAATAATCAAAAAGCACAAGGTGGTACACTTAATGCTTTAACAAATGCAAGGTGAGTCCAAAGATGTGGAACACTTAACCCCTCACACAAGCCAAAACGAGTCCACAACTCAAAGATTAGTGAGTTCTAGAAAGCACAAGAGGGTTGCCAAGTGGAGCACTTAACGCTTCTATCCTGTAGACCCCTCCCCTTTAATGTGGCACTGATTTGCAACCACAAGGTGGAATGAGGGGCCAGCGGATTCAACGAGTCCAATAACCCAATATAGCTATCTAAATCTATCACTAATAATCAAGCTTGCTAAATAAAAATCAATGGAGATTACAACCTAGTATCAATTATGCATGTGTTTGAAAAATAAAAGCATAAGCAAAACACACAAGCTAGACACATGAGAGGTTCATTTTAAGGTTCCAAATCAAAGTGTTATCAGCCAAAGAAGAATACCTGAAGTCCTCACAGCGCGCTTAGTAGAACTTACCTATTTTTAACAACTTTAGCATATTTTTTCAATAAAATCACAACTTGCTGCTATGTTGTTTCAAAAAAATCAAAAAACACAGAAAAACCCAAAACAGTGAGCAGTTAGCAAAAAAAAATCAGAAAAACACAAAAATCCCTACAAAAAAAATACGAATAACCTAGTCAACATGATTAGACCTTTTTTTTGCTATGATTTCAAACCCAAAAATAAAAATTAAAAGAAGAGACCCTTGCTAAAAACTAAAGAGCTTTCCAAAAATGTAAGAAATTCAAAAAAATCTCTTCATTTGTGCCCTAGGGACCCAATTTTTCAAAATAGACCAAATTCATCAAATCGAGTTTTTGATCCTTAATACGGCCTCAAAATTCAAAATACAAAGAAAGAATCCCCCTTAGAATTCAAAAATATTTTTGAAAATGTAAATTTTTCTGAAAAATACGCTGATTTGCAATCAGAAATGACTTTTTATGAAAAATAAAGAGAAATTCATAACTCGCGCAAATCATTTCAAAATGCTCTGAAAATCGAACTGGGACATGTTGGGCACATACCCAACCCACAAAAAAAATTTCAGAACCAAAATCTAAGTGGTTTAAAAGATATGATTGAATCTTTAAACCAACTAGATTTTTTGCTTGCAAACCAATCTATATATGGGTTGGCCTTAAAACCAAAGTGAAAAATTTACAAAAGCACTTGATTATATCCAATATGCTGCTGTAAAAAATCAGAGATGAAAAATAAAAGAAAATGGAGCTAAAAACTTGATTCAAGCCCCATGGTGGGCACCAAAAATGTGTGCTAAAATGTTGTCACACTTCTATGAATCATTACATGTAAGAAAACTCAAGAATGAGCCCTCACAAATCGATCCATAGCTCTCTACTCATAGAGTGCAAGGGTTTGCAATGGAGGCCCTCAGTTTGACCTATTTTTGTGCCCATGCAAGTACACCATGAGATGAGAGATTCAAAGAGGAAAAGCAAGAATGCTAGTCTCCATGATCTTCAAATATGCATGAAAATAAAATCTAATCTATGAAAGCAAAATCTAATCTATAAATGCAAGATCTAAGCTAAAAGCCCAAGATGGGTGCAAGAGAGGAAAGATAAGAAAATATAAGTTCTCCACAAAAAGCTTTTGTATTCAAACTCCTTCAAAAATTGGTCTTCAAACCTGCAGCATAACGATAGCATAATCATGGGTGTCTAACATGAGGAGAGGGCTCTCCCTTATAAAGAAAATTATGGAGGTGAGAGGCTTCTCACAACCAATATGGGATAATAGAGCTTGATCCATGTGAGACAAAATTCCACCAATGAGAAAAGAGGAGTGGTTGAGAAGAAAGTGGTGATCCATGTGAGACAAGATTCCACCAATTAGAAAAGAGGAGTGGTTGAGGAGAAAGTGGAAAGATAAATCCCACTTAGATCACATTTTTAAGTTTAGAGAAATTAAATAAAAAGAATTTATTTTATTTCCTTTTTTCATCAAAAGAGATATTTAAGTGGGATTTTTATTTAATTAAAAGGGAGCAAGTTCTTTTTAATTAAATAGAAGATATTTAATTAAATTAAAAGAGAGATTTTTCTCTTAATTAATTAAATGTGGATGAATTGTTTAATTAAAAGAGAGGTTTTCTTTTAATTAAATGAGGATTTTATTTTAATTAATTAAAAGAGAATATTTTCTTTTAATTAAATAAGACTTGGAATAAAATGATCAATCTTAGAAATTAAATAAATCGAATTTGATCAAGAAAATTGATTTGAATTGATTTAATAAAATATTACAAACCATTGATTCAGAAAATTTGATAAATTGATAAATTGAATAATGGGGGCCCATAGTCTAGGCGACCATTTTTGGGTGCATACACAACCAAGTTTCTACCTTCTTGCAGAATAGCTACTCCTCTCTTGAGGATGAGGATGATATGGAAGAATTTTCATGAACTTCCTATCATGGAATGTTCAAGGTCTCACAGACCTCCCTAGAAAGTATTATGTCCAGGATGCCTGTCATAGACTTGGTAATTTAGATTTTCTCTATCAGCAAAAAGTTAAGATTTCTAGTTTTATGCTTTCTTCAGCGTGCCGCGTCATTTGGCAAGATGGTGTTATGTTTTCCTCTTAGCACGAAGCTGGCTAAGGTGGTGTAGTTACTCTCTTGTCACCTCGCCTTCATTTTGCTATTATTTCATACTGTTCTGACCCTACACATAGAATTATTTGGCTTTTGCTTTCCATTAACAATCATTCTTTTGGAGTCATTAATGTTTATGTTTCCAATGATGCTATGGAAAGATCCCAGATGTGAGTCTGGTTGGCTGACAATTTGCCTCCAACTACTTGGGTCATGTGTGGGGACTTCAATATGGTTGAAGTGGCCTTTGACAAAGATGACATTCTGCGTTTTTGTTGGACAGCTAGGGAAAGAGAAGCCTTGTACTAAATGTGCAATAAATTGGGCCTTTTTTATCCCAATACCAACCATTGTCAGGATAGTGGGGTTTGGCACACTTGGTCTAACTTTTGAGCTGGCTCTGACCGCATTTTAAAATGTCTCGATCGTGCTATGATCACTGCACAATTTTTTTTCTATTTTTCTGAGGATCGAGATTTACCTATCATTCCCCTGCTAGATGTGACATTATCTGACCACTATCCCATTTATTTTATCAATTCTTGGCAAATAGTTATCCCGAAGGTGGCCAAGTCTCAGTTCTTCCTCAACACGTATGTGTTGATGCATGCTTCCACCATCTCACACATCCTATGTGTCTGGAATTTGGAGCCACGTTTGCATTCTCAAAGGGGATGGATTCAATGGTGGAATGATGCCATTACTAGAAATGCTCGGTTCCTAAGCATCTATGGGTGTCAATTGGCAATGTTCAGAAAACGGTCATATGAAGCCAATAGCCTTGCCCTCAAAAAAGCCTCAGAGGCTCTCACCCTCAATCCCTTTGATGTGGATTTACAAATTTAGCTTGCCAAGCTTCGCCATGACAAACAAATTACTAATAACTACTATTCTTGAGGAGCCCAAATCAAGGCCCATCTCCACTGGTTGGAGGTTGGCGATAAAGCCTCGAAGGAGTTCTTTCAGGCTCTTCAAGCCTGTCATACCAATGTTGGGATTAAAAAGATCAAACAAGGTACTACTATTCTGTCCAGTCTCCCTAACTCTTGCAAGCATTTGTTCATCACTATGAGAACGTGTTTGCTTCGTAGTGAAATTCGATTACTCAGGAGGAAGCTCTCAGAAAGTGTATCTCTATTACTCCAAACCGCCTAGCAATTGAGCAACGTGCTTTTTGTGAGCAACTTCTTTCCCTCCAAGACCTTAAAGAGGCGGTTTATTCCATGGCTGATGACAAGTCCCCTAGGTGTGATGGGTTTCCTTGTGAATTTTAAAAACACCTCTAGGAGCATATAGGTCCTGATCTACACAAAGTTTATCTTGAAGCCTATCATTCTAAAGCTTAGGAGCTATTATAAATAAAGGTAATATCAAATTCATACCTAAATTCAATGATTTAGAGGACATATGCAATTGGAGACCCATTACCCTTCTGAATATGTCTTATAAGATTATTGCCAAGGCACTCTCTCTCAAAATTAGGCACATGTTACCTTTAATTGTGCGGCTTAAGAAAACTGGCTTCATCAAGTCTAGATATATTCTTGATAACATTATTGCTATCTGGGAAGGCATGGAATGGGCTCGCAAGTCCAATCAGAAGGCTATCTTTTTTAAGATAGATTTTGCTAAAGCCTATGATCGCATTGAATGGCCCTTCATCTTGGCTATGCTCCAGGCTTTGGGTTTTGGTCCCAATTTCCTTCAGTCCATGGAGATGCTCTTTGGAGATGCTAATGCTTGCATTACCATCAATAATTCACAATCTGAGGCTTTTGGCCTTTTTCATTCAATCAGGCAAGGTTGCCATTTAGCTCCAGCGCTTTATGTCCTTGCTACTGAAGGTTTTGGCTATTTGTTAGCTCATTCTGTGTCTTCAGGACCGGTTCATGGCATTTCCTTGCCTGAATCATCCGCCCAGTTAGTCAATGGACACTTTGCTGATGATTCTTGTCTTACTCTTTTAGAGGATGAAGAAAACATCAATAATGCTTTAAGTTGCTTGGAAACCTTTTGTCAAGCCTTTGGATCTGCCATTCAATGGCATAAAATGCTCTGCTTCCACCAGTCATTTTTGCCAGCTCCACCTTGGCTCAACCAGTTTGAGTGGAAATGGGTTATGCATGGGGAAATCTTTCACTTTCTTCGCATTCCTTTTTCTTTCCAAGCTTCGCCTATGGAACTTCGGAATGTTGTGCTGGCCAAGATTAGCAAGAAGCTTGATTATTGGATCACAAAATTGCTCTCCCTTGCTGGGAAATTCCAGATTTGCTTGAAGATTTTGGCAGCCACTCATGTGTATTATTCCTGCTGTTGGGCTCCCTCCAAAGCTTCATATTTGAAGTTGGAAAGATTGCTTAGGGATTTTCTCTAGGCCTTTGGTTCTGATCATCATGGCTTTTACAGAGTTGCCTAGGATTTTTGTTGTCTCCCAAAAGAATTTGGTGGTCTTGGCCTGCTTTCCAGTCAGAAACAAGGCCTTTCTCTCTGTGTAAAATGGATTATTCAAGCTATTTCTAGAGTTGAAGCCTAGAAGATTTTGGTTCGGCACTACATTTATTTTGGCTTTCCTATTAACAGGACTACGTGGAAGGGGATTGGTTTCCAAACCCTTCTCATCATGCGTGAGCCAGTGGCCATTCAGGGCTCATTTGTCATCAAGAGAATATGGAAATCTTGGGAAGCTATTAAGCCTTGGCTTTGTTGGGTTGGAGATGAGTTCCGCAATGGCCTCTCCTTGAATCAACATAACATTTGGTGGTCTCCCTTGTTTTTCATTAAGGGTATCCCCCTCCCCAAGACTCAAGGTGCCAGTGCTCTGCATTTTTTCAAGCATGGCATCAGAACTCCTAAGGACCTCTTCTCAAGAGTCACCATGAGTTTCAGGACCTTGGAAGATATGCAAGTACAGTACTACCTTATCTGTTCAAGTCGACAAACCTTTGACCTTCTACTCTCTTCCATCCCTGTGCACTTAGTTCAAAAAGTGGGGATTCAGTCTGTTTGACTGTGGTGGCATGATTGGAAGTGGTATCCGGCCACTCCATTTTCCAATTACAAGCCAAATTTGGGATACAAATGGCTTTCACCCCATCTTTTGATGGTGGACATGCTCAACTAGAGATGGCATTTGCAATCTTCTCTTTTGCAATGGAGAAAATGCTTTGATACTATTTGGAATACTATAATTGAACCCAAGATTGCTCATTTTGCTTGGTGCCTAGCCTTCCAAGGTCTTTCCCTAGGGCCTCAGCTCAAACACATTGGGGTTCCTGATCCTAGATGCCCCTTTTGTGGACAACCAGAGTCTTTCTTGCATATTTTTTGGTTTTGTAAGCATGCTCAAAACTATTGGCACTGGATTCATGATTTTTTTCAAGCCATTCAGGCCTGAACCCTTTTCTTGGCATATGATCTTGTTGGGTGATTCCCCCATAATTCCTTGGAACTTCACCCATATTTGGCATACCTTCAGGATGGAAAAAAAATTTTCTCTGTGGAAAGATAGGAATGATGTTCTTTTCACACATAGTTTTTTGGATGTTAACATTGCTATGTATACTAAGGCTTGCATTTGTAATAATGTAATTATGCAGATTTAGATACAAGCTAAAAAAGTTTCCCTTGAGGTAGCTCACTTGCAGGAGCTACTGAACCACTGGGGCAATGCTCCCTGCACTATTGCTAGAGTTCCTCTCGATGACTCAGTAGATTCCTCGACGCCTCGTGGCTGCCATCCTTGATGCCATTCCTTAGGCCGCCACTCGCACACCCTGCGCTCCCAAGCTTCCCGCCACCGCTCTCCTAGTGGTGGTGATGGTGGATGGAGGTGCCACTCAGCTTCCCCACCCTGTGGCAGCTCTAGTTGGTCCTTGAATCCTCCTCCTGGTACTCGTTGGGCGCATTCCAGGAAGTTGCCTTGCTTGGACTTGGCGATTTCTCCTTCGTAGCCAAAGGTTAAAGATGCAGAGGCTGCCACTAATCCCCTGGTTACTGTTGTTGCTAATGATGGTTGGATTGTTCCCAGCCTACCCCTAATCCCAAAGATGGTTGGGTTTTTCCTGATAAAAATGATCCACCACCCTCGGCTGGCATTTCTTTGGCAGCCTGAGGTTGCTTTATATGTTTGTTTTTTTATGAATAGTTTATGTTTCTAACAGTGGCCGTGTTTCTAGTCCGGCTTTGGCCATGTGAACTCATTCGCGGAGTGATCTTGTATCCCTCGGCCCCTTTTTTGTGAATTGTATTCTTAGTATTTTTTTAATAAAAAAGGACTATTCATCAAAAAAAAGGTAATGTCTAAATATCAATCTACAAGATACATGAATGGGTAGAGTTGGTGGATCTAATATTGGAAAGCTTTTTCAATAAAAAAAATTTGGGTTAAAATATAATGTAATTGTATTTTAGGTTGCTTGTTTACTTGCGGCCAATATCAACATGATCTTCAACACCCCATATTGATCATGCCTATCATAGCTTCTTTGTCCACAATCAATGTTGTAGCCAACTTTATCTATAGTAGACATAATATTCAATGTGTATTGCCCTACACATTCTGTAGAGCTTATTGTTATAGGTTTCTCCTTTGTACCATAATTTTCAACTTACAAATTGATTGATGAATACTACTATCTTCGTTTATTTATAGGTGATGAATTTTTTCCTACAAAATCAATCACTTATCTTTATTTTTAGAACATAAACATGATATAATAGGGAACTATAACTAAAGGTTGCTTGCCCTCAGAAAGATGGTTGCTTGCAACCAAAAGAAGTAAGATTCTTGGAAAGAGGTGCATTTTTACCAATTAGAGGTTATGAGGTAGTAATATTATAATTGTAAGTGCAACAAAAGGAGTGTGACAAGGATGCTTATGTGTTGAATGATAGATTGAAAGACTAACAATGAAGGTCAATACCATACTAGTGGAACGTGTGGTGGTTTCTTGAAAGTAGAAAAGTGGTCAAATGAGAAGAGACTGTAGTGGTGAAGATACCCAACAAGGTGATTAGATGACGAGTCCAGTATGTAAGTGTTATAGAGAATGTATGTTGGTTGCATGGATGTAGAGGTATGCAAAGGAAGATGAAGAAGAGCATGATAAGCCATATAAAGGTGATTGAGAAGCAAAAGGTGATGAAAGAAAGAGCCACATTTATCATGGTGAGGGAGAATATTTGAAAGGTCATTTGGAAACTATGATTTGGTGGAAGAATGCTTGCACTAATGACATAAAGAAGTCATGGAAGTGAGAAGTCATAACAATGAAGGACAGATGAGTGAGTTCTTAATAGCAAAAATAAAGGTACATGTGCTAGAAGGTTGGCATTTTATGTCCTTGAACTAGATGGATGACAATAAGAATAATTAGTGGGTGAGGTTTTATTTATGCTAAAATGCTACACATAAGCATCCTTGTCATGATATGTGTGTAGTAATTATGCAAAGATGATGCGTGAGCATCAAACAAGTTTGATGTAGGAGCATCTTGCATCTTTGAGCAATATTGCATCAACCAAAAATATTTATTGTTCATGAAGTAGTTGGTGTTGCTTTTGTTTTTTATGTTGTGCACAGTTGTCATTATGTTGAGGACCTATCCTATACCCTTTTCCTAAGTGTGCAAGTTCATATGTTCCCTATTTCTCGAGTTCTATGACGTTCTTTATGGTCTTTATTTCATTTTGTTTTCATCCAACAAAGCATGTTGTTCTGATTGGTGCAATTTCCTTTGATGACGTGGTGTCTTGCATAGTTAGGAGTCAACTCCTAACACACATGTGGACCTACCTTTAAGTGCACATGATTTTGTATTGTCCCTTGCATGGATTTGGTTTACTCTTCCAAGACTAGACCTATATTGTAATTAAATGCTCGACTAGCCAACTTGTGGCTTGGCTAGCTATAAAGAAAGTTTGGATAGATGTAGGAAATCATCAAGTACATAGTAGAAGAAGGATAGAAGATAGAGGATGTGAGTTGAGACTCTAAGATTGTATAGTTCTCATTCTCTATAGGGACGCAACCTAGAAGGCCTCACAGTTGCGCATGTTATGGTTTCTTTGTATGTGAAGTGAAATAATTACACCTACAAATATGTTGCATCTGGCCTTATGTTCTTTGTGGTTTCATTGAATTGTGTTTAGCTTCTGTGTGTAACTCTGAGCAGGAGAATGTCAGAAGGTTTAAGTTGAGTTTATTCCAAATTTTTTACACACCTTTTAAGTTTTCTTCCATTTCCCTATGTCAAAGTTGGAAGGAGTTATTAAGGGGTTGTATGTATTTCATTGTTGATATTGTAAGGAAACAAAGGTAATTGGAATCACTTCCTATGCTAATCTTGACACTACTATATTTTGGTTCAATTTTGATGAAGGGGGCACATTTTGTGAAATTGAATTTTTTCCTCAATTATGCCCAATAATGTTGGATTCCAACGACATTTTTGGAGATTGTAATACTTCCAATGGTCCTAGGAAAACATTTTTTTTAAAGACAAACCCCCAAATTCATCTTCATAGTCGCGCACAAAAGCTCCAGTACCAAAGCTCTGCAAAAGCTCTCCAATCCAATGTCAAAGCTCTACTAAAGCTCTCAAGGCACCAAAGGCTCATATTAGATAAGAAGTTTATTGGGGAATGTTGGGAGTTTTGGAGGTTTTTGTAAACTTGGGGAATTATAAGTACCTTGGTTATTTTTTCTTTGTTGTTTCTTTGTCTTCTTCTTCGCCCTACCTTTTTAATTATCATAAGGACAACATGCACTCCATGCCCAAAAATATTCCTTCCCATGACGCAATCATCCTTCTCTTATCCAAGATAATTGAAAGAAAATATGTGCTGAAATAGTATGTGTACCTCTTGAAATTGCCAGAAATTTGTGCAAAAACACCATCATTTATGCCGTAAGAACATTGTAATCATTGTCTTATTTTAGCAACACAATTTATGACACCAATTTTTTTAAGTTGACTTCTTTTCAACACTAAGTTGTAGCATAAATGCAACCCCCTAGCCCATCTATACAACATTCTCATTCTATGAAATTCATATATTCATTTAGTGTATCCTCTAACTTTGAGCCACACTCCATGTAAAAAATTACATGCTAAGGCAAGGGTTCCATGAGGGGGACTTGGGCTCTATTTTTTAGGAAATAGAGGTCTTATGAGATTGTTTCTTGGAGGCTAAAGGATTATTTAGAGTCTTTTCCACCAAAATAGGAGCCCCCAATTTTTAGCCCTCTTAACTTGAGCAGGTGAAAATGAGGTGGGGCTAGAAATAGGCCCACCATCTTAGGAAAACTTTGTGCCACATGTCAACAAATAAAAGAAAATTTGAAAAGAAAGGAAAGTTTTTCATTTTTTTTATTTGATATTTTAAATTTAAAATCCTCCAAACTTCCTTAAGTTTAGGAATTCAAATTTTTAAGTTGTAATATAGTTTATGATGCATGAGACCATTCAACTTTAAACATTCCTAAAAAATCTTAGCGGTGACTGCTCTATTTTTTAGGAAGCCCCCATCCATGGGACCCCAACTTAAGAGATAAAACTGGTTCCAGAATTCCTATTTGATGGTATTGAGTTTTCCATTTTATGAACTGCTAATTTATAACGGGGTATTGATTCACCCAAGCATGCTATTAGGTCTATGAAAATGTAAGTTGATTAATGATGTTTGGCCCAATTTGGATTTATGTCTATCAATTTGGATATTAAAGTGAGGTTTTGTAATTTGGAATATTTCTAATGTCAGATTTGGAATTTAAACAGTTTTGGGTGAATAAATCTAGCATAGGAATTGATTCCATGTTAGATTACTCTGTGTTGATTGATGGAAACCGATGCATGCTATGATAAAATGTATGGAGAAATTAATTGTGTTGGAATAGAATGAACTTTATTAGATTTGAACTACATTTCACCTAAATTAGTATTGGTTCTTTATGGAATTCTTGAAATGAATTAGGTATGTTATGAATTGTAATGTGATTCTGAGATGGATATTGATTTAGGTGATTTATGGGTATGCATGTGATATAATTCTATCTTGATATGGTTTAGATGAGTTTTATTTTAAATATCTACTCAATATTCACTTTCAGGTTCAATCTAGCATCCCTTCAGAATAGTTGAGAAGGTTGTTGAAGCCCTATACCATTTTTTTGGAACCCTCACACTTGAGGGTTTTCTCCCCATGTATTTCCCCATTCCCTTACTACATTAGATTCCTATGATCTTGACTGCCATGAGGGTATCTCCTTGCCCATTTTAATTAAAATATGGAATGCTTAAAATGTTTAAGGATTATGGTGGATATAACAAATTGGGATGAAGCTCTCTTCACTATATATTACAAATAAATTTGAATACAATAAAGGTCCTTCTCTCAAGGCTTGATGGTACTACCATTTAGAATTTGGATGAATGAAGCCCATGATCCCATATTGATCGATCTCCCCCCTCTCTCCTTTTCTATCAGTTATGGTTGTGGTGCTCTCTTCTTCAAAAGTGATAATGATTTTCAGAGGATTTTAACTTCAATATTGAAAATGGTTTATAGTTTATATTCTCTTGCCTCTTTGATTAAGGCAACATGTATTTCTAAATTATCTTTAATGTATTGGATGATAATGCCAACCCAGTTGGTTTTTTTTATAATTTCTATGGCTCTCATCTCTATTTGGCTTTGGGCTAATATTAAATTTAATTTTCTAGCACAAAGTTAGTCTATTACCTTTCAAGATTGAATGTTTTTACTTGTTATACTAGAATTGGAGCCAACGCCCTGCTAGCTTGGTGCTCGATTATTGGAGACTAGGGTAGTGAATTTGGCTCTCCAACATAAGAGTTGCATGAAATCTTTGTTGAAGCTTCTTTTTGTTTTGGGTTTCCTTGGTTCAAAGGGATCTCTTGTCAAGCATTGGGGGAAGGTATGCAGGTCTGCCATTATCAGTATAAAACTACAAGCTTACATACTTTTACCCAATTTGGAAAGGGGGTCTATCCTCCACTTGTAGGGATATTATTTTAAAACCCAAGGTTGATTTGGCAATTTCCAACCTAATATTCTTTTGGGATTGTATCATCTCGATGCACTATTTTGGTCTTACAAGTAAATTCCATTTAATATGTTGCATCATAGTATGGCTTGATTTAGTTCCTTATTATCTCTAAGGGAGGGGCAACCATTTAACTCTCCCCCTCCTCCCACGCCCTCTCAATTTTATGTGCTATCTAGTTTTCTCTTTCATTGTGATTGTAGGGTTGATTCTTGTAGATTTTAATAGGATTGTTGCAGATGTAATTGAATTGTCTTCTTAGAATATTCTTTCCAAGGACAATGATCTTATATTTATAATAGAGAAAGGGTCAAGAGTAGGCATGCCCCATGAAGGGACATGTCCATTCATGAACATAATGATAATTATATGTATCATTATATTAAATTCTCTAATATAATAACAATATATAATTTCTCACATTATATATATATATATATATATATATATATATGTAATGTGAGAAATTATATATGTA